>VXBQ01012309.1:167966-370154 GCA_013400175.1 Phainopepla nitens
GGGGGCGGGGGGCGTGCCTCTGGAGGGGCCCGGCTGGCGGGCCTTGAGGGCACGGTAAAGGTGGTACAGCACGAGGCTGCCACGGAAAAGCTTAAAGAAAAAGCTTGCCGGGGGTGCTGTCCGAAACTGTGGTCGTAGTGTATGACAGCGTTCCTGTGATGAGACCAGGAACCAGGGAGAGCCCTGGGACAGGCTGTCACCTCCCCTGGGTGAGCGCTGCCCGTGGCTCTGGGAATAAGCCAGTCCCGGAGTCCCTGCAGTGTGGTGGCACGGGGTGGGTTGGAAGAGTGCGCACCTGCAAATGGCGTACTGATGGATCGCGGTGCTCTCAGTAGCAGCCAGTTTCAAAATGATAGGATAAACTCCAAAACTTGATAAACTTACGTAACCAGGAAAAAAGGTGTTTTTGACTTAATATCATTAATGAAGGAACTGCCGTAGTGCCTGAGGAAATGCAGTTTTACTGGCTTGCTTACTATCTCTATAGTTAATATTTTTACCAGTTCTCTTCACACAGTGCAGTTCAAGTATCTTGTATAAGGCCTCTTTGCATTTTGTTTTACAAATACTGTTTCACAAAGCAAAGTTTTTGAGTTGATGAGCTCAGCATCCCAGTAGTTTCAATAGGAACTGCCGTATAAAGCTGTTAGAGGAGGTGCTTTCAGGAGGTTGAGCAGAGCAGTGTGTACTTTTTTGTAGAAATCAGAAAATACACTGCCTAAATTGTGTGACCAAAGCAGCGGTTGTCTTCGGCAACTTTTTAGTTTCTAGCTGTATGTTCACTCAGTGTTATTTAGGCAAAGAAGGTCTAGGAATGCATTGCAGATGGTTTAACAATTTATAGAGTTCTGTACAGTTCCTAGAGCAGAATAAATTCTGGTTGCCAGTAACTGTACACAGGTTCCACCGTCTCATTCTGAAGTAACTGAGATGATGCTGTTGGAGGGAGAAACAGGTGAGTGTCTGCAGTCAGTGCTGTTTTTAGAAAAACCCTGAGAGAGTGTTAGCCTCTTTTGGACACATTGATTTAAAGAATTTTAACTACTGTTTCACTGAGTTTTCAGTGGGAGTGCTGGCAGGGGAGTGTTAATTGGCAAAAATGTGGTGAATGAAGAGATTGTTTCTGGAGAAGATGATGGTTTACATGAAAGACTAATTCCAAGGAAGTTTATATTATACTGGGGGAGCAAATTTTATTCTGAGGGAGCAAGACATCAGTTTGAAGCTATTTGATCTGCATTTTGATCTTCGTTCAGTACATGACCCAAGACATGAGCTAGGAAACATGGACTGAGGAATCAGCTTCAGAGAAACAAAATATGTCGAAGAGCTGGTTTTAAAAGAGGTGAAAATACTGAACAAGGAATACAGGTAATGAGCTAAAGTAACATAATTAAATATTATGTGAAAAAACACAAGTGTAGTGCAGCTATTAGCTCATCAGAAAATGGAAGAGTTGGTCAGGATGCTAAATGTAAACTATACAGAGCTTCAGGTGTGGTTTTCATTTAGATTTTGGAACATGTGTGTGAACCTGTGTTCAGGGCTAGGATGCCTGGCACAGGATAGAATGCTTTTTCCTTAGTCCTTGATAGCAAAAGTAGGACTCTGACAAGTTTATGTACCTTTTTGTCATGCTATCCCTTGGCCCTTGAGTTATAATTGGTAATCTGTTTTTTATCTTTTGTGGTTACTGTGGGGCATGCTTGCATTGCATACAGCCTGTGGCAAATGACCAAGTATCTGCTATAGCTGCTTCAGGCAGCCAAATTTGTTCAGTGGTCAATCCTATGGTGGAAGTATGTGGTTATTCATAGCTGCTCATGATTTGATTTAATTGTCATCCCTTGACATCTTTTGGCCTAACCTAGAATTAAAACACTTAATGTGTAAATGCTTTTCAAAGCTTCTCATGTTGTGTTAGAATTGTTATACTTGCTAAAGTCTTTGTGTAAAATTCCTATGCATTCTTTAGAATTAGGAGGAATCTTTTTGTACAGCACATTTGTACCATATCTACCATTAGGAGGTCTTAGTCAACGACTTGGGTTCTGGTTACCAGGTTTTGCACAAAAAAAGAGACTTTTTCTGGAATCAGGAACATGAGATGAAAGGAACCTAAAATAAGAGCCCAAGAAAATTTTTAGAGTACCAACTGAACTTTGAAGTTTAAGTGTTTTTTGTTGATACTGATGCCAAGTGCAGAGGATAAAGTAATTATACAATTAACCTCTTTGCAAAAGGGAAATGGGAAATACTGAGAAGTGCACAGGAAAGGGGCTAGGAGGAATTTCCCCATAACCTGAGAAAACACTGTAATACTGTGCTTGAGAGAGGGAAGTTTCAGGTACAAAACTGGCTGAAACATGTGGGATTGTAAACCACAATTGTTCTAGTGTTTGAACCCTGCTCTGGTCAGTGGTGCAGGACTTCATAAATGCTTTTTATTCAAAGAGATTAGATCAAGTAAATAACTGAATATCTCACCAATTTTGTGTAAAAAACCCTGACAAACCCATAAAACCCCCCCAAAACCCCCCCCCAAACCTTCTCCCTAAACTGATCAAAAGGGTTAAAATATGACTGGGTTTTGTGTCTATGGTCATTTGTGTCAACCAGTACCTAGTATTCACTGAAAAAGCTGTCAGGTAAGCAGTACCCATTTTCCATTAAACCATGGTCTTCGGAAAGTTACAGATAATGGAAATAGTTGTGCAATGTTTCTTCCATGAAGAGAGGATTGGTAGGGCCTAATTACTTCAGACAGTTCTGCTTCACTGTACAATCTTTTTTCCCCCTCTTTTCTAGCACAGTGTACAGATGTGTCTTTTGCTGTGTATGGTGTGTTAATTCCCCTATTTAAATCTACTAAAAAACTGTAACATTTTAATATTCTTTCAGTATTGGCTGACATTATGAAAAAAGGAAAATCTACAGTCCATACAAACTGAGAAGTTGTGCTGTTCAAAAGTTTTTCTAGCATACTTTGAAGGTGATGCCCTTCAGAATACTGAAGATTTAATTGTGTCTTGGTTACAAGAGTGTTTAAAGTTTAGACAAAAGACCCTGTCATTGCTGTAGCTGTCAAGGTGCCAACATCTTCAAGATAAAAACGTCCTTTTTTCCCTCCTTTTCATTGCTTAATAAGCAGGAGGACTGGATCCAATGTGCGCTGGCCATTGCATGTCACTGTGTGCCTGTTAGATTTAAAATATGTTGTTTAGTCATCTGGGTGTTCTGTAAGTATAAATTATGGCATGACTGAAATGTGTGGGGCTTATCTGAACACTCCGGAAGATTGGGGTTAGTGGAAAAAAGACGAGAAATGTTCTGCAGTGAAAATAATAATCGTGATAGATTTCTAACCTCTAACTTTTGAGCTTGCCATCTTGTTGAGGTACTATAATACTTGAACTTTTATCTGTAGTTTTTTCTAGGAGACTAATGCACTGTAAGTACCTTTTGCTCTTTTGAAACAAGAACTCGTTTGCAAGATACTGCGATCACTGGCTATTATGATAGCTAAATGTGGTAAACTGCGAGGAAGCTTTTATTTAAGATGCTAAGTAAGGGGTAGTACTCAAATAGAAAAGAGACATGAAACTTTTAATTTGTTGGTCTGATTTGGAAGCAGCCCTATGAGATGTAGTACAGTCATTTTCTAGTGTGTTCTGTTAATTAAAATTCAGGAGGCATTTTCCTGTTCCCTGGCTTAACCGAAGTTCTTGCTGTGCTTTTGTTCCATATCTGAATAGATGTTGTTGAAAGCCAAAGTGTAAGGGAGAACTTTTCAAAGCCGGCATGACTCACTGAACGGTGAGAATATCACAAAGTGTACAGGCAGCTGTGTTCTCAGGGCTGTTTTAAACTGACAGTTAACTTTTCAGTGGAAGGTAAGCACGAAGGTTTTTAACTGTTGAAAAATCTGCAGTAACTTTATTCTAATATAAGGTACTCCTCATGGTATTTTAACAGATTGGCAAGCAGTGAGGTGAACAAAAAAGGATGAAGTGAACAAGAAAAATGGTTGATACTGGGTAAATTAGAAACAGTTTGCTGTAGCTGAGTTGTTGTGAGTATGTGTGTTCATGGGACGCGTAGGGGAGTCTGTCATTGTAGATAGCTGATAAAAAGTGTTGAAATTACATGGAATTTGTATTGAAACCTGTTTGATTATCTGTCCTAGAGTTGAAAAAGGAAAAAGCTTTGGTTTTAGAGGTATGCACTAACTAAACACCTCTAAAACTGGTTCTTTGATCGTGAAATAAAAATTTACTGAGGTATCATAGATACACAAACTTTTAATTTGTTGGTTCTTAAAATATATTATTATGAACTGTGGCTGTAGGATGTAATTTAGTTAAGGTGTGCAAGTAAGTTGTTAGAAAGCTTATGTATTTTGAAATGTAAATACATCCAGTAGCTAAATATTGCTTTTATTTATTTTGTCTTGAATACACAAAATCTTAATTGAACACTGATCTGAGTATGTGAAGGATCTAAATGATATTTTTTCTCTTTCTTTGTAATTTGCATTGTTATTATTTAATTGCCTTTGTGAAGTGTTATGACCAGGGAAGAAGGTTACAGAGAAGAATTTAGCTATGACAGGATGCCAACTTTGGAGCGAGGAAAACAAGAGAATGGAAATTATGTACCAGATATCAAATCCAGTGACCTTCAGCTGTCAAAGAGGCTGCATCCTTGCTTTAGTTACAAAACATGGATATTTTCTTTGCTGATGGGAGTAAGTACTCTAAATGATAGCAAATTTAAAAATACAGATGAGGCCTTAGTGCCCAGCAATCTGTTCTGTTTGACATCATTTGAAGGCTAAGAATTTCATCACTGATAGTATTGAAAATAAATCTTTCTAAAAATAGAAACATATTTAGCAAATTTTGAATGTAGCAATTCATTGGCTACTGGTATACTTTGACTATTTTTTTACTAATCAGAAATGATATATGAAGGCTTATTTTTATCATTAATATTAATCACATAAGCAGAGAATAAGTGTGGTAGTGGAAAATATCAGCCCATGTGTATGTATAATCAGTGCCTATTGGTAGAGTATATAAAGTATGCGGACCATATGCATTCTTACAAAAATACTTCTAACTATTAAGTGTACTGTGGCTGCCACAAAAGCATTTTGGCATTAAAAATATATGGGGTACTTGATTGCCACATTCATCTATCAGGCTTCAATAGCCACATAATTATTTGGTATAATTGTTAGTGTAGTGAGATGTATACTTGTGTTTTTTACATGAGCAACACAGTGATTTGAATTTTTGTGTCACTGCTAGAATCACAGGACATTCGTCTTGCATGTACATCGTATGCTTCTCCATGTTCTGAGCCAAGTTAATTAAACTTCATTATAACAATTAACATTTGATCTTTTCTTTTTCGGTCAGCTCGTGTGTTTTGAAACGTGCATTTTATTAGGAACGAAGATTGTCTCACTGTTAATATGATAATTGCTTGTTTTTGCGCAGTGAATAAAAGTATTGCCTTTGTTTTGTGGAAAGAGCTGAGCATTTTTTCCTTTCTGACAAACTGCAAGGTTTGGATTTCCTTTCTGATGTACTGTCACATGAAAAGAGAGCAAAAGAAGTCCTGGCTTTCTTTGCATTAAATTTTCTCAAACTTGATGGTCCAAAAGAACAACTGTCTGTAATTTACTGAGTAGTTGTAAATTTTTGGAGATAATATGTTTAGTGATCATTTGCTGAAGTCATATTATCAAGAAGAATGAATTTCATGAAAAAATAAAAGTGCAGTTTTATTAATAAACTCTTAGATTAAATTCCAATTAGATTTTTCTCACAAGTGTTTAGTCTCTATCAACCCTTCTGAAAGACAATGTCCAGAAAAGAAAGTCTGTATGCTGGGCAACATAAATCCTAGTGAACAGAACCATCTACTTCAGGGAGCAGTTGAAATCTGTAGAGTGACATCAAAGTGACTGATGGGCTGGTTTTGTGAAGAAACAATTTGATGAGCAGCAAGCACAATTTCAACTTGTAGTCACATAGACTATTCTTCCAGTCTGCCAAAATTCTCTGTGTGTGTCTGTTTATACATGCACACACACTATCCTCATTTTCTTTCTTTTTTTTGACAAGGACTTTTTGAAGACCCCCAATAATTTTCTAACATGGAAAAAAAGCCCAAATAAAACAAAAGAACCATTCCGTCTCTTACCTTCCCCAAGGCCCTTCAAAGAAATGCCTACTCAGAGGAACGACAAGGAAAAACAAAATAATCTTAGTAGAAGACACTAATCACTTATTGCAGAGTGTGTAGCTGTGATAGTTATGAAATAAACAGAAGACTTTTTAAGGGAAGAGGAGCAGTTGAACATTTTTGGATGTGCCATTGAATGAAAGCAGGAAGAGTATTTGAAGGGATGCAGGAATACAGTGGAAGAAACTTCATTAATATATCCCAATACTATTTTTACTGCTGTGTTCTAGTTGGCAATTGCCCAACTGCCCATATGCATAATGAATGTTGGTGGAGTCAAGCAGAGAATGCAAAGTAGAGACATAGCTGAGGTTTCTGAAACATTTTTACCATTTCACACTGCAATTATGTTTTGATTATTTTATTGAAGTATTTGTTAGATCAGGTCAGGACAAAATGCTTGATTTAAACATGAACAATGTTCATTATTAGGTCTTGGTAACCAGCAAAATGTCTTCAGAAGTCAGCATATTTTGATATTTTTCTTCAAATTTATTCACACAAAAACTACATTCTTAAAAGTAGCTCGGTTTGAAAGGGTTTGATTACTGATTTATGTCTGACTAGTTGGTTTTTAAAAAACAGTTTTGTTCATATAAATTTATTTTGTTTATTGCTTTGCAGACTTGCCTCCTTATTACTTCTGGATTTTCACTATATCTGGGAAATATTTTTCCATCTGAAATGGATTATTTACGTTGTGCAGCAGGTTCAGTAAGCATTCTTAATTATTTGCTGTGGCTGTTTGACAGCAAATGCAATAGTAAATAATTTTTGTGGATTTATGTTTTTTATTCTCTCTGTCTTTTTCTACTGCTAATTCTCTTCATGGAAGATTTAATTCTATTTAACAGTTAAATGGATTTTCATTGCATGGTTAAAGGAATAGCAGTTGTCGTAAAGACAGCTGGGTTTGTGTTACCATTTTTGTTAATCAGCTCACTGCTGGCATGCAGTATTAATCTGCTGAGCATTTTTTCTGTGCTTGATTTAAAAAAAAATTTCATTGCTATGTATTTGCAAAGTTTTCTGGCTATATGCTATCAAAATGTATTTCAGATTGTATCTCAAGCTATTAGTTTTTCAGTATATTTTTCCATAATATCCAAGTACTGAAGCAGACTAAAGTTCTCTTGAATATTATTATTTTGTAGCCCAGTATTTTTTTACCATATTTTTAGGGGTCCATATATATGTTTACTGTATTATATATGCTTAATTTTTGCTTTAGATATTAATAAGTCTCACGTACTTGCTTTGTTTTTGGCAGTATTCTGTCATTGTTATTTTCTCAGTTTGACTTACATATTAGGTCCAAGACTAATGCTTTTCTTGAAACAAACAAATCCCAGGAGTTGCTCTGTGAATGAATTATCACTTGGGTTTCCACTAAAGGTGTTAAAGTTGGAGTAGTTTTTGAAGTCAGTCTCGTCACAGATACCTTATTCTCTGCAACTCTGCAATTAGCATTAGTTACTGAGATGTCTCTTTCTTTGCCCCTGATCTTGACTCTTTGAACTTCACGCTTAAAAATTTCCAAAGACCTGGTAGATGTTTGGATGCAGAAGGTGATCCCACTGGGTTGGAAGGTGTGTAAGTTTGGTGTCTGTATGTGAGGAAGGTGTTAGAGCTCCTACTGCAGATGATGGCGTTGGTGCAGTCAGAAGAGCCTGGAGATGTGGAGCCAGCTGGCCACCGAGTGTCTTGTTTAGCCTGAAGCTGAATTGCTCTCTAGACTTTCCAGACCATCTGGACTAGTAGTTGGATTCAGTTGCCTAAACATAGTCCTGTAGTGTTCTAGAGATGCCTATGTATCCAGCACATAAAAGGAGTTTTTAATTATGTTCAGTAAAGGTCATTTAGGTGTTAAGGAAGTGCTGCCAAGAATTTGACATATCAGTATTAATCTCTTTATAGTGTTCTATTGTTAAGCCATCAGTGTTCAGACGTTTGGGAAGAGAATTAGAAATGTGGAATTTATTGCATGATTCATTATTTAACATAAGAACACTTTTATTATAATTTTAGTAGGCATTTGTGTAAAATGGAGTTGGATCTGTAATGGAGCCGTGTCTATTGTGATGGGGAAGGGATAGAGAAATTACTTTGTGAGACTTTTCATCTGTGCATGACTTTTCCATTTATCTTTGTCCTCAAGTTAGGGAAATGTAGTTCCCAGTGAACAGAGTGGACATCCCAGGCACAATTCTCTAAGTGTATCTTGACTCAGCAGATTGTCACAAGGTTCTTCAGAACTGTTTGAGATTGGGCAAATTTTAGCTTACTCAGCCAGGATGATGTCTGTTTAAAGAATGTGCTGGCCCAGTTTGGGAGTAGCACTGTTTGCTCCTGCTCAAGGATCTCAAATCTTCTAGATCTAGATAGATCTAGATCTTGTGGAGTTAATTTAAACTAACAAAGACGTGAATTACCCCATGAAAGTCTCTCTTTCTTTTACTCATCGCATTATGCTGAGTAGTTAGTCAAAACTGAGGGATATGGAAGGTATAGTTAAACTTCTTGTAATCCTCAGACACTGATTGTGATTAATGAGCTCAGTCAAGTGACACGTTTTCTCCAGAGTTTCTGATCTTCTGTTTGTCTAAGTGTACTGAAATATGAATTGAGACACATAAAATACATCTATAGAAGTATATATAAAATTCGTTGTGCAGAAGATCCCACTAGTCTTCTCTTTTAATTTTCCCAGTGTATTCCTTCAGCAGTTGTGAGCTTTGCTATAGCAAGGAATAAAATTAATGTGGTAAGTATGAAACTTTGTCAATTTTATGTATATCTGTTGATCTGTTTATCTATCTATCTATCTATCTATCTATCTATCTATCTATCTATCTATCTATCTCTGTATCATCTAGATCTATATCTATCTATATCATCTATCTATATATATCTGTGTGTATGTGTGTTCATATTCCCCCCATGTTTAAAATAAGAGAGAAACCCATTCTGAAACTGTTTTTCAGATACCAAATTTTCAGATGCTGTTTGTCTCTACATTTGCTGTTACAACAACGTGTTTAATTTGGTTTGGATGCAAACTTGTCCTCAATCCATCAGCTATAAATGTAAGTTACTAAAACAATTACTAATTGTGATACATTTATCTTTGTTAAAAAATAAAGTGGGGAGGACATTAGGTGGCTGGAGATCACCTGTCACTACTTTGCTGCCAATATCCCTGTATTCCTGCTTGGTCTGTGAAGAGAGATCATACAGCAGCAACTTTACATTTCTCTTTGTCCAGTGTTAGTTACCCGCAATAATATTCACAATAATCTAATTTATTCATTATTGCTTTTTCAATTTTTGTTATTTACTTCTTGTACCTAGGACTAAGTGAGATGGTCCATCAGTTAAGTTACAGTGCTTCTGGACTCACACTCGTGCATCTGCTTGGCACTGCACTGTCCAGTGTGACGTGTGGCCTTGTCAGCTCAAAACAGTATTAGAACTGTGTCAGAACATGTCTAAATCATGAGAATTTATAATTAAATTAAATGGATTAAATGAAATTAAATGGGTTAAATTGTTCTGCAGGCCACACATTTGCAACGTCTTCTTTTGCCTAGCTATTCCTGTGTTCTTCACCGTAGCACATTTTCTAGATGTTTACCACAATGCCATGTATTTGTGCAGTTAGTACGACTGTACGGTCTGTTGGGTGCAGCAAGGCACATAGTTCCAATTACTGTTTCCTAAGAAACAGTGAATTTCAGCATCCAAAAAGGCCTCCTAAATGTGCCACTTACTACTTTTTTCAAAAAAAAGTGCTGCAAAATACATGATAGAGTGTCAAAGACTGAGATTTCATCATCAACAAAGCAGGTCTGACAATATTTCTGTTCTGAGTTGTTGAACAATAATTTGCTGTAATTGTATAGGTTTGGGATGGTGTCAGTTCTTCCTAGACTTTTGGTACTTTACCCCAATGGTCTGACTGACTACCAGATGTTTTCTTGGGCTGCTGATAGAAAAACATGGTGCTTTTGAAGACAAGAAACCACTCTGCCTAACTTGTGTGCCTCTAGGAAATGATTCAGTCCATGTAGTGTAGGTCTCTTTTCATGAGATTAATGAGGAACAAAAGAGCAGTGTTCAGTATTGCATTCGCTTATTTGTCTCTTGAATATGAGCAATGGCAGCATCCATGTTTTTGCACAACAGTGTAGTCTGCGAAAGTCATGAACCCATGAAGGGTGTCTGTGAATGCTTCACCAGCACTAAGCAGGGCACAGACCTGGGATCCTTGGTGCAGTTCTTTGGTTTGTGTTTTCATTCAGTGTCCAATATGGCAGTGCACCATCTGGGATTGCAACGTAGGAGTTGTGACCTGTGGCCCTCCTTCCCCTGAGAATCTTCCATTGGTTGCTGCAGTGTTCTGGTTTCACATAGAAGGGCCTGCCCAGCAAATACTCCCTTATCATAAGCTCCTCTTCTGGCAGACAGCCATAAAATCTTCAGGCAGAATATTTCCATAAATGAAGTAAATGTTTCTTTTTTAGGTTAGGCATTCTGAGTATTATGTTGTTCTTGAAGTTTGTCAAGAGCCAAGAAAATAGCTAACAAAGTATGTAATCAGTAGATGTGTCTAAATATGACAGAAACAAGACAACCTGCCTAATCATGCTAGACTCAGCCCCTTCCTTTATTTTTAATATGGAAGACATAACTCATTTATGTCTGGGATTTTACTGACAGATAAATTTCAACTTGATTCTACTTATTCTGCTGGAAATCTTCATGGCAACTACTGTGATAATTTCAGCTAGGTCTACTGAAGACTGCTGTACAAGAAAGAAAGTAGGTACCCTTAAGGATTGCTCTTGTTAAAAAATACTTAATTTTTCTGTATTGCATATGCTGCCAATTTACTGGCAATGCCAGCATATAACTTTGCATACTAAAACTATATTTGAACTATAAATAAAAGTACTGTACTAAACAGTTATTGCTTCTTATATCTTTTAAAAGCGCAATGACCCCTCTCCAAAATTACCTGTTGAAAATTATACAGCACAGAGTTATTTGAATATCTTATGAATGGGCAGGGCAGATGTTTTGTAGAACAAAATCTGATGATGTGTGAAACATTAGAGTACTATAACTTGTATGTATGCAAGCAATATCTTTTTGAAGCATAATGTAGAGAAAGTATTTGTCTTGTATGCCAGTTTGGTGGTATCTGCATAATGAATCTTGGCTTCAGGATTTGGGGCTATTGAAAAAATTTTCTTTGTGCACAAGTGTTTTCCCAAACCCCACCCTCAGTTTACTACAACAGTACTTCTTTCAGGTAAGAATGAATCAAACATGCTATGCCACTGGAAATACTGATTGATAAAGTTGTGTAGTGCCCTGTCCTCCTTTGGCTCCTGCTAATCCACATTTGTAAAATCTGAAGGCTCAGGAAGAAAGTATATTCGTTGAAGGTGGAAAAGGGAGACAAGATGACAGTATTTCATTATTGAATGGTGGCTGTGGAACAGCTAATTTGGGACTAATTAACTTGGTTTTAATGTAATTGATGTGGTCTGACACTGGAAAACACCATGATGTGTCACTGTCACCTCTTCTGGGCAAACCAGATGATCCACTGTTAGGATCTGTAACGGGTTGTACAAGATATTAGAAAGAAATGTATTGCTTTGTGTATTTTTTATCATGTTTTTTTTTTTCCCCTCCAGAATACTGCATATGACAGTGCCATTGTTTTGAGCAATGTCAGCTTTCCTGCTCGAATTCTGAAGTCATACTCAGTAAGAAAAGCATTGTTTCATTGAATCAATTTATTACTTCATCTTTCTAAGTGCTAAGGTTTTTTAAAGCCAGGAAGAGATCAGTGTAGTTAAGAAATGAAAGAATGAAGACAAAAATTGAAAATATATAGTAAAATATTTCCTTTTAGAAGATTGCAAGATAAATCATAACTGCTCTTTATTATGGGAAGGAGACTACTTAATGACTTAAGGATAAATAGTGTAAACTGAACTATCAGTAGGGTGAGCTAATAAATGAAAGCATAAATTGTATGATGAAGCTGATCTTGTTTTCACTTAAGCTAACTAATGTTTGGCCTTATTTTAGATATGGAAAACATAGACTTCATGCCTAGTTAGTAGCATAACTTCATTTTATTCTTTTCAGTGAGGTCCTTTCTATATGCAAGTAGGAAATTTTGTGTTCAAATACATTGTTAATAATTTATGTGCTCTTATTTGTTTTAGGTAGTTGAGGTGATTATTGGAATTTCATCAGTATTTGGTGGAATAATAGCTTTGAATATGGATGTTCTAGTCTCAGGTCCATACCTCTCAGTAACATTCTTTTGGATCTTAGTTGCTGTAAGTAGTGCAAATAGAAGCTGTTCTTTTAAAACAATGGCTTTTATTCAATGTTTTCTTTTTTCACTTTTCTCCTCCCTACTGCAATATTTATATGGCTCTAATTTGGGAATTGCTGCTTGGCAAATGAATTAGCACTTCCATATACTTAATATATTTGTGCAGTATTTTTGATCTGTTTTGGTTTGCCATACTTCAGTAAAGTGTTCTGATACATTCTCAGTCCTCAATTCAGTAAAATGGAAATGAGTATTAAAACAAGGGTTTTAGAAGTGAGGTGTTTTGTCAAAAAGAGTAATGAGTTTTGGAATATTTCAGGCTGCAAAAGAAAAAGTTGAGTTTAGTTTTAGCATGGTGAAATCCTTAGAACATCTTATTTAACCTCTCAGTTTTAACTGTTTTAAAAGCCTGAGACTGTGATTGGTAACCCTTATCCCTAATAACAGTCTGTACCCAGGAGCAGTGAATTCATAAGGGATGTTGTGCCACCCTGCTTGCCACGAAGGAACTGATTGAGAAAGAAAACAATGACCAATAGGTTTAAATATCTGTAAAATCTCTTTGCATGAAGTGGAAAAAGTTCATAAACAAGCTTTTCAGCATTCAGAATTCACGAAAGAAAAAAACTGCGAATAGTGGGAATTACTGTAACTCAATTGTAATTTTTGTAGTTTTCAAGTCAGTAAATACTTTGTTATGCTCTTCTGTTTAGTGCTTTCCAAGTGCTATTGCAAGTCATGTAGCTGCTGAATATCCAAGTAAATGTCTGGTAAGTGTGTAAAATTCTTGGATTTTGTCATTTGAGTGGAATAATGCTAAGAAAGTCTGCCTGGTAGTGGGCACTAATCAAGTTCAGTCACTTGTTTTTAGCTGCTTCTACAAAATGTGACAGAAATATGTAGCAGGAGTGTTAGCTGGTATCCCATAGAAGATCTCTGGTAGGTCCTTTGGAGGCTTAATTTCATCAGTTCTAGAAAAAAATTTGAAGAGTTTGGTTGGTTGTTTTGGATTTTTTTTGTCGTTGTTTTGTTCTGGTTTTTTTTGGTTTTTTTTTTTGTTTTGATTTTTTTTAGTGATTCCTTGGGTAAAGATATTACAATAGAAAAATGACATGCCTCATATGGTATGCCAAGAACTGCTTTCAAGCTCCTGAGATGAGGTTCCTTTTTTCTTTCATTATCAGGTGTGGTTTCTGAAAGAAGAAAATTAGGTGTGCAGGCTGCTCTGGACCTAGAACCTATTTTAAACAAACTCTTTATTTTTGTGATTAGCAGCAAGAACTAATGATATTCAGTAGAGTGCATTTATTCCTTGAATGTCCTAGATGTGTAGTTAGGGCTCCTTAAATTGTCTGTTCCAAGTAATAGTCATGTGACCGTATTTAAGTGAGCAGTGAGGCATAATCACAATCAAAGTCAGAATATAATCCTGTAGGAGTGATATTTGAATGAAACTCAGCTGCTGTTGTATGGCAATAAATTTTCCTCAGGGCACTCAAATTTATTTGCATAAGTTTTTTTAGGTTGCAAATGCGCAATACCTGTTGTTGATTCTCATTACTTCATATAAATTGAAGACTAAATACTGGCTCTCCAGATTGGGTATTGCTTCCTCCATGTGCATATGGAAGACACTTGTAAAATAAAACAAAAATGTCATCGTCTGTATTGAATGAAATATGAATTACAAGCCAACGGTGTTTTGGCTAGGAAACTTAGAGTATTCAAAGCTTGCTTCTGTATCTCCATGAAATGTCGATGGCTCTTAGTATTTGTCTTTAATGTATAATCTCACACAGTTTTATGCACTTATGCTTGCGTCAAGGAGACAGAGTTAATTTACCAGAGTTAATTTTTTAGATTATTATTTAACATTTATCATCTTATTTTTCAGGTCGAGGTCCTGATTGCCATTAGCAGTGTTACCTCTCCTTTGTTGTTCACAGCTTCTGCATACTTATCCTTCAGTATCATGCAAGTTGTTGACATCTTTAAAAGTTATCCACCTGCTGTTAAAGTATGTTTTTATACAATTGAAAAATGAACCTTTATATGTCACAGTAGCAAGGTAGTAGTAAATTAGGGAATATATGAAGGCAAGGTACTGCATTATAAAGATTGAATGAAATGTTATAGAAATTAATTAAAAACCCTTGTGTAACTTATGATATAACTAGGAAGTATGTTACATCTATTGGCACCCTAGAATGTAGTTTTAAAAAGATAGGATATTGTTCTAAAGACACTGTAAAAATAATATACAGTATGCTATACTCCTTGAGGCTTTTTTAATTTGTAGTATTTAAATTAAAGATTCTAGGTTTCCTTGAAGAGTACACTTTTGTGTTTCTTATAATGTTTACCAATCGTTGGGATTGTAAACTTACACCTGGATTCATTTGAAATCTGGATTGGGACAGAGAAAAAGAGTTTGCAAACTTTAAAGCATTTTAGTATGATGTTACCCCTTATTAGTATGGTCTTCAGCATTGTTTAAGAACTTTCTAGGGTTCTACTGGGAATGTGTTTGCCAGTCCCTGATGTTGTTCAAAGAACCACTCAGGGGGCACCAGACCAATGTCATTAAGAGTCTTAACTCTCAGTATCCACTAGTAATTAAGTAGTCTTGAAACTTTAGAAGAAAAAAGGGGAAATTATTAAATTGATATCTCAGGGACTGGAAAATCAACTTCTGAGTATGTGATCCTGTTCTTATTCTGGAGGAGTATACTGTGTTGTTGAACCTCAGGAATGGCCACAGCTCACATACCCTCCTGTCACACGTGTTGGAGACAGATGGCTACACTGTCTAGACAGTTGGTGTGACCCTGCAGAGCATTTCCTACATTCTTACTCTGCTTTGTGTCTGATTACAGCAAGAGTGGACTGCTTTGCACAGAGCGATGAACAGTGCAGCAGGAGGTAACAGCAAGGCAGATAAAGAATGGTAACTTCATTGGCAAGCAAGGCAGTCCTACAGCACCCCAAAAAATATTAAAACAAGGCAGGTCCAACCATACTAGCCAGGTAGAATCAGTAGTTCAGTGATTGCCAGGTAAGTCCACAGTACTGAGGCAGATCCAAGGTCATCCAGGAACTCAGGTGAGCGGGGCAAGGTCAGAGCCAACAAGGCACAGGGCCAGGCCCAAGCATAGCTCCGACATTGCTTTGGCCAGAACCAGCAGTAAGACACTATTTTAAAGGATAGTTTCCTCAATTCTGTTCTGTTTCCAGAATAAAAGATAATTTGCCAAATTAACATCTTCTTAAAAGCTTTAGATCTCTTCTGCTTTCAGCAAACACAGGCACTAAAATTTTAGTTGAAACTTTATATTGAAGTAAACCATGAATTATAATTTGGTTTAAAAAATCTAGATAGGAATCTTAAAAGCATAGAGATGGGAACCTTATAAAATATTTTATTCAAGATGTTAACAACATATGTCTATTTTCAGCAATCTTATGATGTACTCCTGTTGCTTCTGATGTTGATGCTGCTAATTCAGGCATGTCTTACTATTGGAACTGTAATACAGTGTGTGAATTACAAAACAAAAATGAAACTACAAGATTCAGCATGGACACCATCACAGGTTAAAAAACAGGAATACAGAACAACAGAGGTTTGTATTTATACCCACTAGAAAATTTGAAAATATCTATTTTAAAATACTTTTTTTTGGTAATATTTTGTGGTCATAATTTCTGTTCTTATTTCCGACCACAATTAAAAAAAAAAGTTGTTCTATGAAATTTAATTTTATAATCAAGAGATAATAGTTTCCTGGTTAGATGAAAACTGGGCATGACATAGGACACAGAACTGTACCCCTTAGGTTTTCCTCTGCTGTACAAACCCTGCTAGACCCTGTATGCTGAGAGGCTCTGAGAGAGTAACTCATGCTTACTACACCAGAAGGAGAGTGCTGGATTCAGTCCAGCACTGGATAGAAAGCACTGGGGGCAGAGATGGAAATCAGTCAAGTCAGTAAACAGCTGCTAATGGAAAGTGGAAGCTTTGGAATTACATCCCCTCAGGCTGCTGAGGATATTTGGTATAGGTTGCTTATTTTCTGGATCTCTGTCCTGAGACTTAGGTTCTGTATTAAAGATGAAGCACAGCAGCACTTTCACTGCTGCAAGTCACGTTTTGGAGCGTGGGTCATGGCATGGCTAAACAGATCCCTGCTGGGCTTTATTTACAAAAGTATTCCTGGTTTGTGGGTCACTGAGAAATTAGGCATGAGTTAAATGCTAAAAGGAGAGTTTTCTTTGCAACAGCAACACTTTCTTGCTTACCTTTTAGTATTTAAACACATGAATAATGTTACAGGTGAAGTTGCAAGTCCCTTTGGCTCTCAGAAGTCTGTGTTCTTAGGCAAGGCCTTACTTTGCTTGCATATATGTAGGTAAATCTTGCTTCAGTTGCACCACAGTGGGCTGCTTCTGGCTTTGGGGTCAAAGGTTTAGGTATGGAGGCTTTCAGTCATATTTTGGGAAAAAATCTTGAAAAAATGTCTTAAGTAACATGTTTAAAATAGGATTTTGGCCAAGTTTCTTAGACCCAAATGTTTCAAGTATTATACAATTTACACTGTTATATTTTATGTCCTAAATATAAACTCTATAATATACAAAACTATACAATTTACAAATGTATAGAATATTTTTAATAGCTCTGGCTGTAACTATTCACATTTGCATTCTCCTAGCTTCTCTCAGATATTTATTTGCTTGAACTTCAGTTTTTAATCAAAACATTTTTTCATGTTTGCATTTGTCTGCAATTTGTTTACTTTTAGGTTTCCAATAATACCTTAAAGGATTTTGACAAAGATAAAGCTTGGAAAGCAGTTGTGGTGCAGATGGCTCAGTAGTTTGGATTCTACAAATGCAGCCAACACAGCACAATCCAATAAAATAAACCAACTGTTTGAATTAAGGTTTAAAAACTTTTCCATTTTTAAACAGCAATATAGTTGCAGCAGTAGCAGCCATGGAATAACACAGTAAATGATGTATCTTTCTAATAATTTTAAAATTTGTTGATAATATTTTTAACACACCTGTCTTTTCTGTTGGTATCTGTAGTCTAGTGTTTAGAAGATACCTTTAGAAAAAGGTAATGAGTCACATGGATTTATGCTGATGGCAGAGTAAGATATTGCAATATGTAGTAGGCTTCATATATTTGCAAGAGATTGTTATAACTGCAGTTATGCAGTCAGTATGACTGATAAATGCTTTTGTAAAGTTATGAGTACAAGTCATAATTGATGTTTTTGCTTATACTTCACTTTTGTAGGAGTTGTAAAGTTGTTCTGCATCTTATTGCTTTTATATAAATAAAAGTATTATGTGAAAACTCGAGAATGTGGATTGACATTCTAATCCGAGAGGTGACAACAGAATATTCTTTCCCATTAAACTTCATTTTCTGGACTATTAAAAGGGGAAGAGGCTTTTTCTGAGTGCTGGGACACATAAGCTACTAGACAAAACACATCCAACAAACAGAAGCAATCGGCCAAATAACAGGAGATACTTTTAAATTTTTTTTTTTAAGATATATTATTTTTCATTTATTTATTTTTATAGCTATCTTTAAAACCTATGAAACTTAGCTGCCCTGAAACAAAGGACATCCCCCATACAGATTATCTTTTCTTATAGCTGAACTGTGTGTACAACTGGGTAGATTTCAAATGCTATTAGAATTCCCATGTTAATAGGAATTCTGGTGTAAGCAGGGTGATAGCTGCTGACAAGGTGGTGAGGTGATCTTTTTCCTGAATTTATTGTTGGGTTTTGAGAGGTTATAGACTTTGAAGTTTATTCTTTTTTTAATCTGAAATAACTCAGATAATTTGTTCATAGCATGGTGCAAAGCTTAACTCTTTGCTTTTGAGAAGGGGAAAGAAAGAGAGAAAGGTGTAGTGTGTGGAGCCTTTCAGGTACACTAGCATATTCCTTTTCATTTTTAGAGCAGTGCTTTTTAAGAGCATGTATACAGCAACCTCCCTGTCCACCTAAAAATAATAGGGTGTGCTTTTTCGTAGTCCAGACTACATCCACAACCACAGGCTGCAGTTGCTATTTCTTAAATATTGCAAAATTTGATGCCTGTACTGGTGATACTTTTATGAACTTTCTCTCAACGAAACAGATAATTAATTTTATATCTGCTACAAACCTAAGAATTTTACAAGCAGGAAAAGTTAGGGTTTGATGGTACACTATTTTTTTGAAAGTTGCAAAGAAATAGTGACAGTTCTACCAAAAAACAAACGTCTAACTTGCTAAATCTCGTGCATGAAACTGGAAAAAGACTGTAGACAGTGTAGAAGTTCTTTATGAATCATTTAAAGTAAAAAGATATTAATATGTAGGATAGTGTGAAAGTAACCGTTTCCTTAATGATTTGTTTTACTCTATGTGGTAAAACACTTTACCTTTGTTTAACTGAATCTGTATCTTTAAGAGATTATCTCTGTGTTTTTTGTCAAGTGAAGATTGGCTTTGGCTATCCAGGTTAGATGTTACTTTTGTAAATGATTTGGGTGGGAAAAGAAATTAAGGGAAGTTGCACGGCTGATGGAATTTCCTTTCCACAAAATGCTTATACCAACAAAGCAGACAAAGGCACTTTAACCTCCTTTTGAGTCAAGTGGCTCTAAAGAGTGAGGGCCTTTTAAACAGCTCCTGATAGTTTTGATTTTTTTTTCTGTCAGGAGTGACTCTGAAGAAACTAAGGGTATATAATACAATATATTTGCATTTCTCTTGGGGAATGAAAGTGATTTAATAAGAAGTGAGGAAAATAGCATTCATCAAAAAGAAAGAGAAAAACTAAATAGACTGAACAGGATGATTGAGTTAAAGTTTGGATTGACCCTGAGTAATGGTTGAGATATATGACTGTATCTGAGTTCTTTTAGTCATCTTAGATTAACAAGGGTAAGGAATAGATGGTAATAAAAAGAGAGGTTTTAATAGAGCTGCCAGCCATAGATTCTGCTTTCCAGTGAAGATGAACATCCCAGGGCTCCCTGCCTGGCCACGGCTCCCTCCCTTCTCTGATCAGCACAGCAGAGACTGGACGATCTGCCAGGTGCAGACTTCTCCCTGCGCTCCTGGTAAACTAGGAGCCACACCATGGACACTTCTCTGGAGGCTGAATTTCCTTGTACCTGCGAGAAGGAAAATCATGGAGGTAAGAGGCAGGCTTTTACAATCATCATTAATGTAGGGCTGGCTGCTGACATGAAAAGCATTTCTCAGGCAGAGAAAGTTTCATTGTAAATCTCACTCTGTGTGTCAATGCTGTTGTAACTCAAAACAACACCCCAGTCCATATGCCCTTCTTTACCAAAGGATTTTTTGTATTGATGTTGGACACAGAGTAAATCTTGATCGCTTGAAGCTTTAATGAGGGTCTGCTGGTAGATGATCTGTTTCCACAGCACAGCTAGAATGCCTGTTAAAAGGACAAAAATCATATCCCTCTCTGAGGTCAGCCTGGAAAGATAAATATGTATGTGCCATGTTAGAGGGGTTTCTGCTTGGAAATATGCCATTTCCTGCCTTGCTGGCTATCACTAGAATTAATGCCATGGGCTACTGCTTAGCTTATACCAGGAGTTAGGTTCCTAACTTGAAAAAAATAGCCATGGGTAAAATAAAGAAAAAAAGCAGACTGAAGCATCTTCTGAAAAAAACCCTCATGTTCACATGGGGCATGAATTTATTTGCAACCCCTCCATGTGTGCTAATAATTCCAGTTTCTCTGAGCTTTAAGTGCATGAAAGTATAGATTGTCTACAAAAATTTTGGAGAATTGTGAATATGCTTTATTTTTTATTATTATTTTACTTTTATCTAAGTGGATTTTTTTGAACACTCCAGTTTTTAGTTTTCTTTACTAATTTTATTAAAAATTTCATAGAGGTACAAAATTACTTTCTTTAATAATTTAAAAAGACATTTTCTTTATTTTATTCCTTTAATAATTCATGGGACTTTGAGCAATCTAAGTTGGAACTCGATTATCTTTAAAATTCCCTTCTAGCCCAAACGCCTTTATGATTGCATGATTCCAATCTTAGGAAAAGAAAGTCTTCAGCATCTGTGGGTTGTACCTAGCTTGCAAGCAGTGCACCTAAGGTGCTGCCTGCTGCAACGTTTGCTGTCATTGCTGAATACTTGTGACTCTTGAAAGAAAGGGATGGGGTGGGGGAGGAGAGTGAGGGTCCCCTTGAATCACAGGGAGGAAATGAATAGTGATTGTCTTTGGACAGTGAATCAGTAACTTGTTGAGTACAGAAGCACTGGGGAGCTTGTCTCTCTGGGGTATAGGTGCCCTGCTGGTAACTCTGCTGCACACCTGGCCTGGCTGCACAGGCTCGCTCTGGACAGGAGGCAGAGGCACACTCCCAGAAAAGTGCAGTTCCCCAGCAGCTCTGAGTCCCTTGTGAGTATTTTGTTGCGATGACAGCAGCACCTCACACCGCTCCGCTCCAGAACATGCCCGCCGTGATGTGAAGCTGTTAAGTTATAAAGAGCTGTCCTATGCTTGATGTGAGTGGTCCTAAGGCAAGGTATCTGTTGCCTGGAGCAGGCAATATAACTTCACACAGAGTAAAAATAATAGCCAGGGGAGTGTTATAATATGGTATGTGTGCCTGTATTGGTGAAACTGGGAAGTACGCAGTGATTTGTCACAGGATCCTCTTGCAAAATGTAGTGTGAATGTGGCTATTGTGTTCCAAAGAAGGCTGGGACTTCTCCAACATGAATGTGACAGGGACATGCCTTCCAGCGTAGACATTGATGTTAATTTAACAAAGCCAAAAAATAATGTAGCCAAAGCAGAAATCTCTTTGGAGTTTTGTGCTTAAACTCCAACACATCAGGTCAGAAAATCCATTTCTGGCTACATAGGTATGTCTGGTGATGCATCTGTCCTAACTTTCATTTTCAACTGTTTCCTGTATGCATTTGACCAGTGGTGGAATTATGTTCTGTATCCAAGCATGCAAAAATTGTGAAAACAGAGACTAATTAAGAAAAAGGTACCTGAGCTGATGGTCCAGAGATCAAATTTGAGCCAAGGGAAAATGGGGAATGCAAAATACTGGATTTCACTCTGCACTCTTAAGATCTACCTCTGCATTTTATTCAAAACACCAAGCTACCATTCTGAAATGTGCAAGATCTGGACTCAAACCTTCTTGGACTGTGAAAGATTTAGATTCTGGCTTTTCTATGTTCTTGACCAGTGCTCTAAAAAAGATTTGGCGTGCAAAATATTTGTATTATCAAAGTGCAAAGAGAGGCCCTTCCTATTAAGGGTTTTTTAAGTCTTTTTTCTAAAGATGGAGGGAACATTGGTAAAAACAGAACAGTGTCTTTTGCTATCATCTGTTCTTCAGGGATAAAGTAATGAAAGCATCAAACTAAAGACAAATGTGGATTAAAATATAGGTAAGATATAGTAAGTAACAAGGACTAAAAGATATCAGTTAGAAATTATTTTCAAAATTATGATCAAGAATTAGAGTTCCATTTGAGCAGGGAGCCTAAGAGATATTGTCCATGTAAATATCAAATGCATCAATGCTTCTACATAACTGATAGTTTTCAAAAAATGTGGCATGGGTCAATTATACTGCCCAGCTTTTAGTGAGAGTCTTAATGGGGGTTACGACACCTGATGTAATATAAACAGTGGATGAACACAGTAATTCCAGGACACAAATTATACAGGAACAGTAAAGTAGCTAGTTTGGACATGATTTAAAAAACAGGTTCAAATGAAGCAAATAGCAATAAGGTTGTTGCCTGTTGAACTTAATAACAACTTCAGTCCACACAGAAACTATCTTGACTGAAACACTGTTCTTGCATAGAAAGATTGTTAGAGCTGTGCTATGATCAGCTTTATTCAGAATGTACAGAGGTGTGCTAAGAAATACCAGAAACAGTAAGAGAATTAAATTTCATAAGGTGAATCACACTGTTAATTTCTGTGGAAACTGGAGGTAAATGATATACTAAGGAGAGTCAAAATGGCATTTGCTAGAGAATAAAACATCCTTGAACTGCCCACTCCTGAATATTGTCAGCAGGACCCTCATGTTACAAAAACAGTGAAAATGAAGAGGTATATTTTTTATCATAGAAAATATAGGGGAAGTATGCTGGAAAACAATAGAGCTGTGACTATTTTGGCAAAGGTTATATGAAAGTGGATATTCTTTATTTTTTAAAGCAAGAAGGGGGAACCCAACTGAAGTATTTGGAAGCAGTTTTAAAATCCAAACAAAGTAAATAAACATAGTTTAATTGTACAACTCATGATCCAAGAAGTTTTGAAAACTGAAAGGATAAATGGATACAAAGAGTTGTTTTACAAATACATTTAAGAAAGTTCCTGAAGCAGCTGTTAAAACCAGTGATGTGTACATGGCTTTTGGTTCAGTAAATCCATAAGATCCAGGTCACTGGAACTTGTCATCATACATTTAAAAATAAACCATGGAAGTAGGATATTTAACTTTTCTTATTTCTTCTAAGTATCTGTTACTAATTCTGTTAGGCACAGGAGAATGGACTGGGCAGACTTTTGATCTCGAGTATTTTTGTGCATAGATGTGTCACATCCAACTCCTGTGAGTACTCAGGATTCATTGATGCCCGTGGTCAAAACTTTTCTGGACCTATTTGGTAATGGGCCAGGGGGCTTTGAGGGTATTTTGGTGGTCTCAATCCACCTCTGCTGGATTGATCCTTCCTCCATAGCCCCTGACTCCTTCTTGTCATCACTTCTGTGCTTTATGTGGTCACCATGGACCAGAACAGGGAGGTGGGCCAGAGAAAGGTGCTGCCCTGCCTCCATAGGGCCCCCCTTTCCGGCCACAACCTGCTCTAACTTGTCTGCTTGAGTGACCATCAGTGCTTGAGGCATAGAAACACATTAACTCCTTAGTTAATAAGCTATAAAAGCTTCTGTAAGATGACAAAATTTAATTGTTGTTTTTTAACCAGAACATTTAAATTACATTTTGTTCAGTATGGTGATTGATGCTACTTATCTAAAAAATAAAGTCTTGGAAAATTGGCCAACTGGACTCCCATGAAGTATCTAAAATACAAGTATAGAAGATACATTGGCAGAGTAGACATTGTATTTTGCATGTAAAGCCAGATCCTAGCAGATGCTGTTAGTTGTATATTCCCCACTGTAACTGATGTAAAGGGTTTTGTAAGAGCACTGAGTACTTGGGTCCTGGCACTGTCCTACTGAAAGATATCTCTCAGTGGTGAGCAAGCCCTCTCTGTGGAGGAAAACTTCCTATTCCCCTTAGGCATATCACATTCAGTCTCCATATGAACCAGAGAGTGTGTTTTTGAAATGCTTGTTCCTGACAAAGCGTAGTGGGACTACGTGAAACACAGCACCCAGAGAGGCATTCCTGGGATTCTGTTATGCTGACACGTGCTGAGGTATTGTGACTCACTCCTACCCTGCTTTCAGAGTTGGTGGTGTTTAGCTTTGAAAAAACATGCGTATTTCTCAAAGCTGGAGATAGGCTATAGAACCAGATGCTTCTATTGACACAATTAGATAACAGTGGAAAAAATGTCAAGGCTCAGATTTCTAGGGTGAAAGAATCTGGTATTCCTGCTGGTGAAAAAGAAGAAACTGGTCTTCCAAGACCACCCACCTCAGCAAAGCTGGTTTTCTTTTCATTGAAAGCACTGGAAAATCAGGAAAATAAGAATGCATTTGAATACCCATGAACTTGTCTGATACATCACTCTAGAAATAAAATACCCATTTATATATGGAATTTACAGAAAAGAAATCTGTTGAAACTGATCTAATATGATGAAATCCAGAAGGAAAAGGCTTTTACTGTGATTGTCAGAAATCACTGTTTCCTATTTTTCAGTTTGGAACATATGAAATGAGTTGAGCATGCTTTATATTTCCCAGAACTAGCAATTTTCTGTCTTTGGAAAGTTTTAGAGGGAGGAGCTCAGAGGTGCTGTGGGAGGGACTAAAATTCATATTAAAGTTTTGTCATGAGAGGGAGAATTGTCAGAGTAGAAGATTTCTTCTGAGGTTTTGCTTTTTGTATCTTTTTTTCAATTTAGAATGACAAGTATTTATGTTCAGATTCTTCTAATAATTCTCTTTTGGAATACTGATTGTCAGATTATTCCCAGGATTGAAGAATGTGGACTTTCATGCTCTCAGGTAATCTCTTACTTGTTCCAATTTGCTGTCTATTAATATAGTAGTTATATGCTGCCAAAATAATTGTAGGAAAAGCAAGAAAGCAAAAAGGGAAAAATATTTCAGCTGTCCTGAACATTCACTTTATATTCCTGTCATTCTGAATTAAGTATCCAAAGTGGCAAAAATTACTCTGAAAGGAAGTAGGAAAATGCATCTTTACACTGTTTGCAACTGCTGCTGTTAGTTTAAAATCTGTCTTTTGTATTTGAAAAAAAAGATTTTCTTAATATTCATTACTTTTCCAGAGTCAGTTTTTACAACAACAGTGGTGCCAAAGAGATGTGAGAGGGAGTAATGATAGGTTTCAGAAATTGCTGATTATGTTAGGAATATATGAAACACTGACTTTGCTGTGAATAAATGAATTAAGCATGAGAAAGAGTAAAACATGTTTTTCATTTTGTGGTTTGAATGTAACTTCAGTATTAAATTTAATGACTTCTGTATGTGCATGAAAGGAGTGTGAGCCATACCATCTCTTTAACAGCTTTGGAGTTGGTATGATTCCAAATATCCCCGCAAAGGGGCAGTATGGAGATACTCTACTCTTCTTGGCATTCTGAAATTGTAAGCATAGATAGAGTACACTGAAAGATAAATTAAACTAAAAAAAGGTATTAAATAATAGGCAATCTGACTTTCAGTCTTAGTGGAGGATGATAATTGTGTACTGGCTACTGAGAAGTGCCACTGATAGTATGAAAGAATTTGGCTGCCTATATAAACTTATGCTTGACAATGTCAATATTTAGGACAAGCAGTGAGACATTCTAAAGATTGTTTAAATGTGGTGGTACTACCCAGATATTAAGTTAGTTCATGTTAAAGCAATCTATTCTATATTTAATATGTGTATCCTAGAAAAACAGTATGAATAAAGATGCTCATAAAATACTAGATTGAGGAAAAAAACCCCTCTCTATATTTAAATATTCATGTAGTATAGTTAATGTTTCTGTGTTCAAGGTCTGTAGTCTTTATCTACTTAAATGTTTCCAGAATAATAAAATATAGACATAAGAGATGAATCTCTAGATGTACACTAATACTTTTCAAGAATTTTTATGTACTTATGTTCATGAATGCAAATACACATGTATTTTAAATAATTTATGCTCCTTGGTCTGCTGCAATGAGAGTTTAAAATAGAAATGATTTACCATTCTAATTTATCCCTCCAAAGAGTGTAGGACTATCAGACTCAGCATGTAAAAATCAGTATCAACCTTTCTTGATGGGTTTCAGTCTAGGAGATAGGATTTACCTCTGGGGACCTTAAAGAGTATCTTTCTCTGTCAAACCTTAGGTATGTATGTTATGAAGACTGATTCACTAATTGCCTCTAGACACAATCCTGAGGTTTGGCAGACTTCAAGAGTATGTCTTACACTTTTTCCAATACTGAAGATTGATTAACTGAGAAAGATATGTTTTATTTTTCTTATTTACAGGGAAACACATTGTTTCCAGTATAGCAGAATCAATCAATCAATAGCAGAATCAACCAATCAATCGTTTGTGGTATTAGGGACAGCATTCAGTTCATGTTCTGTATGTGATGTTTCTGCTAGTTGTATTCAGTAGAATCTTGAATGCATTAATGACTTTTTAAGACAAAAATGTTTCTCAGGGGGAACAATAATGATCTCAACAGGATAAATTACTGCCAGCATAGCATTTTCAATCTAGTAGAAAGCACTTTAGCTACATGAACTTAAAAATCTCATGACTAGCTTGTTAGAGGAAATTTCTTCTTCCTTTTCCTTTGAAAGTAACTTCAATTTCTCTATATAACTGACTGTGATTAGTGGGCTCAATCCAGCTCATGATTTATTCTAAAAGGAAGCAGTCAATCAGTGTTCTCCACAGGGGCACTAGTTAGGGGTTACAGTTTGCCTTTGTCTGTGTCAAATGTGTGTGCTCCCTTCTGCTACAGCACATCAGATCACAAAGTACAGAATCAAAGACTTGTTTCTGACAATTTCCTTAATGTGATGATGTGATATTGTAGTTTTAAAACTATCATCAATTTCTGCAGTTGCTGTTGTTACAAGTGAATATTATGGAAAATTGGTTTTTTTCTTATGAAATTTTTCCAGAAGTTTGTACTGCAAATTTCTCTTTTGCATTCAAACTTGAGACTGTTTGGTTCTTCATAAGGCAATAGGGATATGAATAGCAATTAATTTGCATTTTTTTTCCATTTTTTTGAACTATGGGTACTGTCAGAAGTTTTTCAGCAGGTAAGTAACTGAAACTGTTGAGTTTGACCAGTAGACTAGATTTCAGTGTGGCTGTGTGCACTAGATATTTGTGAGCAGTTTTGACCTCCATGGGGTACTCCTTGTCAGAGTAAAGCACTGGTTGTACTTAGGAGGGAAATAGTGACATAACTGTTTTGAGGCATATGACTTGCAAAACATCTGAATTGAACTGTTATCACAACTTTATGAATCATTCTTAGTTTACCATGGCTATACAGCAAGACATCCTTGCACGCTTTGTGTAAGGCAGTATTCAGGTTTCATTACTGTAACTCAAACTGTGCCTCTGTTCAGTACACGAAAGGAAAAAAAAAAGAATATTGGATGTTTATGCCAGCATTACATGTTAAACAGCATGAAAAATGTACAGTTGTGGGCTGAATGGTGGCAAATGAACAACTAAGCTTTTATTGCATGTTATAATTTATTTCTCCTTCTATTTTTTAATAGCTTGGCTTTAGACGTTATGTGATATTCTAGTATTCAAAGATTAAATGCTATGTGCATGGTCTCCATGCCCCACCCAGTAGGAAATACAGTTATCAACCAAGTTTCCCTGCAAAAGCATAGGGGAATCCCAGCCTGCAATTGAAATTGGGTTTGTGCCTTACTCATTTTACAATCCACATTGTTTGCAGGCTGTACACAAAGAAATAGGCTTATGCCAAATTTGATTCAACAGCTGGTAAAGATCAAGAGCACTACATTTAAAGAACACTCCCCAGAACACTATGAAATATTATTTGTATTGTTTGCCATTTAATGCAGTAATGTTTCCAAAGTCTATGGATAAAGAAGGAAACACTAAACTGAATCTGGGATTTCCCTCTAATTATAAAGGTTATTGGCAGCAAATCCTTGATGCAACTGCTGCTTGTTCCTGCTATTCATAATCAAAATATGTGGTGTTTCTTTACTGGATAATTATACCATCGATCAGTCCAACTTTGCTGAATACTACACACTGGAAAACACTGATACAGTATGGCCCTTAGTCCACCAAGTCAGCTGATATAAATTGATATTCTTTGTTCATTATTAAGCAATTCACATTTTAAAAGTGATCCCAAGCCTCTAGAAAATGGACATGATAATGTAAGTGACATAATTCAGTTGTCCTCTTAAATCTGATTGAAAACATAATTTTAGACATGGGAAATGTCTAACGAGACTGATCAGAGACCTGGCTTCCTCAGGGTGAGTGAGAGAAATACAGCATGAAATCCCATCATAGGAATACAATTCAACACAGACTTTTTTGGGTATGCACTGATGACTGAGGGAGATGCATAAAAATATAAAACATATCCTTTGTTAATATTTGCTGAGATGCAGTACGATCCATGACAGCATGTCCTAGACAGAAAATCTGGAGTCTACCTCTCTGCCTGTCGTTGAATCACTTGTGTGGCCCTCTTCAAGTAATTTCATTTCTCTGGTTTTCACTAGTACAAAAGAGCTCTGACCTTCCTGTGTGGTATGTCTTAATTATATGTTTTCATTAACTGCTTTGAATATTATAATTATGAGTTAAGTACTCTGTAGTTAAAACAGTCATACTTAAGGGGCTCAATCATATTGAGTCATGTATCAGAGTGATATTAACCCATTTGCTTAGATATCCTTGCTTGCCTTCTGTGCTGGTACTTAGAAAAGCTGCAATTTAGCACGTTTGGGTGGCTTATATCTTGGGCTGTGTTTCACATTTGCTCTTTGGGTCAAAAATAGCTCGGCAATGATATAAGACAGCTTCCTATGCCAGTGGTTGCCTGCTGTCACATCTCCTCACTCAGTGGGAAGGAAACAGCCAGTGACAGGTACAAACAGGGATTTACTGCATGTACCACCAGCTCCTATAAGAGAGGTGGAGATGAAGAAAGCTCTGCAATTCAGAACTTGCAAAAAATGCAATGGTAGCTTTTGGGCTTTTTCCTTTCTCTCTTCCTCAGGAACTCCAGAAAAAGGTTGCAAGGTCTAGAAAGAGCCACAGGAATTGCAAGCCCAGAATACAAGCAGTCATAAAAGTTGGGGGCAGAGACTTAACAGGTGTTGGAACTGGACCTGACAAAGTGTCTTGGAACTGAAACACAGGGCAGTGCTAGAAGCTTCAGCACGAGACATCAGCATCAGTTATGTGCAATCAGTAGCCATAGCAGGAGACACGTATTTAAAAAACCCAAAAAGGGATGTATAAGCAAGATCAGCAGAAGATGGGGGCAGCTGGCCTTTATTATCAACAATGTATTTAAGCTTACAAATCTCTGTCAGCCCTAATCTTAGGGATCTGATCTGTCCTTCCGCTCCATTTGGATCCAAAACTAAGTAGTGGGTATTGAGACTTGGAAGTAGGTGCTTTCCACAGCCATCTGACTGCTTTGCAGTTGGAAAACTACTTGTAATTTGATCAAATCTGGGTGGGACAGGTTTTTAAGGAGTGGTAATAACTTTAACAAGACCAAGTGGTTTGACCTAGCTGGAATTCTTGCAGTAAGGTCTAGGAATAGTCTAATTTATACTTTTGTGGAGCTGGCAGTGCTGTACCTGTTAAATTGTCATGTCTGTTTATACTATTCCATTCTTCCTCTCCTGCCAGAATGCCTATGCATAGGAGAGAACCAAGCACGATCAAAAATGAGAAGGACCAAAAGAGGTTTAAAAGACTACTTTCTAAGGATAGGTTTGGATACTCTCCTGGCCTTTTGACTCAGCATTGAAATGCTATGGATGGATGGATGGATGGATGGATGGATAGATAGATAGATAGATAGATAGATAGGTAGATAGATAGATAGATAGATAGATATGGACCTAAGAAAGGGATTTTCTCCTATCTCTGCCTAAAAATAATTTGGTTTCTGGGAGCCATAAGTTTCCATGTGCTGTGTTGTGGCTTGGTGGTTGTTCAAACCAGGATCCCATATTTGAAGTTCTATGAGGTTCATTACCATTATCCCCACAAGAGATCCCTGGGTTTTATATACCTGTAACATCTGTTACAGATGTTTTTGTAGTAGTTTTCATACTGTCAGAAAAATACAATTCCTTATAATTTTTTCTCTGATTTTATTAACATTTATTGGCTATTTTTTGAAAACCAGGAAATTTGCCATCTTAAAAATACAAACCAGAAAGTATGCCCCAAACTGCAGTGTGTTGCTGAGGAAATTCCTGATCAACTCTGAACTACTTGTCTGGAATGATCATGGAACCAGTAAATTCATGTATACTCAGCTGTGATACAGACACATCACAGCACTACCCCTGCATTCACAACCATAGGAATTCACTGGGCCAGAATTTTCTGAGGTCATGAATAAACTGGCAAATCACAGTAACTCATGATGCTGAGTACTGGGATAGATTGCCTGTGGAGCTTATAGAGATCTCTATGCACACTAAGAAAATATAGCCAAGATATGTCTAATGTAGCTCACATGTCCCAGATAAAAGTCATTCTTCCTAAGGCAGAAATGTAGGGTAGATGACATCTTGAGTTTTTTTTCCAGGACAAGTATCTCTGCTTTGATTCATTATCCTCTTCTCTTTTGTAGGATCTACAGATCCCTACAGTCCTTCAAATAACATTTAACTTAATCCTTTGGAACAGTCAGCAGAACCAAAGACCTGTTTTGCTCTATGGCATGTCCTGTCCTTCCAGCATGCAAAATATAGGAGTCACCATGAAAACTGTACAGGACATGCAATCTCATTCAGGAAGTGTCTATGCAAAAATGAAGAGAGTTTTAGTTTTAATTTGCAAATTACCTGTGGGTCTTCCTTTTGCAAGGAAATGTTTCAACATAGTTGCTTTGAATAAGTGTGGTAGATTTCAATAATTTCTGGAAAACTGTCTTGCTATTGCCTCTACTTGTCTGCATATTTTCAGAGAGTATGAATCACATAAACAACACTGTACAGTATTAGATGTGCATTCATTGTCTTTTCTTGGAAAAACTTTGAGGAAATAGAATTTATTGCAATTAAGATTTTTCACTGTATCCAGTTTTATTTCCCCCTTTCATCGCTACATACGCAAACTTCCTTTATCTTTTTCCCAATTGCTCATCTCCCTGACCTGCTGTTCTCTTTTCTATGACTGCAATGTTTTTTCTCCACTGCTTTTTGAATTTTGATATCTTTAGTATAATTTTTCATAATTGCAGTTGTCATCATAGTGTGATGTTTCCTGCTTTGTTTTGATAAGTAATATCTGTTCTTTGGGGGTTTCCCCCCATTGTTTTCAACATATTATATTTATATATGATACAACAGAATAATTTTTAGAGCATGGTCAGATCTGTGTTATGATTCAATCTGCCTTTGTAGCTTATTTTCTCTTCCACTTACAGGTCAAAAATCACATACAATTTTTAAGCAAATGTATGGCATAGGTGGTTTTCACTAAGTGCTATAAATGAGGCATAATGTGAAGCACTATATGAAAGTAGTGAACACTGATGTGTGTATTTAGCTGTTGTAAAATTAGTAGGCCTTGGAAGCTCTTCTCTTGGACCTCTGCCTCCATTGATTGCCCTGTGCTAAGTTTAGCAACTACAGTACAAGGAGGATACATTATATAAAGGTAAACTATCTGATTATTCCACAGTTTGTTCCCCCTTCCTCATACCCTCACAAAATTATGATTAACAGTAAAAATTTTGAGAAATAGACACATATAATGACATTTCAAATAATTATTTGTATTGGATATGATTTCTTTATCTTGAAATTTTCCAAATCTATATATAATTCGTTTCTCTATCAATTAACTCAAACTGAAAATGTTTCAGCTGGAATACATACTAGATATTTTCAGTAGGGTTTTTCTACAAAGCAAATTTAGAATTTTTTAAACTTCTCATGTACTCAGCTTTCAGGGAAAGATGTTTTTGGCCTTTGTTGCTCTTCATAGGAGAGCAAAAGCATGTATGTAGGGATTCTGGTATAGGGTTTCTGATGGAGAATTCAGACTTTCAGACACCATAATAATACAAATATGAATAGCCAGGAAATAGTCCTCCCAAAAATTTTCCAGAACACAGCTGCAAAACCTTTCATGTACTAAGATTTCTCTCATTTTGTTGTGGCTAGACTGTTCCTGTAACTCAGACAAGCACTATTAGAGCCAATCAGGCATGTTTAGCATTGTTCCTTATAGAAGCAGCTCCTGTGATACTGTGGCACCAGGCAGGAATGCAGAAGCCTGCCAGGACAGTCATCTGAGATTACCATGGCTTCTACCATGTTCTGTGGCATCATTTATATGGCCTGGCATCCTTACACAACATAACAGGCTAAGGCTAGAATAAAACCAAAGTCAACATTAAAAAATACTTCTCATCTGGAAGACCTATAATCAGTTCTATGATTATTTCAATTTGAAATTTTCTTCTGTTTAAGGAGAAAGGGAGAAGCATCATTTTAACTGGAGCTACAAGACCTGGAAACATGTGCTCCTGCTTTGAAGAGAGTCTCAATCCTAAAGTGTAGCCTCCAAAGTCTTGGAACTGTTATAAAATTTTTTTGCCAAGTGTCCTACGTTATTCTAAATTTTAGTATGAGTATGTTATCCATGATAGCAGGATTAGCAAATTTTTTTTTGTTTTTAAGTTCTTGCATCTCCAGCATTTCAGGGTAGTGTCTACAACATTCACCCATTTTGTGATGCTGTTGTGTTCCTGTGGTTCCAGGACATTAAATACAGATTCAGTGGAGATCATGAGAAAGCGTTAGAGACTTGTCAGGGCAGTATGAGAAACCTGCATGCTTAGCATGGTGCTGCATCAGGAAAGGTAAGGGAAAAAGTTAAGCACTTGGTTAGTCTGATTTCCACTCTCTAGAGCCCACAAACCCGAGTAATGAGTGAGAGTTTGATCTTCTCTTTGTGGAGCAGCTGCTGAGAGCTACTCTTCCAAAGTTTCTGGTTTATTTTCTGATCACTGCTTAGAATAAAATATAAGTAGGAAACAGATCTCCCATATGAATTTTGAAAGCACTCAGCAAACTCAACTCTAAAAATTTCACTGTGTCTTCCCTGTCCTTCTCTCACACCAGCAGTCTTCCATTTCCCTTCTGTACACTCTGCTTTGACAAGAGGCCTGGGAAGCCCTCTCATTTACCAGGCAGTGTGGCAAACAGGCAGCTCAGAACTGCTTCAGTTTGAGGGTGTTGAACCTGGTGGTCCCTTGCGATAAGAACTTGAAAGCTGGAGTATAAAAGCTGGAAAATGCCCATATTCTGCTTTCCTCCTCTAAAATTTACAGTTTGAAGGTGGCTTGAGCTTTGTTAGTTTTACTCTGTTACTATTAAATCTCCAGCCACCTGCTGTGCTGGGGGATGTGGATGTGTCTTACTGTGAGTGTCTGCTATCCCTGACAGGACCTAGAGGTCATTCCAGTGTTGTTCTGGTCACAAACTACACACCAAATTACATGCATCCAGGGATATTTCAGATCAGAAAAGGAGGTGTCTAATAAGCTTAAGTGCCTCTAGTGTTATGTGGCAATTAACTGGGTATTATGGATCATAGTGTTGAGCTGAGATTATCACAGTTTGCTTAAATTATATTTCAGATACCTAAGCCCTCTTTTAGATTTGGCTAACTTAATCCCTTAAAAAATTTTACTACCCACTAATGCAAAATCCTCACAGAGAAATTGCCTTACTTGGGAATTATGTGACCTCTTTCTCATGGGCGCAGCTGATGTTTGCATACGTTTGTTAGGTTTGTGACATTTTGGTAGCTGGTCTGGGGTGGCTTCTGTAAGAAGCTGTCAGGCAGCTCCAAGACAGACCCATAGCTGGCCAAGGTCAATACCATCAGTGATGATGGTATGCTCTGAGATATCAGCTTTCTGTTATCCCCTGATGGATGCCTTAAGGAGGTTGGGATCCAGTAAGAAGCCTATGGGGGAGCAGGCTCCTGGCAGGACCTGTGGCCTGTGGAGAGAGAATCCACACTGGAGCAGGTTTGCTGGCAGGACTTGGGGGGGACCTGCACTGGAGCAGTCTGTTCCTGAAGGACTGCACCTTGTGGAAGGGATCTGCTCTGGAAAAGTTCATGAAGAACAGCAGCCCATGGGAAGGACTCATCTCGGAGAAGTTTGTGGAGGTCTGTCTCCTCTGGGAGGGACCCCTTGCTGGAGCAGGGGAAGGAGGAAGAGTAAAAGGAGTCCTCTCCCTGAGGAGGAAGGAGTGGCAGAGACAATGATGTGATACGTGATGAAAGGACTGCAGCCCCCCTTCCTTGTTCCCCTGCACTGCTGAGGGGGAGGAGGTGGACAAATCATGAGTGAAGTTGAGTCTGTAAAGAAGGGAGGGGTGGGAGGAAGGTACTTTAAGGTTTGGTTTTTATTTTCTTATTAACTAATTCTGATTTTAATTGGGAATAAATTAAACTAATTTCCCCTAGCTGAGTCTATTTCGCCTGTGATGGCAACTGCTGGGTGATCTCTCTCTGTCCTAGTCTCAAACCAGGGGCCTTATGCTACATTTTTTATTCCCTGTCCGGTGGTGGAGGGGAGTGACAGAGTGTCGTCTATGGTGGGCACCTGGTATCCGGGTTCAAAATTCATTTAAATCAGTGAAATGTGTCTCACCCGACCATAGCCTTCCACAATTTCTGAATATGAGCAGCATGGCATTTTTCATTTATAAATGTCACAGTGTGCAGCTGAGCACTGAGCGCTGCTGCTGGGACAAACTCTAGACGTATATTAAAAGAGTAGTTGCCTAGAGCTAAACAGTGAGGGTTTTGCTGTGTATGCCAGAAAAGTGGAAAACCAGGCCTGCAGTATATCTCATATTTTTGCTGAGCAATAGTGTTAGGATACATGAGAAGACAGTAACTGGAATAGAAAAGTGACTTCAGGCAAAAATAAAAATACATATTTCCAAATGAAATATTTACTGTCTCCAGCAGCAGGAGGAGCAATTCTGTTCTGGAGAGTATCTTCTCATGATCTTCATTATAATTTTTACTTTTTGTTTTTCCTTTCTTTCTTCTCTGTTCTTTCTTTTCTATGGCAATCTTACTGCCCACTGATTCCAGTTGCCTCTGAGACCGCTAGACTCAGTTGTCAGTGTTGCCCAGGGATCCTTTTTCTTGTAGCCTGTGTTGTGCTACAAAGATCATTATAACATCCTAACCTCAAAGCACAGGATATCCATGGTTGTCTGGAGGGTTTGCGGAATCTGTGTCCTCCAGTTTTTCAAGAAATGACCAAAATAATTGCTGACTTGATCGAGTGCTGGTGAAAGTACTGCTTCTAGCAGGAGGCTGGGCTTGGTGACCTTCAGAGACCACTTCAACCCTATGTTTCTTTGATTCCATTTTATCATCCCCTGTATGAGATTTCCATTAAGTAATTGAAATAATCAGTGCTGTGTCAGAGTGTCCCTGTTCCATTGTTATACGAGAAGTGCTGATTTGGTAGATTAGCTCTCCTTTCATGTAGCTGAGTGGTCTGTAATTTTTGATGCTCTGTGTATGGGATGGTGCTGATTTATACCAGCTGAGAGTATGGCAGTCAAAGTACATTTTAATTTTACTGTGTCTATTGTACACTATTCTGTTTTGTTAACAACTTGTATTAATATTGTAGGAAACATGACATCAAAATGATTGACAATTTTTTTTTTGTTTGGTTCTGTTAATTGCTAAAAGAAAGAAGTTAATGCATACTGTTGCTTCAAGCAAATTCTGCTTCTAGTCCTGGAGATGAAGCATACAATGGAACAGGCAGCTTTTATTTCAGGCAGTCACAGCTCCCTTTGGTCCAATAAATTTAAAAGCAAGTGGTTTATATGTAGGTCCTTTTTTGTATCTCAACATCACTTTTAAATAAAATTAATTAAAAAAAAAAATCAGAAGCAGAGAAGATTCTTCCCAGTTGAGAGACCTCAAAGCAAAATTGTTTTGTCTGGTTATTCACTTATAGGATAAATGTATGTCACTGCTCAGAGTTCTGAGAAATTACTGTGCTTCAAACTCTTCCAGTTGTTCTGCTCTCTGAAAGGGATTCAGCCATGTAGCCACTGCAAGTGCCACAAGATATTATATGCCATGTGCAGGACTGATAACATATGGAACAGTGCAGTTAAAATATAGGAACAGGATTCCTCTACATCAGTACCATGCAGGAGGAAATGAATACTGCCTGGAAAACAGAAATCTCTGTTATACCTGTCTAGCAGCAGGTAAACAGAAGGACAAAAATCTAAGGGGGCTGAGGGTCTTAGTCATGTGCTCCCGCACTCCTGAAGTACTGCTAAGCTGTGATGGAGGTGTTGGCCTTGTGACAAGGAGCAGGCTGTGGAAGACAGGTCTGTACCTTTGCATTTCCATGTGAAATGGAAGGTGGTGCAATGACAATTGGTAACAGTCTCTGCTTGAGATCACTGTGGAGTCTTACTGGAGAGTGTCCAATAATCTTCAGTAAACACAATCCTGTCTTCCTTGTTTGTTCATGGCTGTTTCACTGATGAGCTCAGAGCACTTCAACAGAGCATTAACACAGCCAGATGTTACCTTGCTCTGCTGGACTCCAGCCAACTCTCATCCAAAAAGTGCATGACCTCATTAACACTGTACTGAGCCTGAGCTTGATTTCCCACTGCTCAGTAGCAATTGTTCTTTCAGATTCAGCACTGCACTAATGTGATGGGATGTTTTTTTATTCTGCTTGGAACACACAGGGAAAAGACCTGGAGCTGGATAATGTGTAGACATGACTCAGATGTTTTGTTTTTAGCATTCTGGAAAACAATCCAGCAGCATCCAGGTGTTTTTGTAGTTTAAAGTAGTCCAAAACAATGCTTTGCCATAAGTTTGGGTGCCTATTTCTTTTCTGCATGGATAACAATCCAGATGTTTCCATCTATGACTCCTTAGCTAAGCCCACTGCACGCTACTCATATGTATCAGATCACGACATTGTCAGTAAAAGCTGAAGAACAACCTCGTGATTTGCCAAAAAATGAAAACTGTCATTAATAAAATAGTTTTACCTTGGCAATGAGAATAATTACACATGATGTCAAAACAAATACAGATGCTCCTTTAGAGAAAAGGTCTTTTGAGGGCACTGTATGAGCAGTACTATGAATTTTTAAGAGTTCTAAGTTTTCATATTAAGTACATTAATCATTGCAATTTCTCTGGTTCTTGGTAAATATGACCACAATTTTATTCACTTGCCAATGTGTTTTGGAGGTCTATTATTTTTCCTTTACACCCACTTCCAATAACAAGCTTTTTTGTGTAAATACTTGACCATGATATAGTTAAGTCTTCTTTCAATGGGACAGGAATCATTATGCTATCACTGTGCTTTCTTTTACTGTAAAGAATTCTGTTTCCTTACATATGATGAGATAAATACAGCAGTGAGCTTTCTAACAATATAAGGAGAAAAGTTCTATGAAGTTCCAGTCCCCCCCACCATCAATGATGCCTAAATTGCAAAGGCATTATGGCCTTTATCTATGAAAATATCTCTGGGAAAAGCTAAAACATACTCAGTTGTTTCCCTCCATTAAGTAATCCCTAGATAGTTTATGGGGCTGAACGTCTCTGTGGAAAGAATTACAGTGATTTGCTGATGGTCTGTGGAGCTTTTGATACAGATAGAGCTCTGAATCCTCTTTGTTTCCATCCAAAGTTCTTAAATGGTGGAGATGCATGTAACTTTGACTGTGGCTATCCACTGCTCCAAGAACTTTTCCTTATGGAGGTGATTGAGATCACACTGGCATGCCAGATTTTTTACTAGAGGCCATGAGAAACCATTGAGGACTCTAATGGACCAGCATCTGTGGACTCCTCCCTCTGTGAACTGAATGGGTGAACAGCTGAAGAAAGGAAAAAGAAAAGCTGCTGTTGGATTGTTTACACAGACAGGGGTAAGTAGCTCCCCCTCTGTGGTAGAGGTTATGGCATGGTCGTGGTGTTCCCAGCTGAGACAAAGATTAGTATGACTTTACAAGGCATAAAATGAGCTCCAACATTTTCACAGCTATGGATGGTTCTGGTGACTCCATTTGGATAGCTACATTAAAGTAGAAGAAGCTGCTGAGAAGGGTGATGGTAAGAAGGAAAATCTGGTTTATTAGAGAAGAGTAAAAGAGCTTGGCTTTTACAGTCTCACAAAAAAGCTGAGAAAATGTATATTACTGGTTGCAGATAAATGAAAAGTAAATTCCAGGGTGAAAGCATCTATTTAAGTGAAAAGATAATGAGCACTCTCAGAAACAGTAGCAGCTAACCATTATTGTGTTCATGTAAGAAATTAAAAGGTTTAGTGCTGGTAGACAACAGGTCTTCTGGAATAGCCTTGGGTCTCAGAACACTGCACATGAAAGCCTGACTGATTTTAAAATGATACTTTACCAGTTTTTGAAAGGGATTAGATTAGATGGTACCTGTGGTTATCAGGGGACTATTCCCAGTGATCTGGGACATCCTTTCTATTTGTGTGCAGAATAAGATGGATTTTTTGCAGAGCATCTCCTCTCAATTGGAAATCAAAAAAGAACATGTTCAGATTAAACATTTCTTTTGGCCTTTTGTCTAGAATTTGAACATCAATTAATGCAAACCAAACCCACCCTTTCCCTGTGTTATAAAAAGTACATAGAATCCCATTAAAAGCAGGCTTGCTTTTAATGGTGGCTAAAGAATAGAAACTGTTGGAATAAAGGGAAACATCAGAATATGGCCATGTTCCTTTCTCTCTGTCTTCTTTGAACCTAAAGCAGAAATGTAGCTAATAGCTTTGCCAGTGAGCATCAGTCAAAAGGGGGAAAAACTCTTCATTCTATATTCACTGACTAATGTAGGTGTCTTAATGAATGAATGTTAAATGTCTGACAACCTGGTCCCAACTAAAGAATACATTTTAAGGCATTTTGAGGCTTCTTACTGTTCCTTACAGAGTTGTGGAAGAGCTGCCACCAACTCATCTATGAATGAGGTACAACCGAACTAACTGTGAACCCAGTTTTTCCTCAGACTCTTTCCTGCATGACAGAACATCCAGTGAAGAATTTCCACAATTCTGCACTTGATTTAGTGCCTGAAGATATGAGAGGAAATGGAAAGCAGATTTGATCTTTGTTTCTTTATCTTGGCAATTTTAATTCATGAAAACACGCTTTATGCCCCCTAATCCAAGTCTTCCTCTGCTGATCTCACTCTCTTCTCTACAGTCTTTAGAACAATGGGATATTACAATTGTCTTAGATTGAGGAGAAGTTGCTGTGCTAGCTAAAAAGTTGGCACCACATCTTCTATTCAGAATGCTGCATGCTGGTGGTGTCTGTTCAGATAACCTCTGGCTACAGTTGAGTAATACCACAAATGGGGAAAACCCCAGAGAAACAGGAAAATCCCTAACTGTTTGTGCATTGTGTAAGTATATTTTGCTTAGGCTCTTTGCCAAAAAAGATATGAATCAAAGATTCTCCCTGTATAGGAGTAAAATGTACTATCATGTTCAGGATCTTATTTTTGCATAAAAAATGCCCTCAGCATTTGTGAAAGGGGAAGAAAATTTCCATTCTGGTTTTAGTGTGTTATGTTTTTCTATTGCACTCATCACTGAAAATTCCTGAAAACAAAAGATATAGAAAGTGGGAGAGGAACTTGGTTAATTCATTCGAGTTATTCTTTCAGACAAATGGTCTCTTTGGACTGTTTTGCAAAATGATTGTAAAAGAAAATACCACCCCTACCCACTTGGTATTGTACAATAAAAAGAAACACTTCTTATAAAAATAATAAATTGGGCTGTGACCAAATGTTGCTGTAACTGGCAAGTGTTTGTGCAAATATTTGATTATTTATGTAAACCTTCCCAACAACTCCTCACCCAGAACACAGCCAAGTGCCCAAGGATGACAGAACATCTCCCTACCAGAACAAAAGTCACAGAAGGATTTTTCTTTCTTTCCTGTGGAAAAGACAAGAAAATAAATATAAGAGTTTAGATGATAGGATTCCTCTATGCAATAATGAAAACCAATAATTAATTAGGGTAGACTACAAGGTATAAGAGGATTTCTTTATCATACCACAGCCCACAGAATTGTGTATTTTGGTTTTCCCCCTGCAATATATGTAATTTAATTCTTTTACATTCAGTTTTCATTTTCCAGGTGTCATAACAGGGGCATGACCTTCTCTAACTAAAAGGCTGAATCGTCTGATTTTTGTGAGATTTTTTTGTTGTTGTTTAATTCAGTGTGATCTTGATTTTTTTAAATGTATTTTTTGCACTAAGGTTGTAACCAGAAAGAATGGTTAGAGAAGTTAAAGATGCTGTTCTAAGAAATTTTGACTGGCAATTGGGAACTCTGTCAAGCCACTTAACCAAAATATTTTCAACAGTCTGACTGCAAAATGGGAAGTTAAAAATATGGAAGTAATTTGCTGAATGATCAACCTCATGAGAGATTATTTTCTTCCAGTAAGTAATGACTGAGAAATTAGTTGATCCAGCAGTTAGGTTTTCCCAACAAAATAGTGAGCTCCTTAACTCACTCGATTTTTCAGTTATTTTGTATATTTGGCTATTCCACTTCCTAAGGCCATAGAGAACCTCAAGAAAAGTGTCTCAATGCAAGTTTTCTTGCAGCACACTTCTGCAGGATTTAATAAGAAATAATTCCAAATCAGGACTTTGAAAGAGCAGCAGCAGTTAAAAGTCTGGTAATTTTATATGAGCTGGCATGTTCCACTTCTATTGGCTTAGTGTCACACTGAATAATTCAGAAAACTATAGTCTTCTTTTTATTGATGAATGTGCAGTGGGAGCATCACTAATCTACCAATGAAGCTTATTTTGTAGAGAAGGGGACAGAAATAATTAAAAAATAACAAGTATTTCTTTGATACAGCAGAAATTAGGGTTATCAGTTACTGTTTTCAGGTTTTTCATGGGGATCTGAGGAAATGATAAAACCATTGAAATAGAAGTATCTCAGTTTTAAAACAGTTACGTAAAGAAGTTTGGTATACTTTATAGAAACATAAAATGATTTGGGCTGGAAGGGAACTTTAAAGGTCATCTAGTCCCCTGCAGTGAGCACGGATGTCTCCAACTGGATCAGGGTGCTCAGAGCCCCATCCAACCCAGCCTCGAATGTTTCCACCATCCTCACTCTAAAACATTTTCTTACTTACGTCTGATCTAAATCTACTCCCTTTTAATTTAAAACCATTACCTCTTGTCTGGTTGCAACAAGCCCTAATTTGAGTGTCAATGTATTATGCTGTAGAAGCAACCAAAACAGTATCTTTAACAATGTCACAAATAATTTTTCTAGTCTTCAGTATATGACAGTATTTTACCATGTTGTCTTATTATAAAATGTGGTTTAAAATACCACTTTTTATGCATTTGTACTTTTTTGAGTGATAGTAACAGATTGCCAATAGTAAAAGATGACAATGTATGTCCAAAAGTGATTGTTAAAAAACAGAAGAATGGGAACTGATACAGGTTAGACAGTGGTCACTGGTTTTCTAAAGGCCTCCTTTAAGAAGGAGCTTATTTAGCTGAAATGCAAAGCTGTCATGAAGGACAGGACACACCTCTCAGGTACCCTAGGCACTGCCACAGGGGACTGAACATGCTGCTATTTCTCACCTGCAGCAATAATATGGTTTTGCTCTACAGCTTTGTTTCTGAGAAGCACAGGATTCCCTGTGGATGAAAGTCTCCTGGAAAACCAAGCAATAGTTATTTTATGATGTGCTAATGCTTGCCCAGGCTGTAGCCTCTGTGTTTCAATTCAAGAACTTCTAAATGTCCTCCAGAAGACTTCTGCTGGCTCTAAAATGCCTAGATTGTTGGTTTGTTGTTGAGATCCTAAAATGTTTTAAAAAGACTGAGAGCTGCCATCCTGACTGAGAGCAGGCGGTGCCTGCTACTTTTGTGGGTGTGATAAAAGTACTTCTGTCAACAGGATGCTGCTTTTAAAGGAGAGAAAATGGGAACATATATTCTGTATGCAAAAGAATGCTGGTGTAAGGGCTATGCCAGAAACTCGAATGCCTGAACAGCAGCAAACAGTATTTGCTGGCTAAGGAATAGCCTTTCTTTAGAATGTCACGCACAGCAGTCAAAGTAAGATTTGTTATTTTGTACTCCACAAAATTTTGGTGTGTGGTTAAATGTTTATTTTACTGGGAAAATGGATGTAGTCTGTTTGAAAGATAGCTGGAAACTTGTTAAAATCTCAATGCCAGGTTCACTTTGCTTCTTACAAAGACACTTTCCCTTGAACACAATAAGTACTGTGGCTGAGTAGTTTAATTAGTCTTCTAAGCCAGATGTCAGAAATAAAATGTTTTATTTATGGACTTCATTTTCAATTGCCATAATGCTTCCTTTGTAGTGGGATCTTCTAAAATCATATAATATTCAATAATGTTCTAGATATCTTCCATTACAAAATTGTTGGGTTTTTTTGCCCTGGTGTGAACAACTCCATTGTAGAGTTTAATGAAGTAATGCATAAACTCTTGGTCAGTAGGAATGGCAGTACCTGATAAAATTATGTCTTTATTTGATGGAACTCTTATTTTAAAGAGTTAGAACTTGTTAGAACAATTACACACCTCATTAGAAATACATGAAAATGAGGATAATGCTGATCTTGTGTCCCCATACATATCAGGCTGTCATATGCAGCAATGATGTGCTTTTTCACTGTATTGGAAAATCATTTTTTTAACCTTGAAAATTATTTCTGCTGTGAATATTTTTACCTGTTCAAGGTATGTTTACTTGTGTACAATGATTAAGTAATATTTATTTTTATTATTACCTCAGCTCTTAAAATATTTTATTTCTGTTTGCAGGGGATTCACTGTAAAAGCAAACCTTCTGGTGAGTATACATAATTCACATTTTTACTATATTTGTTTTTAAAGATAATTTATTAAAGATATTAAATCCACTGTCTTAGTGACATCAGATCCCTGTCATGACAGGGTATTAACCACCAGTTCTTTTGTAAAAAACATTGGAAATTAGTAGGTTTTGACAAATAATAGGTTGATTATGACAATTGCTTACCATAGTGAACGGAAAGACAGTTTGATAAGTCATTTTACAAGTTTTTATTGCTTCTACTCATTATTGATATTGCCTATAGTAATAATACAGGGGCTTGAATTACCTGAACTCTGAAGCCTCCATCAGTCACTCCTCCAGTGCACACAGTCATTAGCAGGGAAGTACGAGGCAGCTGCCTCACCAACAGTCCCTGCTGAGAGGACAGTCATAGTCCCCCCTGAAAGGACAGTCATAGTCTCCACTCAGAGGACAGTGCCAGTCCCCCCTGAGAGGACAGGGCCAGTCCCCACTCAGAGGACAGGACCAGTCCCCTCTGAGAGGACAGTGCCAGTCCCCCCTGAGAGGACAGTGCTAGTCCCCTCTGAGAGGACAGGGCCAGTCCCCACTCCGAGGACAGTCCTAGTTTCCTCTGAGAGGACAGTGCCAGTCCCCACTCAGAGGACAGTGCCAGTCCCCTCTGAGAGGACTGTCCTTGCTGGAGGCTCAGCTCTGAGCACTGCTGGCCTCCCCGGTGCCTTTCCTGGATCCACATGGCAGAGTACATAGACAGGGGGAAGATGCAATGCTGAGCTCAAGCATGTGAGATGCTGATGCTGTGGCATGGGGTGTGAGCTGAGTGTCAGCTGGCACGAGCCCTTACTCAGAATGCATGGCATTCATGGGATTGTGTTGAGATGGAGAGAAAGAATATGGATGCAGTTAAAAGTTCCACCAGAAAAAATCTCTAGTCTTCTGCCAGTCAGCAGAGTGAACCTTTGGTGGCTGGTTCAAGGGTTGTGAATGAATCCTCGTAGGATTAGGCAGCTGAGCTGGTAGTAGCGCAAACTATGTGGAAGGTAGAAGAAGAAACAGGAGTGTTGACCCTTACTCTGCTGGCTGAAGCATACCTTTACATCCTTGAAGCAGTTCAGGCTGAGAAAATCAAGCCCTTCAACCTGTTCTCAAAGGGAAGAGCACCCATAATTCTGTTGGTTATGAGTAAAAACCTGTGCTGGGTGTTACACAAATGCAGATCTAGATAGTGGAGACTCACAGGTACCACGAGGTGGTGATTCATTCCATCCATTTTAGGAGAAGGGGATTCATATCTTGGAGACAAGAGGGGTTGTCACTCTCTGTTGACAGCCAGAGTTGCTCAGATCATGAACACAGCCTGGCTGAGGTCAGAGGGGACCTCTGGGAGTCATCTGGTCCAACCCCTGATGCAGGGACACATAGATGATGCACATCAGATAAACTAGATGTTTCGCTCTCAACTGGAAGGGCACTGAAGGGTTTGTAAACTAAAGATCCATATCTTTGAAGACGATATACATGCAGCTGGTTGTAGATTTTTCAGTGCTGTCTGAAAAAATCTTATCAGCTATCTTTAACACAAGTAATATGTCGGATGACTCAGCTTTTCAGGAGTGATGAAAAAGCATTTTTTGTCTTCATCTTAATTCACTTGTGCAACAGTGGGTGTATACTCCTTTGCATGCTTCCTTTTCTATATTATTTTTTAAAATTATTTGTCATTTGAGGTAAAATTACCTTAAAAGACCTTAACTCTATAGTAGAGGACCTTTGCAGTAGTCACTTCTTTTAGCTGCAACAAAAAGATATTTCTTAAAATTTGCAACCACCACCTCAGTAGTATTTGGCAGTGTGGCTTTGACTCTGCCTTCTTCCTCCTGCTCTTCTAGGCTGTTAAGTAGTACATAAGAACTGCTGTAGTATTTGAAATTCACTGTAATATATCTATACATTGATATAAAAGTATCTATGATTTTAAAAAGAATACATTTTCAGAAAATATATTTGGCACAGTATATCACTGTGTTGTTCAATATCCTTGAAAATTTGAAATGTTTTCTGAACACACAACCATAGAACCCTTTTAATTTACTGTGCATTGCAGTCTATTGTGAAAGAGAGGCTGTCAGTCTGAAATTTAATCAATTTCATAATTGCTGTAAGTACTTTCAAGTAGTGAATTTTGGTACTTATTAACTGAAGTGCACCATGTGGTTATTGTAGGAGAGCATATCTACTTTGTTGATGAATTTTGTTGAATCACCCTAATGAACAGATGCAGCAGATACTGTGGTAAATCATATACAAATAGGTTTGAAACACTACTGTAATTTATACTCATGGAATGATGTGCCAATGAAGCAATTCTAGGAGGCTTTAGAGATACTCACAGATTTAGCATAGTCAGTATCCTTAAGTAGTTCAGATTCTTACATTACTTGTAGGGAAGACATATCAGATAAAAAAAACCAGTTAGGATTTTCTATTGGGTGTTGTCCCAGTCTTGTTATTAATAGGTTTTCTCTGCTTTTTTTTTTTTTTNTCTCCGGTTTCATCTTCTTACCTGAGGCTTTGAATTATCCATCTATTCATTTCTATTACATATTCATTGCTCAGCTCTGGCTTCTATTATTCAACTGTATATAAGGTGTGATTTGCTGTCGTGACATTTCTAGGTTGATTGCTGCATCATTAGATTAAAAAAATTATCTGCTGTGGTTGAGCTGATGGCAAAGGTACAAGGAAATGTCTACATGCTGAATAATAAGCCTTGGTTTCTTTATGCCTGGGCTTATATGTGCCCATAATCAAGGAACCTTTTATTAAAGCAACAATCCCTCTCTCATGTAGGGCTAATTACAGCCATTATTCATAAACACAAAATTTAGTTAAGATTTACTCAACAGGTGGTTTGTATAGCAAGACGTATCTTTATGTCTTTTGGGATATAGATAAAACTACTTGTGTGAAAAGGAAAATGGGGTGTGTTCCAGAAGAAAATATCTTAAGGGAGGATTAAAAGATGATAAAGTAGGGGTTTACTTAAGAATTAGTCAGAAATGAGTCTCATACTGTGATGATTTATAGAATGAAAATTATTTTTGTCAGGTCGTCCTTGTATCATGTATTTACTGTAATCCAGTGCTAGTATCCTCATGCATGATATGATCAATTTAAATTATTATTAATGAGTTTTGCAGCATGTTTTGCAATACTCAAAATCTATCATAAAATTAATGGAAAAAATCCGAAGTGGAAGTGTACTTTCATTTTATTCAGTGCATTACATATTTGTTCTCAGTTTGAAAGTAGAAACTGTGATCAAGGAGAACAGTGTCTCTGATGAAAGGGCAGCAGAGTGTTTGTGCATCTGTCTGATGCTGATCCAATGTCAGTAATGCACCCAGGTTGACTTAGAACTCTCACAAGATAGTTCCAACCCTGTGACATCTGATGATATCATACCTCAGCCTGTAATAGCTAAGGAGAAAATTCAACTAAGTCATGAGAGTTTCCCCCTGCCCCAAAAATACAGTCCAAGAATATAGTCAAATACATCCATAGGATGCATTATAAAGAACTGTCCACTTCGAATATCTGTCTGTCTGTCTGTCTATCTATCTATCTATCTATCTATCTATCTAACTATCTACAACATATGTCTACATACACTGCCCTTCCCTTCAATAATTTCTATGCAGACATGGGAATGGGCGAGGTTATAAGCCTGGATCAAGACATTTACACCAACAACCAAACTTGAGCAGAAACAGTTACTCCCAGATACCATTGGGTATCCACAACGACTTCTCATAAGTTGCAGTCAGGAAAATATCATTTTGAGCAAAGAAAAAGAGCTCAAACTAATCATCACCTATCACATTATTAGTAATAGTTATCAAGTAGTTCTGCAATATGATAAACTCCCAGTTAGTTGTGGGTGGATTAACTGAGTGTTGTACAATAATTTTCCATCCTGAGATACCTTCAGGATTATTACACCACCCATTCTTGGAACATGGAATACAGTGTTCATATCCAGCTGCTGTGCACTGTACTTCTAAGGGCTGCCTCTTCTCTATGGAAATGTTTACAAATTCTTCAAAAGTCAACATATTCCAACTGCTCTTAAAACCTTATATATATATATTTTGAGCGATCTGTGTTTTTTCATTGGTTTGCATAAATTATCTTCTCCAGTTGCCAGTATTTCTTTGGATAATTCAGAGTTGACCTATTGCCAACTGAGGTAAAGTGACCTTGTTTTCCCATGCTTTTCCACTTGGCTCATATCAACATACCCTGTTGCCTGCAAAATATGCTCAATGACAGAAAACCAGGCTAGCAGAGTGGAGATTCGGGTGTGAAGGGTTTGTCTCTTCTGACTGTATGTATGTGATATGTATCACACAGGACTTACTTCTCCTGATAGCAGGTGTGAAGGCAATTAAGGCCTTACAGATTTAAGCAAAGGTGCCACATTTACATCAGCCTGTCTCCACATCCTGCAGTATCAGTATCTGATCTTTGGCAATGGGCTTCAGCTGCAACTGGACACTGGGAAAAAGAGGATCTCATAAGACAGGAAGAAATCCTGTTCAGGTTAATCTACTTTCAGTCTTTGTATTTAGAGCACTTTCCTTCACTGGAAGGGTTGGAAGGATAAGTAAGGATAAGCTTTGTCTTTCCTTCTTCTCCACACCCTACCTTTCCTCTGTGAGAACTGTGGATGTGTCTTCATGTGAGTCAATGAGCATCCACACTTGACAACAGCTCTTGGCGTGGCATTCCGGGACGCACCCTTTCCTGATGATTCCATTAAGAGTGCTGTCCTAAATTTTATGGCAAGCACAGTATTGTTTGGCACTGCTGTTTCATGGTTTCATATTCTTTGCCATACTTGTTGAACTCCTTCTAGGAGCATTTTGAACAGCTGAATTACATGAATCAATTTTTTTTTGTTCTTCTAACCTCTCATCAGGAGAAGGAGAATAGTCAATAAAATACTTTTTTTTTTCTTGGGTGAGTTTTGACTTTCATGCTATGCATGGAAGGGAGAAGGCTAGGAAATATTTCAAAAAAATAGTAGTTATATAGTTACAGCTAAAAATAGCTGTGCTGCATTGCATACCACAAAGCCAAGGGACAAAACCTAATTCCCTGGGTATTTGTTCTGATAGTTTCTTGAATTACTAGTTTTTGGGACTACAAAAAATGGATGTGAAGTAGAGAAGCCCAAGGAATGCACTGGAGATTAAATCCACCAATATAAATTCATAAATATATGATTTCTGTGTAGGGCAGCCTGAGAAGTAGAAAGAGATGAAATATGCTAAGTGATGAGGTTTGGGGCCTTAAGACCATTTTTTCCTTTTATAGTAGCCTACAGTTTTAGTTCTGCAAATCCTTTCCTAAGGCTTTGGAGTGACTAAATTTACACAGGGAAATAGAAGAAGACATAGTAGCTGTGTTCTGTGCCTACTGATTACTGTGTTCTGTGCCTTAAAGAAGGCCTGGATAATATTTATTCTGCTCTTGCTGTTCTGGTCCAAATCCTCTAGGTGTAAGGTACTCTTTCATGACTAGGAATGCAATGGTGCCCTCTTGTGTGAAAGTGAAATTTTAACAGCAATGGAGACTGCCAGAAAGTCCTCAAATTAAAGTACTATTAAGAGAGTGCTCACAATATACAGGTAATGGTTTTGAAAAATGCTTATATAAACTATTAGTTTAGCCATGATCTAGCAGATCTGATTAATTAAAAAGAATATTAGTCTAGGAGCGTTCTGCTAAGCTGAGTTGTTAAAAGTGTGATTGCTTCCTTTTGTGGGTTAGAATTTCCTTAAGCCTAGAAATTTATTCCAATCCCCTAGTTTGCTAGTGAAGCCAACTAGCTACATTGGCCATGTGAAAGTCTTAGGTAAAGTACTGGATTTGCTGATCAGTGGTGATTTTCTTACTGAATTCAGGAGAGCTGGAACTTCCCCTGTAGTGCTTGCTCTCTCCCAGAAATCCTGTGTACACTGAGTTTTCTCTGTCCTTGTGTTTGCATTTGCAGGTGGGATTTTTAACAGCTTCTGCCATGATGCTCCTGCATCTTTATCTTCTATGGTACTGAAAAGCATGAAGATCTCAACAGTGATGAAATGTGTCCAAGGAAGCCCATGCTCTCTTCATTTAAACATTAAAGGAACACTGAGTCTGGATGGTAGGAATCAGCTTTGCTACTGAGCCCTTTCTGTTCACTTTTTGTTTATGGCCATTCAAACAAAATTTGTTCCATATTGTAATGTTTGGGACCAAGCTGTTTTCATGTAATGCTATCAGAAAAATATTTTTGTGAAACCATTTTACTATAAAACAGGATGAAGTCGTGACCCTTCTCTAGTGAAGGAGAACTGAGATAATGAATTCTGCCTTCCAATATAACACACATAACTTGTCCTCTGCCAGTGCCCCAAGCACACAGCTGCCCTTTTCTTTCTTGCTCTGACATCCATGCAGGCACATGCACTAATTCTGTCTGCTCTGATAATCTGGACATGACTGACTGCCTCTACACAAGGAGAAACAGTTTATGCATCTGAAGTTTCAGTTCTGCACTAAAATAAAATGAAAGTTCATGAACTTCCTGTGCATAGTCTATTTTGACTAACACCTTGCCATTCATGTGCTTTATATGTTGCCATTTAGATATTTCCTAGTTGCTTCACTCAGAGTTAATTATTTTTTAAATTTGCATTTAAAGCTTCATTTATAGCAATCTGTATTAAATCCTTGTTCCTACTCCCATGTGTGAGTTATATATATCTCTTTCTTAGCAGAGATAAAATACATGTGCCTTTCACTTAGAAGGAAAGCTTATGATATGGTGTATTTTAATTTACATTTTTGTTCTTCTTAAAGATGCTTAAATTATATTTTTGCAATCTGTTCCTAACTCATTTCAGAGAATGTCCGTGGGCTGGAAATATGTTCTTTTTCACTGGACACACAGCAATCTCAGTGCACAATTGTGAGATTCACTAGGAAAAAAAGCAAGATGCTTAATGAAAAGAAGGTAAACTTTTCGTGGGGGAGTAATTTTTAATTTAAATGTTTACAAGCCTTTGGAAAAAAAAATCTTTTGTATCTCTCTTATTTTCTTCTAATTGACTTTGTGGAAAACGACAATGAAACATATGCTTCAGCACAGCCAAATGAAACTCCATAACAAAATGGTCTTTTACAACATCTAAATTCAGTCTTCCACCATTTTTGTACTTCCACTTGCCTTTTGACAACGGAACCTGTCTCTGGAGAGATATATTTTCATATAATCTTCATATCAGTCTTGCTAGCTTTCTTTTCGTGCCCTCCAAATTGTGTGGAAGCTTTTCTGTCTCCAGTGTCTAGGAAGAACAATGCTACAGAGACTGTAAGAGCACATTACTTCAGTCAAACCATGTCAATGGAGTTTACATATCTAGAAGACAGACAGGTGCCTAAACACTCATCTATTCTAAGCCATTGTAAGGGGCTGTATTTGTTAAGGGGAAATATTTGTTACTAAAACTTGCAACTGGGGAGAAAAGAACCACCCTTGACCAACTGTTCGAAAGGCATAAATTTTTGCAGTTACTGGTGGATAATGGTTACTAATCCTGCACACAATGTGTTGTTTCATGTACTTTGTACACATTACACTGATTTCACATGTGGAACAAAGTTCTCCCAAACTGCCCCTTTGGCAATGCAGGGCCACCAGTCAGCAACCAGCAGCTTTTAGAGTAAGGCAAGTTTATAGGCAAGAATCAACAGACAATATTTAATGAAATTTTCCTAGTTTCAGTTCAGTGACTAAAATGGTGACATAAGACATCTTTTACCCTCCAAATGCCTTTTACCAAATAGGAGAATATCCAACATAAAAACCTACATGGAATTTAGTAGTTAACTGATAGCAGTGAAGGAATGACCTGCTATAACTGGACCTCAGCTTTTGTTTCCTAAATTAGTTTCTGTCTCATAAACAGTTATTGTAATGAATAAATTTTCCGAAGTTGCCATTAAATATTTGAAAATACTTTTTTCCCATTCTGCAAATGTTTGTGCTTGTAAAATGCCTATAGACTGGGGCTTTTGATATTTTTTATGCTTTTAGGATTATTTGATATCTTGTAGATATTTGGATTTCTAAAAATGAAGGTGATAGCAACATCGTGGATTAGAAACAATGATACTCTTTCAAATCCTTTTATTAAGTTATATCTGCTTCTTTTACAGTCCTAGTGCTACTTTATTGACTGCTTAATGCTGCTTTTAAATGTAAATTTATATCTAAATAAAGAATATTTCTTTCTTAAATATCTTAACCAAAGGTTTTTCTGTATCTGGAAGTCATGCATGAACTTGATTTTATAAATGTTTTGAACAGGTGCAGGTACAATTCAATTGCATTGAAGTAAATGTAGCACAACACATCTATGTGACCATGAAAACTGTACCACATTACTGTGAAGTCAAGCTGAGTCAGCAATACTATGTTGAAGGTAGGAAAACATCTTCAATCAGATGCTTTTCAAGAAATATCTTGTAAAATAAAAAACCAGTAATCAAACAACAAAAAAAAACCCCTTAAAGGCAAAAGCACATCCCAATCAGGTTCTGGGACACACTGACCTAACTGATGGTAGATCAGTATGCCAGGACCAAGTCTTAGTTTATGTTTCAGTGATTTATTTTTGTTAGCACGTAAGAGTCTCAACTTGCTATAAGCCCCAGAGTTTATATATAAAAGTATGTGGAAAACTGAATTTACACTATGCATTTGTCCCAGTTGCCCTTGTGATTGGCACGTGCTCTTTCTCTGCCCTGCAGGTTCAGCCCTGCCTGCTCTCTGTGCCACAGATGGAGCTTCTGCTTCTCTGCATGAGTGGCCCAGGGGTGGCTTCAGAAGCTGAGGACAGCTTAATAAGAAAGTCTATAGAAATTTATTTTTAATTTTTTTATTATTATTTTAAATTTTTTTAAAAAAATTCATTAACTAGCGGTTCTGTAGCCTGTTTACATGTAACTGGACAAGATTAGGTAGCATTTTTCCATGTTGTTGCAGTGAAGTGCCCACAAATTGTTTACAAATTATGCCATGTGCATATAAAAAGTAGATTCAGCACTGTGGTCCAACCAAGATACAGTGTGGCCAGAGAAGGAAAAAGCAAAACATGACATGAGACCCCTGTTCTATCCTGTGCCTGGGATACTCCTGCCTCCCCATCTCTGGAGCGCGTGGCTGGGAGATTCTTGCCCTTGCCCCTTGGTACAGTGTCATCCCTGCCATATGGTTTGACACTTTGGTACAAGTAAGGCCTTTTTGTGCTCAAAAAACCTTTAACTTTCTTATAAATCCTGATTCACTATTGAAGTATATAAGTACTTTGTGAACAAAGAGGGGAGGAAACAAGGTTTTATGAAGCCCAGTTTTACGACACATCACCAGGGTGACAGAACAAATGAAAACAGGAAATATTTCTTGGTGGAAAAGAACTCTGTGGGGAAATTAGAGCAAAGTGCTGCTCCAGTACTGTGTTATGCAAGGAGGGGTGAAAGCAACACACGACAAGTTGTTTTAATGTTCTTTAGAGTTAAGTTTTGGAGATAAAAATACCAGATGTTCTGAAAGTGGTGCCTGGCTTCTAATTCTGGTAAGCTCCCCAGGAGCTAGATAGGGTGTTTCTCTCTAAGGCTGGAGTCAGAATAGCAAAAATATAGAATTATTGATAACAGAGAAATGAGCCTGGTAAACAATGGGAGTTGTTTTTCAAGGAAAAAGTAACTGAAATTAATATTATTACTCAAATTATTGTTAGGTTCTAGGTAAAGTGTGGTGCTGTATCCTCAACTGCAGCCTTAACTGTGATGAGGTTTCCCAGTAGAAACCCCAGACTGGGGAGATAGATCCTTAAGGCATATTGTGATATAATCTCTGAGTGTGGGAAGAGTACTTATCTTTTTTGCCATTTATCTAAAAATGTATGTATATCTGCCTTTACAAAGAGGGATGAGAGAGGTTTCCTGTTGGGAATCTCTTGGATAATTTGGATGTTTGTTTAAACAGTTACCTGAATAAAGCAGCACTGAGACAAACTCTGCCTTCTACTTTGCAGATTGCAGAAACAGTGATGTGGGAAAATACATTCCAGCTTGTTCGGGTGAGCTGGTCTTCTGTGCAACTTAGAGCTGTGAGATATTTCTGGTGACCTATACAATGACATGTTTTCATACCTAAATGAGCAGGGAGAAAAAATTATGATTTCTAACTACCACTACTTATAATTACCATGTAGTTGATAGATAATGTTCTGGAAATGTATTTGTATGTATTTCTATTAAAATGCTACATAGTAATGTTCTGGAAATATATTTCTATTGAAAATGCTACATGGGAGGTAAGGGTTTTGATAGTCTATTTGATTTCTAAACTTTTGGAAATAGATTTGTGTTCTTTTAATGCACTTTGGATTGCTGGTTTTCTATTTCGTCTACAGACAGACCTCATAAATAGATTGAAAATAATTTGCCAAACTGCTATACTGCTTTTGGCATACCTGTAAATATATGTATAAAAAATTTCCTCCTGCATATTGCATTTGTCCATCATAGCTGCCCATATTCTCTATATAACAAAATTACAGTCTTGGGATAACCAGTCCTTGTAGTAGCATTAGTGTGTATATTTCAAATATTTGTACATACACTACGTAAGATTCCAAGTACTAACATTGAGGTAAAATTGGTAGGTGTCTTGGCCTTTCAGTTTTACAAGTGCTAAGCTAAATAATGTTGAATTAAAATGATATTTCATAATAAAGATCAGGAGGACTATCAGGGTATAAAAGTAATAATAATTTCAAACATTCTAGTTAAGAATCTATAGATGTTGAGTTTCATCTCCATTAAGTTATGAAATATATTCTGTACCTTTTATAAATAGATAAAATAGAAATAATGAAGTTGTAAAGAAACAGATGTCATAATTTCATTCTTGATTTTATTTTTTTTTTTCAGCTGGAAAGTTAGATTATCAGTTAGACAGGACAAGGAAAATTGTAACAGTGAATGTATCCAACTTTCCCCAGGATCAAGATTATTACGTTCGCCTGTGCCACAAATGGTTTACCTGTGAAGATGTTGGGGCATTTGCTGTGGTGAGTTAAACTCACAGTGGTTTGGAGAACTGGTGGGGGGTGCCTTGCAGTTGGCAATGCTCATTAAGGTTATAGTTATAGGAAATGCCATCTATATCTGTATCTATATCATCTATATAGCCTATATCATCTATACCTATATCTGTATCTGTCTATATAATCTCTGTCTATATTTATCTATATCTATATCTATATAATCTATATCTATATCTGCCATTTAGCTTTATTCAAAGTCATGTCATATCTGCCATTTAGCTTGATTAAAAATACTGTCCTGTATTTATGACCATCTTTTTCATTTCAGATTAAAGGAAAGGAAACTTTTAAATCAGTTTCTCTGAGATATTCTCAGCTACTCCCTTGTCTTTGCATTGAGGTAATACAGTCTGGAATTTGGTATATATTTGTGTTTCTAAAGAAATTTTATCAGGCATTTTTGCTAAGAAAGGAGAAAAAACCTGAAGAAAAAGGCTATAGACTCCAGTTTTTGACTAATGCTTTTTTTGACCTTAGGATTACATAAATGCAAGGAAGAGTTTTTTTTTTTTTTAAGAAATACTCATTAAAACATGGCAATCAGAAGAAAATGGGATAAAATTTACAATAATTTATGGAATGTGTTGTGTAATATTATTTTTGACTGATTTTTTATAAACAATGAAAAGACAGAAGACTTAATCTGGCTGAATGTCAGCTGCATTTGATATAGTATTGCATGAGAAACTAAAACAGGAATTGAGGAAACTAAGAGTGAGAACAAGATTTCTTGTAGAAATAGATAATTATTATCTATTTTCTAGATAATACCTGGCTGCAGGGCTAACTCAGCAACTCCTGTTGGATGGGCCTGTGCTGGTAGGGAGGTTATTTAATGACAACATTTAGAGTCATTCTCCTATGAATGTTTTCATCAATGACATGGGCACAAAATGCAGGAATGTGTAATGGGATATGCTGGAACACAGTTGGGACGGGTAATTTTAAATGGAACAGGGTCAGGGTGACTGGAAGAGACTAGAGATCTTCATATGTGACATAACTGAAGGACAATGAGGTGTAAAGTATGAGGTGCAAGTTCATGCACTTGCTCTAACAAAAATAAATCTTGCTGTAAGATGCGAGTCCTCATTTAGAAATAACAGTGGAAGAAAAAAAGACCTGGGTGAAATAGTTGATGACAGGGTGATTAACTAGCTTGCTTCCATGATGTAAACATGAACAGAAGTCTAGTGAGTTAGATTATTCCAAGCTAACAGGAAAGTATGGGCAAGGCCTTCTTTGAAATACTGTAAGGAATTCTTGTATCCATATTCAAGAAAGATTAATTCAAAAGGAAGATGTACATAAAAAGTCTGTAGTGGTTGGGGAATGAAGAGACTGTTTTACAAAGGAGATTCAAATACCATGTTTCCATTAGCCTGGTAAAACACATGCAAAGAGAAAATATGTTTGCTGTGTAAATACAGACCAGAAGGGTCACTTATAAGGAAAAATAAGATTTTTAAACAAAAAACATTCTTGCAATGAGAATGAAGGGGGATAAACTTCATTCCATGAATATATTCAGGTTAGTTACAGATTTTTCTGATAACCTGAGAAGTGAGATTTTGGAATGTCTTTCATACAAGGAATGTTTGTCCCAAACAAATTTAAAATTACCTTGATAACATAGAAAGATACTATGTGAACCTAGTTTTCTCAATGAATTTTGGGGCTGGATTTACCTGGCAGATTAAGATATCTAAATGTAGATATCCAAATATAAATATCTACATTTGAATTAGGTATCCAAACTCTTAAAGTCAATGGAGATCTAATTAATGCAATCAGTTGCTCAACTGACCAAAGGTGGATGGCCCTTTTGGGATGTGCTGGACTGCTCTGTAGATTCCACTGGCTGCACTGGCTAGGTCTTCATAAGGCTCCTGTGACAATAATTTGGGCATTTTAGCCACACTTAGGTGTGAACATTGTGGGACCTAAAATCATATACCTAAATACACAAGCTGAACCACAAAATCTGGTCCAAGCCTAGGGAATTTTTCCATTCCACTCTGAAAATATGAAGTCACTAGAAAAATTTTATTCCTCTCAGTGTATACACCGAAAATTCTGCAATAGGATTGCTGAGGTAACAGATGGGAACTCAAAATAACAGGAACATTTGCACATGAATCTAAATAAATGGGGCATAGCAGCAGCCATGCACATACACTTGAAGACTGGGCTAAGTGTTAGTCTTCAGATTTTAAGGAAGCATCCTTTATCATTGCCCAGGCCAGGAGATCCTATATTGTAATTATTGAATGTTTTGATTCCCCTAGAAAGTAAGGACACTGTAAGAAACTTAAGGAAAATCAAACTGGGAGACTTTCTAAATGAAATTGGACCAAACATACTACTTAGAAATAGTAGGAATATAGTGTTAATAGGGATCACCTTAGTTCAATGCCCCTAATGATGAACAACACAATGAAAAAATAGTGCAAAACTTCTTTTAAAAAATGACTTCCAAAGCTTTCTAACAAACATAGTATCCTTATCTTTGGTGGGAAAAACGTGTCACATTCTACCTGAAATGCTAAAAACATTTGTGTCTGACAACCTCTAACTCATGTCCACTGTTCTGTTGTAGGGTTGGCTGGCACTTCCAGATGCAAGGAGGATACAACTTTGCCCCTTTGAAAATGGCAAGTACTGCGTGATTACTCTTTAAAGGAGCTTCAGCAGCTCCATTCATATGCCACAATTTAAATGAATCTTCAGTGAAAATCATGTATTGCAAAACTTCAAGGAAATCATCATATTGGTTTGTTTTACTGTGGGTAGATGAAATAACTTACTTGCAGACCAAATAGTTCACCAAGTTTATGCCAACATAAACACTAAGTGACTTTCTAGTCATTTCCCACATTTTTTTTGAGTGATATGCAAACTGGCCAGAAGGAATAAAAGGACAGCTTAGAAATGGTGTGAGAAGAGGGCTTCAAGGAGACATTTGAAGGTGTCCAATATCCAACTTAAAGGAGGGAGCAGGGAGTTGAAAAAGGAGACAGTTAACCACATATATGTGTTCCATGCTTAACAGGAAATTAGTCAAACAACTGTTCCAGATGATGTCAGAAATTGGTCTGAGATGACAGCTCAGAAAGAAACAGAAAAACAGAAAAATAAATTGTCTTATTAATGCACATATGAAAGTAAATCTTTTACCAGACAAATAGAAAAAAGTGTGGCCTTAGAAGTGTTTTATTGTGTAAAGTCCAAGATTTTGGTTTAAAGCACATGTAGAGGCACCAGACTTATTAACTGTGTTGATTCCTGTCTGGACATTTTGAATAATGTTTTCCCTCTCTCTTTTTGCACAGATACACAGGTGCTATGGGACAATATCGTTTATAACCCATCAACACAAACTCTTGCTTGGGAACCAGCCTGTCCTGTCCTCGTCACTGTTAACCTATGCACGTTCACCAAGTCAAATAACCACTGTGAAGATATAGAAAACACTTTCAAACATTCTCCTGAGAAAGTAAGAGCTGTGTGGATTAATTCAAACTGTGAGGTTGAAAGGCATTACCAAAGGCATAATGTGAAGAGCTAGACTTCGGAATAAAAACAGTTGCAAATTCCTCTCTTCTTCTCTGATACTTAAAACTATTCATAATCACAGGCTGTTCTTGCACACTGATCACATGATTTATTCAAAATAGTCACTGACTCATTATAAAGAAATAAAAAGTGGAGATGACTGGGCAGCTAGTACTGTTTGCTAAATTCTTTGGGGTAAATAGGATCTGCTTTTTATTTTTAATTCATGTGAGACAAAAAATTGAGGAGTTATAGAGTCATTTCTGCATATCACATGTCAGATTCCCTTTAAAGTAAGTGAGACAGACACGTTGTGAGGACAACTCTTCTCATGTGTAGATAGGCATAATAGGTTGGAGGGATTTCTTCCTGAAGATACTGCCCCCTTTTTACTGTCACAAGAGTCTACTGTGATTAGATCAGATTTAGATATTTAACATTTAGACACCAAAAATATAAATCAGATGAAGCTAAATCTCTTTAAATATTTCTGGAGACATAACAGTACTTGGGTAGGGCACAATTGTTTTGTAATTAAGATCTTTCTGAAGTGCCTTCCTCAGCCTTGTTCAAAGTCTTGGAATTGTGGGTGCTGAAATATTGCATCCCTCAGTTCTTCCAGCACTTATTTTCTCAAGTTGAGAAGGGTTTTCAGATGTATATGTCTTGAATGGCTTAGCACTTTAATCTGAAATCTGATCATGCTGAACGCTCTGGGTTTTTGAGGTTCATCAGAATTTGTTTTCAGCATAAAAAAATAAGTTTCAGGCTTGCCTGATTGTGGAAAGAAGGCAGTAAACCTAAAGTATCAACTGAAAAGGCAAATAAAATCAAGCACAAGATATTAATTCTGAAACTTTTGGATTAATATTATTATTATTCTGATGACATGATTGGGGAGGGGGTGGGGCTGACTCAAGACTGTCGCATGTTTTTGTGATTAGGAACTCCTGGCCAAGCCTTTAGTGATTGTTCAGATTCATCATTTATGAGTTCCAACAAAGTTTGATCTTGAAAAAAACAGATTAATTTAATTCTAGATGTGAGTGATCCCTGTGGGATTATTCATCTGCTGGCAACAAGTACAATTCATTGCTTGCAGGAGAGAAAAAGAAAAAAAAGAAAATAAGACTAAAATGGGGTCTGGCTGGGAATGGTTGTATCTGTTACCAGAACAGAATCCAAATTTATTACAGCGTATAATTGTTTTTCTCTATTTACTGATTGCATTTAATAACTGAATATTAATATTAATTACGGAACCATAAGAGTATCCTGTGCTGGAAGGGACCCACAAGGATCATCAACGTTCATAGACAGAATAAATTCTCTTTTTTTCCCTTGTTAATTCTAACAAGTTTGATATTGAATTTGGTCCATTTATTGTACTGTAACCCTGAAAACCATCTCTGTAGTATGCTGGAAACTGCTGCAGATTCCTCAGATAGGGCCAGCTGCCCTGTAAGTCCACACAAGGCCACACACCCTAATACTATACACATGTACTGATTTGGGCACAAAATCTGCATCACTCCTTTGCTGAGGCTGGGGCTTTCTCTGTCAATGACAACGCTGTCTCCAGGTCTGAGCAGACTCCTACAGAACTATCTCCTGGGACACTGTTGTTATGTCCACAAAAGAAGTTACAGGAAGGAAGTGTTTGGCTGTGTACTGTGCTCAGTCACTTGAGCAACAGGGTTTCTTTAAGTAGGATCACTTATATGTGTAGCAATTGTTTATATAAGACAAGGCTTTTCATGGTGAAGCCATGTGGTGGGAAAACAGTTGCTAATCAAGAAAACAACGTTTTGTAGATTGCTTAAGTGGATTTCTAAAGTTCAGTCTGTTTCTGTTCTGTTTCATTGTTCTGAAATATGAGTATGGAAAATTGAAAGATTTCTTAACTGTTAGTGGAATGCTTCTGGATGTATGGTTAAGTGTTCTGCTGAGTTTTTCTTGAGTTGCAATAAGGGGTTGAAACAAGATGACTGTGTAATCAGAATTTTGCACAAGCCTCCACAGAATCAATTAATTTAGTTGTAATAGGTCAGGCTGACCATAAGAAATGCTACATGTTGCAGATAAAAAGCAGCAAACTTTCCATAACCCAAAGCAGCAGTTGTTTCTAACCATTTTATGTGATTAATTTCCCGGGATGTTTATGAAGTAAACAAACCGGTTGTCTTCTCAGTAATCAAACCATGAAAATTTTTAGTAGTTGATTTTATGAAACTAGTTAATAAAACTAGCTAATGCTGAGTGTTCTGTCTTCCAGCAGGTTAAATATTCTCGTGTGGACACTCACCCAAGACTTTGCATGAAGGTAAAGGAATTTCTTTGTAAAACACATATTAACTGCCATTCTGTCTCTAAAATAAATGAGCTGCTGATGTTCTTTATGATCAATACTTTGTTTCATAGCTCTGATGAATGGGAACTGAGAATGAAGGAAAAGTGAAAGGTTAGATTAGAAGGTGATTGTTTTGAATTGCAACAGCAATTATAGATAGGACACAGGTCAGATTGTTCCTTTTTTCTGTATAAGAAAAGCAGAAAAAAAAATTTTTTAGTCAATGCACACTCTGAAGAATGTGCTAAACTTAACATATAAAGCTTTTCATAGTAAATATTTTAAAAGAAAATGATCTATACAGTATTTTTAATGAAGAATCTCTTACTATTCTAGTTGAGAAAAAAATGCCAAATAAGGTTAATACAGGCATATTATTGTTTTCTTTTAGATTATCTTTAACTCAGTGGAACCAGATATTTCTGTAAAATATGCATGATTATGAATACCTGAAGAATTAGAGGATCTAATTGAAGTCAAGAGTTGGAAGATACCATAAAGCAGGAAAGCTGTGAATTAATCTTCTGCAGCTTTCTGGAATGCTCCGATCATCACTAGTTGAATATTTTGCCACAGACTGAAATGGAAAATTTGGTTTTCCTAACAGATTTCTCTGCTTTCAGTTTACAACCAAACGAGGATCTTGGAATAAATGTCCATTTGCCAATGGAGAATTTCCAGGTAAATATATATATTTAAAATTACATAACATAATATTGTGTAAAATATTTAAATAGCTAGATATGAGCTGTCTCTTTTAAGTGAGAAGTGTTCACAACACTGTAAATTGTAAACTAAGTCACAGAGATTTGACAGCTTGTTACTTCTATGTATCCTCTGTAGATCTAGTGTTCATCAGTATAAAAAAGTAGCTTGTAGGAATCAAAATATCTACTTGCATATCATTTGATAGTATTTAAAAAAACAAAAAGCTTTTGTTTTAGGCATAAATTTTAGAATATAATGTATGGTCCTTGTACATCTAAAAGTAGGTATTTTCCCCTAATACCAGCCTGGAAAATGAGGACTGCTGCAGTTGCAGAACAAATACAAGTTTTCTTCACATCCCAAACCAAGGCACAGTTCTCAGTGGTTGTATGTAACAGGACGCAGATGGCTTCATGTGAATCTCTTGGGATGCACCATTCAGTCTCTGCGGTTTGTATATATTATTTCTTAAACATTGTAAGACTTTTAAACATACCTAACTTCATTCATTTATTATTCCATATATTTTTCTGCAGCTTGAATCCATTAATAACCTATATACATATTGGAACAATTACCGGAACATTTTAAAAGCATGTAGTTCTAAATCTCATCTCACACTGAAACAAGAAATAAATAAAGATCCTGAAGTCAAATGAGTCACATCAAAGGATATGACTATTGAGTGGAACCTTAATACTCTTTTAATGTCATTTTGTAGTGTGGCATTTATATTATGTATATAGCGAATGTTACTATCTATATTTCATATATGGGTCACTGATACAGCTGACCGGGCAAATCACACATCATGAAATGTAAGACTTGAGGCATCAATCCATGATGAACTCTAAATGTCACATCTGCCAATACAAACTCAACATGCAAAAAGAGTTAGTTTTAGGCCAAATTATCTTTTTGAGACATCTGGTTGTGTGGCTACACAACTGCTTCTTCCAACAAAGTGGGGACAGAGAGGGAAAAGATTATGGGAGGGTGAGATTTCAGTTTCAGGCAGCAGCTAATCATGAGAGCCTCATTCCTATCTTGCAACTTAGTCTACATCCCACACATTTTCAGTGCAGCACTATGGATGGTCCTTTAACCTTGCCTTTTAGTTACCTCCTTGGCCCAACCTGTGATCTAGTGAGAGACACATCTGGAAAGTGAGGTCAAAGAGCAAAAGAGTGGCCATAGCATTATTTTTCAAACAGAAGAATATTAGCAGGATAGATCCTAGTAGCTACTAGGACCACTGTGCTGAAAGACATCCGTCTGGTTCAGCAGCCAGCTCCTCAGTAGTCTCATGTCCACTGCTAATTATGTGCTCCTGCTATCTGCTTCACTGACCAGGTACATGAGATGGCATATGAAAAATTTTGAGAAATGTGAGAAATCTAGATGTTGTGATTTGAACTGTTACTCCTGGCTGTACCTGCTGACTTCACTCCGCTGCAGGGGCATGTGCTTTAGAACACACAAGCACAGCTCCTACACCTGTCCACTCCTTAAGGTTTGTTCCAGCTGCAGTTATGTGCCACTATGCAGGGACACAATGCAACTGTGCCTTTTCCAGGTACTTGTGGTTCTTCTAGTGAGAAGGGTGCACATGCCAGGGCTTAGCCGATGACCAGGTGGTAATGAACAAGGATTTCTTAAACATAATGTGCTGGACACTGAATTTGTTTTCTAGTGAATCAGTTTAGATCGTTATTGCACCTCTGGTGCTGAATGTTACAGAACAGCTGTTAAATACAGAGCTTTCCTACTCAGTTCAATCTGAGGACATGCATAAGTGGAAGATGATGGCTTGCTCCTCTAGGAGATCCCAGAGCTGAATAATCATGAGGAAAGGCCTGGGAAAAAACAGCTATCTATCCTAATTAACACAGACCACAGAGGGCATTGGTGGTAATATCAAGAGCCTATCCAAATGGGAAAAACTCTCTGGAAAATGCTGTATTACTGGCAGAGATGGAAATCTGTATGATAGAGGAGTTGTCAACACTCAGGGAAAGTCCAGTAGCACTTCTCTTCAACAGGTGTATTTCACATGAAATCTGTGGAGTTTATACTTTCTGGTTTTAAGGGTTCCCTGTGTGAATTGCTAAGTGAAAGGGGCAATGGCGGAACACCAATAAGTCACAGCTAGATATTGAAGTGTGTGTTTCAGGTAGGCACTAATGCATTTAAAAATGCTGTTTGTTTTCTTCCCTGTGATACAAAGCTGTTATATCCTCTGCTACTGTGACAGAATGGGACCCCACATGAATTACATATCAACACCATGAGCAGTATAGACAAAGTTTTTATCAAGACCCAACTCTGTGTTCCCAGAAACCAGTATTGATCCTCTAACTACTACTTCATCTTCAGTCATGCTTGAAAAAAAACTATATTCATCTAATTTCCCCCAAATTACTCTAGGAGTTTGCCACACTGAAGACAGTGGTGGGGGATTCATAGCTATTGGTGGAGTAACAAACATTATTTTGAGGACAAAGCATAATCAATCAAATATTAAATGTCAAGCCAGTCATTTAGGACAATTTTACCCTAAGGCTCAGCTTGTTCTCTGCATACAATGGGATGGGAAGTCCAGAGGAACTGTAAAGACTGGGTCATTCCTTCAGCTCATACACTAGAGCAAAGAAGTGAAGATGGTGGGAGGAAGCAAACAGTGGGGGAGAGCGTCCTCCTTATGATGCTACCATAAAATGCAGTAATATTAGCCCTCTTCCTGTGCTGCCACACTGTGCTTGGCAAAACGACACCAGCTGGTTATGGTCATTTAGATCTGGGGTTGTCTCTGAAACTAAATAACCTTCCATTAATTTTCTAACACAGTAGAGCACATAGCGTTATTGGAAACCAAAGCAAAGAGCTGGAGAGACACAGTATGTTTTCATTGTTCCAGGGTATGGAAAATAGTGATTTTCAATTTATCTTTTTTTTTTTATTCATTAGGGAGATTCTGTTTCCATCACTATGTCACAGGAAATGTGTGGGTCAACAATTTGCATTCAGGTATGTGTCTTGCTTTTGCCAGGTACCCTGTGCAAAATACACTAATAAACAAATCATAAAAAACCCAAGCAAACCAGCAGGTACTCTCATTGCTTTCTCCTCCCAGCTAAATCTGTTTACTGTGCAAATCAAGTTGGCAAAGAGCATTATTTATAGCTTGGTAGGCTGCCACCACCTCTCTCTGAGATGACATTAATTAACTGAGAAGTTGTTCTCCATGATCTTGCTCCTTTGTCAGTGGCAGATAAAAGGATATCATTAGGACATTGCTAATTCTGTCTTTATATGTTCCTTCATAAAAAAAAGTTCCAAGCTATCAAAAGACTCAAGTAAATAATAGATGACTTTTCAAAAATTGACATTGACTAGAAAAGGTGAGGCATACAGTAAAAGCACAGCAAGTGCATGGTGTCCTAGAATTAGCACTGAGGAAAGTAGAACAGAGCAAATGATCTCTGACATTTCTGCGCACTATTTCCATAGCTGAAGTTTATTAAGAAATTTTATTCACAGAAAATGAGCATAAATCTGATAGATTTATTCCTCTCTGGAGTTAATTTTCTCAGGAGACACCGAGAGAAATGGAAGTGAGAGTGGAGCTCTGAGGCTCCAGTAGCTGCCCTGGAAGGCCCTTCTCAACTTCACTTTCTGTTGCTGGGAGGAAAGAGGCAAGATGAAACTGAGATTGGCAAGAGCCTACTGAGTAACGAGAGTAGTAGTTCTTTCCCTACTGAGAAAGGAAATTTAATGGGGAGACTGATCATTTCCTGCATAAATTATTTATTTTGTAAATAAGACATTATCTGTCAGAAAACAATAACAACAAAAAATTATTATTAGCTCTGTCATTTAGAGACCTAAAAGTGATTGCAACTCACTAACATACACTAGACCAGCAATCTCCATATGTGTTTATTTAAAAACAGATTTTAAAGGCAGTCACTTCAGTAAACTAATAAAGCAATCTCATTTTGTCAACACAAGTGCTCAATAACAGTTCTGCTGAAAAGGGAATAAGCCTCAATTCTTTCTTTTAAAAGGGCTGGAGAACAGATGTAGATTATTCAGTTCCACTGCAGATCTGCGATACCTACTGTGGTAAGTACTCATGTTAACAAAAGAAGCATTGGATCTTGATTCTGTAGAGGAGAACATTTCAGGTGAAGTGTGTTTTCACTGGGAAACTGAGGTGGGATTCACCTGACTGAATGTAGATGTGTGCATGAGAGCTAGACATGCTCAGATTCCTTTATAGACAGGTGGACTCATATCCCTCATGAGCTACTTTAATTAGCTCTGCAAGGGCAATTTGTGTGGCTGGCTGTTGCCTCTGTGCCCTGGGTGAATTTTCCACCCTGTGCAGGTTCTGTGTGTCACACCTCTATTTACCTTGCTGTCAGTACATGAGGTAACTCGTTAAAAACACACCTTGGCAAGAGGCACACACTGCTGCCATTGCAGTGACTGCAGCACAGCCCTGCTGTCAGCTCACCACCTCTGCAAACGGGACAGCAGCCTTTCCCTCCACTTCCCAGCAAGCAGAAGTTTGCTTCTGGATAATATTTTTTTTAGTATTAGTATTAGTATTAGTATTAGTAGTAGTAGTAGTAGTAGTAGTAATAGTATTAGTATTAGTAGTAGTAATAGTATTAGTATTAGTAGTAGTAATAGTAGTAGTAGTAGACTCACATACACTATGGAGTCAGAATATTCTAAAATCTCCAAGCCCTGAAAGTAAGGTGTTGTAGAAGTCAGTGAGTTCAGACCAAATTAACTATGGGGTTTATGGTGGGCAGGACAGAATTGACTGATTTAGAACTAAAAAGTCTAAAAGGAATCATGCTGAGAGAAGCCTCAATCTGAGAATTGCCAAAAATGCTTCCCCAAACTCACACAACCAACCAACCACTATCCCCTTCTAGTTCACTGCAAATATAGTAAGTTGTGTGACAGCTTTTCCCTGTTGTCTAAAAGCACCTGTCAGTTAACTACAGCTTTAGATTTGGAAGCCTGATAATAAAAAGAAGGGAGCTTGAATCTGTACTCTGAATATAGTTCCCTGTGTAACCATTTGTATAATGCCAGTTCGAGTTTCTTCTCCACTGAAAAACTTGTAAAAAGCGCACTCAAGATGAATAAATTAAATAATCAGAGTGTTGTGGTTCATACAGTGTGGATGCATTTTCATTTTTCATATTTTCCATTTATCAAATGCAGAGTATTACAAAAGCATATAAAATAATTAAAAGCTCTAGAGATGGCAGTCTTGGAATTTCCCTGCACCTCATAGTAGGAAGGTGCATATGTGTCTGTATAGTAAATGAAAATAGCAGTACATCAAAAGCTGACTAAAGAACTTTTTGTGCATAGTATTTGATTTAAATATTGAACTTTTTGTCACAAGTTTGTTTGTTTGTTTTGTTTGGTTTTTGTTTTGTTTGTATGTTTGTGAGGCGGTTTTTTGTTGTTTTTTTTTTTTTCTTTTGATTAGAAATTTGTGGAGATTCAGAAAAAAAAGGAGAAAATGCACACTTATCAAGAATATCAGAACTTTAATACATGATCACTGTGTTTGTTGTACATTAACCTCATGTTTCATGGATTCTGACATAATTTATGGTTTCAGGATAACGTGATCTATATTAGTTGGTAGATAAATCCATCTCTATCTGCAGGCCAGTGTTCCCAAAACCTCCCTGTAAGCAAGATGGTACAAGTCAGTGTCAGAGGTGGGACACTGAACTTGGGTTAGTCTGTCTCACTGCAATAATTCCAGTGTTCTTAATGACTCACTGGCAGCCACCAGCTGCTTCTCAGGTGTAAGGCTTTTAATGCATCAGTAACAGCAAAACTACTAAGGACTTTTGTATTTTTAAATGCATATTTTCTATAACAAAAGTATTTCTTAAACACTAGCTTTTAAGATCAGGACACGATGAAAGCTTCTTAAAAGAGTCACCAAGGGTGATAGTTGTTACACTGGGATGCTATTGTGTTTGGGCCTAAGATGCTAAGAAAAGCCATCCATGTAAAAGTGAAGGCAGTATTAACCTTGAGATTTGTCTGTAATCTGTGACAATATGGTTTTTGCAAATATCAAAGCAAATGACAAAAAAATCTTGTAACGGCATAGTGAAATAGTGAAAATGTATACTGTGTACATCTTTGTAAAATAAAAATGTGCACGTTCAGTGTTACTGTTAAAGATACCAAGCACTGTCAGTGGGTCCAGAAGACTCATGATTTTATTAAAAAACAAGATTCCAGTCATAACAACATCTATTATAAAAAAGTCATTGTGTCTAACCATCAGGAAGGCTGCTCTTTACCCAGGCTTCAAGAAGAGCTTTCTGGCATAGAGATTTTATTATTCTACAATGGATTGCATTTTTCTATAAGTAGCTGTGCTTTGGGAATTACATTGATTTGCTCTTTTTTGCTCTACAAAGGATGAAAATGGGAAAATAATGTTGTGGTTTTTTTTTTTTTAAAATTTGCATTTAATAGCATTGACTTGAAGGCAAAACTTTGTGTTCATTTTAAATTTTTTATTTCCTTTGACCACTTTTCTGGATTCTGTTTATTAAAGCCAAGCATTTTGAGACATTATTTCACCTATAAAATAAGAAATTTATGTATTTTGTATGAAACAATAACCCCTATCAGTTACTCCGAGAATAAATATGTGAATCATAATGAAAACAAAATGGCAACCTACATTTGAACTTGTTCCCTCAGGTTTTCATGGCCAGTCATACAGTGATGGAAACCCAGCAAAAGCCATGACACACAGGTATCCATCTAATGTACAGTTTAAAACATCTCTGGGAATGGATGGAGTTTTTAATCTGGAAACCATATCACTGGCCCTGTTACAGGCACAGAAGGAATACCTGAATGAATTTTGTAAATAGCTAAAAGGAATTTCACCTTCTTAACTCTCCCTTTCCCATTGAAGACATTCATTGCTTCTGTGCTCTCTCTCCTCTTGCTTTCTCTCTTTGCAGTTTAGTCTGGAATCAGAGGTAGCTGCCTTGCTGCCAAAGTGAGGGGAAAGGGAGGCAAATAACCAGTGGAAGTGAGAAGTTGGTAAAGTAAGAATACAACCTTCAAGAGCCCTGAAAGAAGCTCAGATGTGCTGTGCATGATATTCACGTTATTAGCACCTGTCCCCTGCTTTCCTACTGATGTCTGCCTGCAGATCAGATCCCTCTGTGCTCTCCCTGATAAGACATGTCTGCTCAGCTGTTCCAGTGCTGCTTCTTATTGCCACAATCCTTTACAAAACACTTCTAGGCTATAGACAAATCAGCAAATAGTGGAGCCCATGGAGGTATAATTTGGTAGACCCTGAGCCCTTAAAAATTCTCTTCTTTTAAGGATACCTTTCAGAGCCAAGATATAAGAATGGGAGCTACCTAGAATGCCAGGGAAAATAAGGATGGTCTGAAAAAGGTTGTCCAAAGATGCAGCCTTGCAAAAGCTCTGCAAATCATGTGGTTGAGAAGGGGCTACCATCCTTGCCTTGAGACAGTCTTTGGCTTTTCCTTTGTCAGAAGAGACCATTCAGAATCGAGGATCCTGGTTTTGTTTATTTATCATATAAGCACTGTTTGAACTGCGACAGTCTGTAGCTGTAGAAAAATAGTTAGATTTGTTAATTTATACCAACTATATAGCAATAAACTTTTTCACACTTTGGATAAAATAATCTCAGGAAATCTTCTTTCCTCTTCTGTTTTTCCCCTAGGATGAAGAGTTTGGAGCCCTTACATTGAATTTAGCAACATTTTTTCAAGGTCCTCAGTAACTTCTCAACATTGTATTTTGGTGCAACTTGCAAATCTGGTCTAACTGGTCATCTCTCATGATAGTTTCTAATTACTGTGAGATTATTCTCATGAGGGAAGAATTTAACAAGTTGAGTCTACTCCAATATGACAAATTCAGATTATTATTCCTTATTTCCCAATATTAAAAAAAAAATATTCTTATATCACCTAGAAAATCAGGTCCACATTTCCCCATCTAAAGTAGTATTTTATACAAGACATGCTATAAGTGAATACTTTCATAGTACTTTGTGCACCTATAGAACAAGTTTTTCAGATTTTCTTGTCTGTAACCTTCATTTTTAAACCATAAGCAAAAGTTCTTGAGAAATGAAGAACGGAAGAAGTTTTCTCAGCTTTGATACGTTATTCTTCTTTTCAATTTCCTATCTTGATTTTCTCATGCCATTCTGATGATCTCACCATGACAGACCATGTTCTTTAAGCATATCTAACAATGGCTTTCTGTGTTTGCATTTGTGTTTGCCTTGGAGATAGTTTTCCTATTTGTCTGAGGTGGTACATGTCTTTGGTTTGATAGCTATTTCAAAGTGAGTTGTGGAAATCTGATCTAGAAGGAAACAGTTTAATGGAAATAATAGAAATATTTTTTCCCATTATATCTGTGTTTATACTCAATTGTTCAGGATAATATTACACACTGTACTGATTATCAAATATCTGGCCTTTATTTCACTGAGTAGTCCTGTCAAACATCCTTCCTGTTGTGTAACTTTGGAATAAAGTCAAATAAAAGATGATTAATAGCATATCCTAAAACCATATGGAACTGATCATGGGAGATCAGGAATATGGGTGAGGAGTAAGAGTCTGGAACAAGAAGTTGATCAATAAAAAATATTTTTCATCTAAATGTGTGGGGTTTAAAATTTGTTTGTTTTTTTTGTTTCTTTCAAGACATTCACCGACACATTTACAGAGTATGGTATAAGAGACATATCCATTGCACTGAAACACAAGAATTTTTGAGGTGCTCAGAAGGGGTCAAGTTCTGCTTGACCCCTTTGATATAAAAGCTTTATTGTTTAGACTGCACATCTATTAGATCTAGTCTCATTCCTAGCAGTGCTATAGCTCCAAAAAGCAGAGGTGGCAGGGCAGCATTCCTAAAGCACTTAATTACTTTCTTTGTCTGTGAAGCTGAAGCTCTGACCTATCCAGTCACATCTGCTTTTTCTCTAATACCTTTCAGGCTGAAGCCAGAAACAAGACACTCGGCCATGCAGCTGACAGAGCATCATAACTCTACTCACTTCCCTCTCTAACAGAGGAAAACCCTTTATTGCAGGAAAGGCTGACTTGTACATAATGATTTTTATTGCCATGATATCTCAAGATCAACTTTATGAATATGTCCTCAGACTGAAAATTAATTAAAATGGTACAGGTGTATCTAAGGATAAAGCAAAACACCACCTCCAATGACAAGCTCATCTGAGATCATGAAGCAACAACAGCTTTCAGTAAGGAAGTCCTGTTTCAGCTGCACAGATGCTGACTCTCTTGCAGTACATCTTCTCTTGTTAGCTGCAGTGCTGAAAATATGACCAATCATGGTCCTGCTTTATAGGAAAATTTGGATGGAGGACATAGCAGATGCCACTTAACCTGAAAGTATAGTGTTCATCCAAAGATAGCAGTCTAGGCTTCCACGAGAGTCCAGGCCATTGCAGAGAGACAGGTAGTTTCCAGGATATTTAGTTCTGCTTGGATACTTGCTTTAAAGGGAACCTAGGCAACCTGACCTAAATGCTTACCATTACAACATTCCTGCTTACAGCAAATGTTTGCAAATAATCCTTAATAGTATTTCTATACTTTGGCTCAGGTCTGCCTGTTTGCACCTGTGTAGTGAGAAAATTGCTGGTAGCTTTTCTGACTGACTCCCGAGCAGACCTGCATGAGTCCTTTTCTAATACTCTGCTTCAAGCAAACATTGTCTGCTCTAATTACAAAATTCCTGCTTCTCCTGGGACCAGCTTTCCTGCGCTCCCAGATGGTGACTGGTCCACCATGTTACATGTTACACATTTGGAAGAAGTTCCCCTCAGGTACAGTATTTTCTAGAGAAGTTACAGCCTCTTCTGTTCTTGTGACTTCATAGCTGCAAAAGTAAAGGTGTTTAAATTTTTTTCACAAGACATTTTAAGCACTGGTAGGTCAGTCCTGAAAAAAGGTAGTACTAAAATCTTTCCTAACCCTAAAAGTATTCATTACACTCTATGGACCACTGAAATGTTTTCTTTCTCTCTCGCAAAAAATGCAACAATTTTGCAATATTGACCAATGCACAAGTAAACGTGCTGTAGCAATAGTCAAAGGAAAAATCCCCTATGTGTTGCTTATAGACTTGGCTAATTGTCTAGAGCCTCCATTTTTTTGTTGAAGGAAATCCCCTTCTTGCTTATTGTGGGCCCAGTCCAAATACCCTGTTTTGAGATAACCTGCATGTATTTGTTTTTCATTTAATATCTACATTCTTACTATTATCACAGAGCATCAATGTCCCAGTTCTTCTGAGATCTTAGCATGCATCAGAATATCACTGAGATATAGCAAAAACACTGATAAAGGGCTTTTTAGTAATCTTTTTAAGACTTTCTGTTATGTCTAGCGCATTGCACAAACCTGAAACTAATGTCTAAAGTTAACACATAAATTAAAGCAATTTTGTTCTGCTTACTCAGGGATTTATTTTCTTGCTATGCTGACATGTTGTCTGGTGCTGCTGTAGTATTCTTTATTTGCAGTAATGCATAGATTTCCTTGATATCAGCAAGTTACAGTGAAGTGCCATGCTTGAATTGCCACATCCCTCACTAGAGCAGCTGTGTATTCACCAAGCTGGAACAACAGCCACAGCAGAACTAGTCCTGCTCCGGAGGCTGTCTTCCTGACCTGTCTTTTTTGGACTTCTGATAAACTACTTCAAGAAATAAATGGAAAGAGAAATTATGACTATTTCTTTAGGGTTATTTTACTGCTGATTTCAATTCCTGGACTACAAAACCAGGCCTATGTGAGCCAGCAGAAGGGAAGCAGCCCAGTTCTAGGGGAGTGCAAACAGTTCTGCTCGTTAGGTCCTTAGCTGGCAGACTGACTGAATTGTCATACCTGACAGTAGACTTCAACCTGAAGTCTAACACACCTGTGCTTAACAAACAGAAGGAAATGTACTTGCTTCAATTTAGTGTGAAAAGTTCCCCTTACTCATATCCTGTAACAGCTAGCTTAAAAAAAATGGTGACTTTATCTTATATCTCATATCCGCTGTAAGTTTCTTTATTGTACACAGAAATATACTTCCTAGATTGAGAAAACAATTTCTTTCTCTTATCCAGAAAGCCCTTCAGTGCAAACAGGTAAAGCTGCTGTGTTCAGTGAATAAGTCCAGTAGCAATGTTGGGAGCCATTCCTCCCATCCCCCTGCTGGTTTTCTTCCACTTCAAGCCACAGCCAGTAGTGCTGGAATATTGCAGGAACAGGCCCTTTCATGTGGCACAAAGTGCCATTTTTGAAAAACTTTAACTAAATGAACAAGGGTCAGTTCTGGTATTGGATTCACAAGCACTTTAGAAATTATTATTTTCTAGGAACCAGACAGATTAATTCTCCATCTTATATAGATCTAAATGACTTCTTAATATACAGCTGATACAGTAAAACCAAGACATCTTATCTAGTGAGAAACAGACGATAATTTCTATAGACCACCTTTTTTTAATAGGTGAAATTTGTCAGAAATATTTTCTGTCATTGACTAAATTCAAAAGAAGGAAACCTAAATCATCCTCTTTAAAAGCTACATGAGTTCCTATCTAAAAGTCAGTCCTCAAAATCAGCTGTGGATGGGATTGTGTTCTCCATTACTGTCTCCACATGAGTGCTCTACCTTTTCATATCATAGCCAATAGAATAATGAAACTCTTGCCTTTAAGTTGATAGCCACTATTCTCATATATTTCACAGGTTCTAGTGTCTGATCACACACTGCAGAGATTTCCAAACTTTGCTTACATTGCTTATATGCATTCAGAAGCTGGATTTGTGCTTGATGAAAAGTTTTGTCATGAGAAATTCCCTGACAGGATGTATTTGGAAGTAGAAAGGATGAAAAGCAAAAAGAATGCCCAGAGATAGGATGACTAGATAAAAGATGGGGAGAATGTGCTTTGAGTCATCTATGGGCACAGGCAGGGAGATGCACTCAGAAGGAAATGCTGTATATGGAGCCTGCAGAAGGAAGCCCATAAAGGATGAAGAATAATGTGGAGATGCAGAAATTGAGGCAGGGGTGACTGGAGGTGGGGCAGTAGAGATGGACTGGAGGGGACAAAGACTGTGAGGCAGGAGAGGGAAGTGGGAGGTGAAGTTGGCCAGTCCAGGTGTGATTCACATTCCTGACTCACAGCTACTCCTCACTCAGAACCTCCAGGTAAAATGGGAGAATGAGTGGAGAGTAACCACAGATGTGCTGCTCTGCACCCAATATATACATTTTCCCTACCTGGTTGCTTCTCCCCTTCATCCCTGTTGAACACTGTCTTGTCCTCTCCTTCATGAGGCACAAAGCCAGGATGCGTGGGAGGCAAACTGACCCAGAACCTCTCTGTATAACAAGGACTCATCTTCAGTGAGTCTGTGGGCTTCTTACCTATGGGACTTCACAGTTTGTTGGATCTTCAACAAGTTACCTTACAACAGTCTGTGGGAACAGCCTGTCATTTTTATTCCTTTCTTCAATAAGAACCGTCCTACCGGTGGTGAAAGAAAGCAAAGGAGGTTCAAACAAATAGAGAAATACTGAGGTGCACAACAGCCACACACCCTTGATAGTTCTTTCATGACCATTTTCCCCCTTAAAACTAGTGAAACTTTACTGAGCTTTTTCTTTTTTTCTTTCTTTTGCATTATGTCAGTTTCCCTTTAGTTTTAAGAAGTAAATTTTCACTTTCTTTAGTTACTTAGTATTATAATGAACCTTACAGCATTGGATTTCTGTGGCAGCTAGCTTCCTTTCAGGTGGCTCTTCCTCTTCTGTTCCCTCTTCACATTCCTTGTGAAATCCAGAATGTCTTTCTACATCTGTAGTTTTCACCCACTGATATTTTTCTGCGAGATCCTGGCCAGCTGAGAGGCTTCACACTGGACTGTTGCCAGTTCATTCTGGAAAGGTGTAGTTCTCTGTATGTCTGCAGATACCAATATCATAATAACACTTGAATGCTCTGCTTGTTCCAGTGATGTGTTCTTTTGTTGGCCCAGTTCCTTATCTGTGCCCTACCCAGCTTACACTAATGAACCATGAGTGTCTGAAAATTTCATTATATTTCTAGACTGTACAAGCATTTTCTCTTTGTTCTAAGATGTTTGAGTAGGAAGTCACTTAACTGTATTTCTGTGTGAGTATGGCTAATCTGAAAAGATTTGCTGGAAGTCAGGGTAGACTGATTGATCAGCACAAATGTGGTTTCCAAATTGAGGATAACTTGCTCTGGCCAAGCCAGAGCACAGACAGCAATCTGGTATCTGTCTTTGCTTTATAATATAAAAAAATTGCCAGCCCTTTTTTCTGGATATATGTTCTGTAGTGTTATTTGAGATGTGCTTCCCAATTTCACACTTTTTCTCTTGTCTTACTTAAGGTATGAGACTGAGCTGAGCCAAACGAGCTACCTCATTTGGGGCCCCCTCCTTCAGAAACTCAAGCTGAGGCTATGAGTTAATGATGATCAGAAGACTGTAATAAACATCAAACCTGACTCAAATCCTTTGTTACATTTCCAGGCAGCTCACTTCTGTGGTATTTTGTGACCATCAAGTTTCTTTCTAGAGGCCCATTTCTAGCTCTTCAAGGCTGTGCTACAGATGACATTTATTTGTAAGCACCAAGGTGACTAGACTTTTACCTGCTTTTATGGCCAGGGGAATACTCACCAAATAACCAGTTGTTGCTGTGCTGCAGCATATGTACAACCTAGGCTGCACAAGCAGGCTAAGATTTATTCCAGGAAAAAGACCACAAAGATCGAATAAAGATACTTGTGAAGGCTGTTTATTACTGCTTGGTGCAGAGACAATGGATATGACAGGAAATGGCTGTAAAAAAATTGTTGCTGTTGTGTTACTGCCTCAGATGAAAGAGGATTCTGTGATTCCTGAATGGATGCTCTGCTGCACTCCAGCTCACCAATGCTGTGTTTCCAATATGAGAGAAAAGCAAAGACTGTGTTTGAAGAACGCACCATGTGTGTTTCTGGTATTTTAAAAGACACAGACACTAGAAGTTAATTTATTTTGGATTCTCACAAAGTTCCATTCTCTTTCTCCAGAAAATACTCCAAAATATTCTTTCCAGCTCACAGAAATGAAAAACTATTGCATCAAGTATTTAATGGAGATAATTTGTGTATGACTCATCATACAGGGTAGCAGCATTCCCTTATCTATTTCTTAAGGTCTGGAAAGAAATGACTTTTAAATGTTTTATGGAATTCTGAAAAACTACAGCAAAGTGGGAGTGTCACTAAAAGAATGTTCATTGTTACATAATTCATAACCCCAATTCCTTATGTCTAATCTAATTGTGAATTTTTGTGAAGGGTGGATGCTGCTCATGTGTGTGAAGCTTGAGACAAAGAATGTACATTGCAAGAAACTTTCTCTTGTGTATCATCTGCTCTGTGAACCCACTGCCTGACAGCAACAATTTCTATGCCTGCCTGAAACAATATTGTTCCCTGCCCACTTAGTATTGTCACGAAGAAAACAGATATTGTCCAGCTCTAGGAAAGTATGCCTTGGATCTGTAAGTCATCTGCACTAATTAGTAGTAGATCCCAGTCAAGTACGGATTCTATTTTTCTTTTGTATTACTTTTTGCTTGACAATATGTGCACACTACTGAGTTTCATTTCCCAGAAGCAAAAAAACCATCTTTAATTCTTCTATGAAGTCCAGTGATTCATTTCCAGGTAAATGGAAACCAAGTTTTTAGACTATGAGGCATATGGAACAGGTTTTGAAATGTGGGTAATTGTAGGTTTATTTCAGAAAAACAAATCATATGCATGATGAATCAAATCTATTTCTCACTAGGCAAATTTTAATTGGCTTTGGATCAGAACATTATAAGCTTCCATGCTTTTCCTGTCATCCTTGCTAGTTCCTCTAAAGGCTAAAATTTATGTCGATACTAGTCAGGACAAGATGCTGTTCAGATGTTTTTTGGGGTTAGCTACCTTTTCATCCTGTCCTGGGACAAAGATGCTCCTCCTTCAACAATGTTGCATCTCATGATGAGACAAGCTGCGCCTCTTCATGCCATCTCCAAACCAAGTCCATTCAGAGGAACAACTGTGAGGCTGGAGCTAGAGCACACATTCCCATTTTGTCATACAACAATAAATTTTCTCTCCTGTTCGTGGAGCCCAGATGGTTGGAATCTGGGAAAACTGAGGGTAAGGAGCTGGTAGAAGCAAAAACTACTGTCTGTGGCAAGTAGGAAATCACAGACAGTTAAATCTTAAGCTCTGTAAATCCCATCCTTCCCGATCTGTTGCAGAGCTTTCCTAGCCAGGAGCAGAGCTTCTCTGAACCAGTCATTACCTTTTCCACGCATCTGTCCAGTCACCTCGGCCCTAACTTTGTGTAAGGACATCTGAGAGTTTGTACTGCGTCAATCAATTGTTCTCTAGTCTGTACTCTGTCTTCAACAGGTTCATCTGCATTTCTTAAGAACTTAATGAATGAATTGTTCTTGTGTGTTTAGTATCTCTGGAAGGGTTTTTCTTATACAAATTTACCTAACTTTTTTTGAACTCATGTAAATCTCATGTTTTCTATTTCTCATTTTGTTAAACTCCATAGTTTAAGCAGGTGATGTGTGAAGGACCTGTCCTTTCTTTAAACCCTCACCAGCCACTATGACATTCACTGACCTCCAATGTCCCCTAGTTTATGTCAAAGAGAACAATGAACTCTTTACTTATTTTTCCACATTCCTTATTCTTTATTGACTTCTACATTACCTTCTCTTGATCTTTTTGTCAGTTTGAAGAATTTAGGTCTATTTAGTCAGTCTTTATATGGCAACCACTTGAACTGTATATAGTATTCAAAATATGAAAACATATGATTTTATACAGTGGCATAGAGATGCTCTGTCCTGTTCTCTCTTCCCTATCCAATAATGCTGACAACTACCTGCCTGTTTTTAACAAATAATTCAAGTACTGAGCTGCTGACAACAAGGAACTCTTAGAAATCTAAGTTCTCAATCCTTGCTGCTTATGGCTAAATCAGAATATAGCACTATATTAAAAACAATGCAGCTTTATGCTTTCTTCAGATGCTGCTTCTTGTAGACTGGACAGAAGAGACAGGTGCTTCAATAATATTCCTTCAACTAAGCAAACTCATTAGGAAAAATAGACAACTGCTCACACTTCCCCTGCATTAGAGAGTTTCTGGTAACACTTCCATGAAAGTTAATATGCCCAGTGCCAATCTGCAGGGAAGACCCAGCCACAGGATGTTCACTCTTTACTGGGATGTCTGTACAGGAGGTAGGTTGCTACATATGGTATATATGGTATGGCTGTGCAGTCTCTACATAGCTGGGTTTGAAGGGAAAGGAGTCCTGATCCTCTAGTCCAAATCACTTCTGTCTAGAGCAGCAGGCTGTATCTGACAGTATCAGATATGGACTATAATATTTTTCTGCAAGACAGGCAGCTTTAGAAAAGTTTTGCAACTTGTTTGTTATGGTAAGTCTTTTTCATGAGTCCACCAAGGCACTTTGAGCCAGCACAGGACACATTTTGCATTAGTTAAGGTTCATAGTAGGAGTGGTGATGGTCATGGTGGTGTCCATGGTGTTTTCTGTAGCTGCAGAGTTAGGATTGTTTTTTCCAACACACATCACTTTATTTATCAGCACTGAGAACCTTCTTCCATTTTATCATCTGCTGCTCACTGTTGCAAAACCCATTTTTAATTTTTCGTGTTCAGAGTGAATACCTTAGGCTCATTGGCAAATGTTTTATACTATTGGCTGGATATTTTACGAGCATGTTGAACAGTTGAGAAACCAACATGTGCTTCCTCTGTGACAGTAAAAATGTACATCAATATCTCTTCTTTAATTGGCAGTTACCTTTTCCATACCCTGTATCTCATCCTCATATTTTTTCTCATTGGAGATATCACTGTCTTCAGAGATTGTTAATAGCACAGCTGGGGACAAAAGTGAAAACTGTGGAATAGCATTGCACTTACTTGAAATTAGCCATGGAGTGCTCCAAAGGGAAGTGGTCCAAAGGGAAGTGCACTGCAGCAAATTATACATCTCCCTGTATTAATCACTTAATTTATGCAAAGTAGTGTTTGCTTTGGGTTAGTCTTTCTCCTTCACCTTCTCTGCTGTGATTTTTATCAAGTGTTTCTTAACAGCTGCGTAGGTTTAGCATTTATTTGATTAATTGTGAAAAACTGAACACAGCTTTTAAACCATAATGACTGGTAAGGAAAGAATAGACTACCCATTTGGCCTAGGCTCAAGTCTTGCTGAATTTGGGAGTCTGATGGGGAAATTTCAACCTGTGTTGAAAAGTACTTCCACAATTGCATGGTTCCTTTGAAACTGCATCCCAGAATTCTTCCCACAAGATGCAGGACACTTAGCTATCTTCTTGTTTGTTTTTCCTTTAATTTGTTTATTCATTCCTTGGCATTCATGACAAATCTCTGATTTTTCAGTCAGCCTATTTGGAAAACTTTATGGATGCCATTGCCCTGTGTGTTTTCAAAGCCTAAGAAAACTCCTCAGCAGTGATTCAGTTTCTCTTTCTCTTAAAAGCGACAAAGCAAAGAGGAAACGGTGACCTTCCCTCTCTTGGTGCACTGGATTACTGAAAGCTATGATGTCGTGGTTTGGAAGTTACCTTATCCAGAAGCTTAGTCAGTAGGAGGTAAAGCCAGGTGACTGCCAATGCCAACATGTGTCCAAGCTCTGGTATTGACTGTTTATATTCCCCTGTCTCCACTATTTGGGAATTATGCAAATTACCTATTGGGTCTGAGAGAAAAGAAGATAGGGAAGATGGACTCCCACCCTACTATGCAATAATAAATGCAAAGCAGGGTCTTGAGGTACAGTGAGGAGAACAAACAAGGTTGGAATCTCCCTCTGGGGACTGGTGAGACTGAACTTTAGTGCAATCTTGTGATGATCAACACCTTGACACTGATGTGTCTTTGAGCTGCCTTTGCCTGGTGTCTAAGTAACTTATGGGAAGGAGCAGCATTCCTCTGTCAGAGCTCAAGAACTGGCCCTGGAGCACATGGCTGTGCTGGGTTATTTGCAAAGGGAGCACTGCAGCGCTGTGCCAGTGACTCTGGGGCAAGTGGGCAATGCAACTGTGGCTGAGTGTGCTGGAAACAGACTTCAAAACCTGGTGTCTGAGGCAGACTATAGATTGAGAGAACCAGCTGTGCACCAGGAAAACATCTCTGAAGCACTTATTTGGAAAAGATTATATATAATAGGTAGATTAAATGCTCTGCCTTCTTGTTCTAACATGCATTTCATAAAACAAACACATGCACATACAATGTTGGTTAACAGATGAGGCACAGGGGGCAGGCCCAGGTGTGGCTCTCTTTTGGCTGCTGCTCATTCCAGAGCAGAGCTGCTCATCCTGAGGTGGAAGGATTACTCTGGGGATGACTCCCCTGCTGCTTCACAGGAAAAGAAATGTGGGTTCATAAAAGAAAATGAAAGCCAATTACAGATTAATCTGTTATATTCTATTGTTTCCCGGTATTTGCTCCTGAGAATGATTTTCCTCATGAAAAGCAGTGGTGGCTTTGCCATGACTACTGGGGGCCTTTGTGGAACTCTCCCTAGATTTGGCTCTTCTGATTTCCCTAGTGTTACTCCATGTACAGCTTTCAGAGAAAAATGGGCAAAGAAGTTTTTGCAAAGTTTGAAATACACAGTTCCCTTTTTTTTTTTTTATAAGGCAGCTAAGCAACTTTTTCACATCCCTTTTGTTTCTCACGCCTCTTCAGACACCCATTTCCCACCCACCTCTATCTGCCCTCAGCAGTTTCCTTTTCATGATGCTTCTGTTTCAGCTTCAGGGCTCCAACAACATTTCTTCAAACCGAACACTTAACCGCAGTCAAAACAGCAAGTGCTGCCATTTTTTACCTCATAGATCTCTTACTCTTGATTTCTGACTAACTTTATTTATTAATATAGCAACATCAGACCTTGCAGAAGGTCCTTCCACATTGCAAAGGCAAGCATGGGAAGTAAATACAAGTTTGCAAATTTTTTTTCCTAAAAAAATCTCAATTACAGTTAGATGCAAACAGAAAAAAGAAGAGGGTTGAAAGGCTTTATATGAGAGGAATGTGCATGAGAGGAATGTGCAACATATGACTAATGTAGTGCCTTTTTAAACAATATATAAAGGATATAGCTGCTGTCAAATTATCCCTTCTTATGAGGTTATGACTGAGATATGAATTCCAGGGCCAAGTCATTAGGGACCACACACACACACAATAAGACATAGTTTCTAAGGAGAGGAAATTGCTTGATTGTGAAGCCTGGTTTCTTATATTTCAGAGGTATCACTTATTAGTTTATATTAATATGTCTCCCATTACTTCCTAAATAATTATTTCTGTCTGTTTATAGCATCCTTGGATCCAGCCATGCAGATACAAGACTGGCTTCCAGCTCTGCATTCTCACTAGCCCTTCTTTTCTCTTAGTTTTCATTTAGCCAAAAAACACCCAAAACAACAAAAAACTGACAGAGATAATATTGTTTTATTGCATTGTGGTGATACACTCTCTTTCTTACTCTGTTTTCCCAGAGATATTAAAATATTTATTTTGCCCTACGTGTTCCTTGTGCTGAAAAACTGGCTTCAGAGGTAGGTTTTGTGTCTTTTTTCTTATCTCAGCCATTTTACTTTAGTAATTTGTTATCTGCTTTACTTTAGTAGTTTGCATCCTCCAACTGTTTATGTGGAAAGACACAATCTGTCATTGGGTAGGAAAAGGTATATAGTATCAATATTTGCCTTCAGGTGAATTTTAATTTATTGACCTGTTGTCAGAATTGCTTCCCTTTTAGGAAACAATCTAAAAGCTGTAATCAATCATCTTTTCTTATCTCTTTAATTATCTTTTTCCTAATTTATTTTTTTCTAGACCTCCCTGAAAATTGTTCCAGTTCTTAAACCTTTTCTTCAGGCTGAATTCATGGACTGATTTTTAACTGGATCTTCACCATCAATGGCAAAAAACTTCAATGTAAAGTCTCATTCCAGATTTTTATTTTTAACCTTAGCTGATTGCAGAAGAGAAAGCTTTAAGGTGAATTCCAGGTACTCTTTTAAGCAGATAAAAGGAACAAGGGAATTATGCCAGAGAATTCAGAGGGAGAATCTGTGGAGTCAATGCCTGTGCCATGGTGGCTGTGTCACTGCAGGGAACAGCTGACTGCAGCATCCAGGTAATTATGTTACTTTCCTGGCTCAGATGGCTGCCCACAATGCTAGGGAGCTAAGCCCCGGTACAGAAATGGCAATAACCAAGGTTATCAGCTGACACAACCCATTACAAAACTGTTATCCTTTCCAGTTACAACACAGCTTCTTTTCATTTTCAGGGGATGGTAACTCAGGAAAAGTAAACCAGGTAATTCTAAAAGCACAACCTATTCTCAGTTTCCTATAAGGAAACTAGGCAAATATAATATAGACTCTAATCTGTGTAAATTTGTTCAAAGCTGGGAATTTCCACTTGACAAGCACTTCTTGGTGCAATAATAACTGGTGCAATAAAAAGAAAAAAGACAAATTCTGTGAAGATAACAGTGGGAACAACAGTTTCCAGTAAGGCTGTCATGATAAGACCAAGCCAGCCGGTGCTGGGAACCGCTGACAGAACTATGGAGCGACACAGAGTGACAAAGGAGAAACTACTATAATGCAGCAAATGCCATTACTGTCAGTCATCTTTCATGTGGCTGTGTGAGGAAATGTGACTTCCTCTTCTTTGCTAGTTATGGGTTATTCTATTATTATATAGGAAAACCCCTTAAAATTTGCATAGATAACACCAAATTCTGACCTTTGCAGTCTGGGATCTTTCTGGGCTCCCCAATGGACTGCACTGCTCAAGGTATGCTCATCTGAATGAGCTTTACTGGTTTGCTGTAGAACTGAACAGTCACTTGTCCTATGGAGGCCAAATGTCAGTCTGAGTCACTGTGTTTTTTTGCCATGCTAACCAATCATGTTCTCAGCTAGTTAACAGCTACTCAGATTGCAAGATTAATGACATTAATTAAAAAATCACCCGAACATTAAAGACCTCTACAGATTTTATTTTTCTTAATGCTGTCCCATGAAGGCAGCAAGTCAAGTCAAGGAACCTTCAGAGGAGGAAAAGCAATATGGTATGCCAACTCCCTGGGTATCTGGAACATCTGTAAGGAAAAGAGGAGGCTTTAAACGTAGCATCATCTAGCCTGCACCCTGCTGTTGGAAACTACCCCTTCCAGCTGGGTGCTTTCTGCAGAAGGTAGGTGGAAGGCTCTGCAGTGGTTCAGCTAGTACCCACCCACATTTTACACTGCTGGGATTCTGAAATGGATATTTGGGGTATGCCAGAGGATCACACATGGAGTTCCTGCTTTCAAGCTGCAGTGGTCAGAAGATGCTGTAATAGTTCTATTTTCCACAGAGCTCCAGCTGTCTCAGGGGTCTGGGCATCTGAGGACACTCACGATGAACGTACTCCAAGCTATGTGGTTTATAGTCTCTCCTCTCCACTGGGTGTTGCGGGAATGAACCACCATTTTCACTTTTAATGAGGCATATTAAGTATGTAAGTTGAGAGAGCGATTGATTACAGGCAGATTCGCTCCATTTGCTGTAGATGCTTGCCCTTTTGCAGGCCAGCTCCTGCCAGATTTTTGGATGATGACACACCAATCTGAATTATGGAAATACTTACCAGGAATTTATTGCTGATATGCAGTGAGCCACAGGAATGTAAGCAAGTCAAGGGTGATAAGAATTGTCTACTTCCTCTTTCGGGTGAACTTCTCAGCTTTCATGTGTAGGCTGAATTAATTATGCAGTCCTAGGTATTAAAATGTTGTTCCTTGTCTAATGTACTGTGTAATGACTTTTTGGAAAAAAATTACGTCTGAATACATCATTCTGATTAGATCTATCTGAAATATCAGTGACAAATTTATGCTAAACCAGAAAGGACAGTAAGTTTTTTTCAGCTTTTGAATCACGATAGTGTTGATCACAGTTATAACATACAATTCAAATCCAGTATAGAATGGGAAAATTGGATTTTTTCCCTCTGTAAAAACTCATCTAGGGTGTATTTTTGATCAGTTGTTCTGGTCAAGACTCCTCTAAGACAAAAATATTGCTAGTAGGTACTTTCATAAAGGACTGTGTCCCTTAATGTAATTTCTTAAATAGAGTTAAGTAGGAAAGAGTAAGTTTATTACGAGCTTCTTTTTTCAAGCAGGAGCAAACACAGCTAAGCAGCAGAAGAAACGTAACAATTTCTGTGCAGATGCAGGGCAGTTAAAACTCCTCAGGGGACTGTGAAATAAAAACAGAAGATAAGGCAAATTTGTAAAAGTTACCAGGACTTTTAAGACCTAAGCAAAACCCACTGGTTTTGTGGTGCAGACAGAAGTGACAGTGAAGCACATGGGATTTTACTTCAGGAACAGGTCTGGGAATCGGAGCGTAGATATGACCAGTCTGCCACCCTACGAACATTCCCTTCTGCCAACACCAGACACATGCTGCCCAAAAGCTTTTTAAGGGGTATCCTCAGGCAGCTGCCTTTTTGGCATGCTGAATGTATGCTTTGCTCCTCTCTCTCTCTAGCTAATTCCAGCAAGGAGCTGCCTCCTGCAGGTGGCATCTCTCACTGAATTACACCGTTATTTATAGCAATTCTTCCTTCTCCCTCAGAAGCCTAATATCTCCACTTGTTTTCTTTTAAACTCCCTTCCTTTCTACAGACATGGTTTAGTGGTAATATGGCAGCACTGGGTTAACAGCTGGATGTGGTGATTTTACAGGTTTTCTTCCAATCCTAATGATTCTGTGATTCTGTGGAAGATGGTAACTTTCTGCCATCTGGCAATGCCAATAAACTGGTGTTAATTATTTATTTTTAATGTGGACTCGGGGGTGATAAAACTGAGTTACAGGGACACAGTGCTGTTGTTTGCCTGTATGCGGATTATGGGGATGAGGGAGAGGTGAAGGCAAGCTATTTGTTAGCATGCTTGTTACCTATATAATATAATGAACAAGCACTACAACTTGTTTTTAGCCATATGCCTCTCATATTTGGTTTCCTGTAACTCATGGTTGTTTCCATGCCAGCAGAGCTATATCCCAATCAGCTGCTTTCCCTTCTTATGAGCTTTTTAAAAATGCTTAGAGCTGCAGTTGTTTTTCAGTAGTGTAGATGATTTGACTAACGAGCTTATTTGGATGACTCCTCATTTTATCTCAATCACAATATTTTTGCAATTTCCGTTCTTCCTAGAAACCAAAGTACTTCTGTGTTACCTAATTCCTAGCATGAACTTTCCCAAGCTGTTTTTTGGTTATATCATCAGGTCATTGCACCCCCTTGAAGCTTCTTTTGGTTTATTTCTGGTGCTCGCTCTCTTCACCAAAACAACTGAAAAGGAAACCTCAACCTACAGAGAGTAGTGACCATGGCCAATGCATGGCCAGTGGATCTCCTGGGGTGCCCTTTCTGCACAGCAGCTCATGGCTCTGAAGCCCTCTGGCTGCGTAGCTGGCAATCACATGGCTTTGCAGATGAGCACCACAGATCTGTCAGTGGACAATGGATTTGCAATGACTACACACAGGACTGGGCACTGAGACACCTGATGACAGGTGGGAGGCACTGCCTGTGGTTCTGAGTGGAGCGGGTGTGAGGAGGGCTAAGGATTAGATGAGGTTTCTGGGTGATGCACAAGAGAAGGCAATGAATTGGTACACTGGCAGTTTTGGAGGCAGGCTGCTGGTGCAGCTGTTGGGCCTGGGGAAATGGTCTGGGAAAACAGAGACTTGCTCCTGGATGTGAGTATCTACTTGTGCCTGGCCTGGCAGGTAGGGCCTTGCCCCACAACCTCCCAGCCCAGGAAAGTGGTCTAGGTGAACTCTTCATAGAATCATAGAATCATAAAATGGCTTGAGTTGGAAGGGACCCTAAAGGTCATCTAGTTCTGACAGTGCTGCCATGGACAGGACACATTTCACTAGACCAGGTTGCTTACACCTCCATCCAATCTGGTCTTGAATGCTTTCAGGGATGGGGCATCCACAACTTCTCTGTGCAACCTGTTCCAGTGCCTCACCACCTTCACAGCAAAGAATTTCTTCCCAGTATCTAATCTCACTCTACTCTTTTTCTGTTCGATGTTATTCCCCCTTGTCCTGTCATTACATGCTCCTGTAAAAAGTCCCTCTCCAGCTTTTTTACAGGCTCCCTTCAGTTACTGGAAGGACACAATTAGGTCACTCTGAAGCCTTCTATTTTCCAGGCTGAACAACCCCAATCTCCCAGGCTTTCCTCACAGGAGAGGTGCTCTAGCCATCTAACCATCGTGGCGGCCTCCTCTGGACTCGCTCCAACAGGTCACTGTCTCTCCAGAGCTGGATGCAGCACTGCACCTGGCGTCTCACCAGAGTGGACCAGAGGGGAAGAATCCTCTCCCTCAACCTGCTGGCCATGCTGCTTTTGACGTAGCCCAGGACACACCTGGCTTTCTGGACATAGAGTTGGCTAAGTTGACTTAAGATGCTATCACACCGATCTGAAATGATTTCACATTTACCACACTGCTTATTGCTATTGCTCTGAACCATAGTTCTCTGCAAGGAGTCCCCAGTCAGTCTCTAAACATAGAAATGTAAAAAAATCCTCTGTATTTCTTCAGGGTGTTTCCAGTATGATAAACCTGTATCTACAAGATTTTGTTCTGAATCTTTGTTATAGTAATTAATATTTTTACAAAGACAATAAAAACGATGTGCTTGCACAGAGCTGGAATTTGGCTGTGAAAAACCACTCCTTCTCACAGATTTATTGGTCCATAAAAATTACAGGCATAAAACCAGCCTTTGGATTTTTTATGAAATCTGTTAAAAAATCTAGCAATATAAAAATGTGTTAAAATTTGTGGCATCCTTTAAGTTACCAAAAAGGACTGAATCAGGGCAAACCAATTCAAATTGAAACATACTGTCTACAGTACTGCCAAAAGATAAAATCATGCTTGAGTGCCATAGTCTTATTTTATAGCTCATGCCTGAAGACAAATTTTATGGTTCAGTTAAGGCTTTCTGAAAATAGATATTTATGACTCTTTTATTAAAGAGGACTCTTCACTGAGCACCGCTGTAATAAAATTCTATCTCTGCAAAACTGATGATAGTGTCACTTTGACTTTTACCATGCAACAGAGTGCTGCTTCAAGCCTGGACACAAACCATACACAAAAATACTCCAGTTTGGATTGGCAAATGTTTGTGTTATTCTTCGTGTGGAAAGTGTACATTCTCTTTAAGGCCAGTTGTCCTAAAATTAAAAGTGAAATTTTGGCACTGGAAGGTTTTGGTTTAAGAGAACTTAAGAGCTAAGCACGGTCTGACTAGATTCCAGTTCTCCAGTCCATGAGGAGTTCCCAAAGCCAACAGTTAAACCCTCATTAAGCATGCTATTACAATCTGAAGGTACTACTGCTACTAAATGCACAAGGGCAAGGCAGACTTTGATCACTCAGTCTGCTTAGCTGTAGCTTCACTGTATGGCTTTGGTTTGTCTTTGTCCTATCTGCTTTAGCAAGGACACAGCTCAGGTACAGCTCTGGGGACAGTTCAGTCCAGGCATATCCTGTCTCTCTTCCCCTCTACAGTCATTCCACAATACATCAGCACTTTTGCCCTCCACTCACTGCTGCAGTGTATCCCTGGGCATGCAATACACACACTACACCTGTTGCTATCAGAACACCCTGATGGACTTACCCTTACCTTACTTTGAACACTTTCAGCTGAAAGCAGCAGATCATAGTAGTAGTAGCAGCATTTTAGAGGCTCCAAGGTATGACTGAGGCACAAGGATACCTGCTCTGAAGGGAGCTAACCTCTACTGGTGTGGCCAAGAACCAGTCTACACTGCTTAGAGGCTTTTACTCAGCTGTAGTGAACTAAAAGCAAACTGCAAGCAAGCTAAGCAGCACCAAGGCATCGGCTTGAGAAGTAACATCAGTCTTACTGCTTGGTGCTTACTAACCCCCAACTGGCCCACTTTTGCCACTGACCTTCAGAAGGTGGCCAGGAGTGGTTTGAGGGATAACACGAGGTCAGAGACTGGCTGCAGTACAAGGTATAGTGAAGACCATGCTGTGGAAAGGATCCAGCTGTGCTGCTGTAAGCAAGCCAGGCCACCCCATTCATTTGCATGGTCAGAAAACATACTCCAGTCATCCAGCTGTAGACAGTATTTCATTGTAATCAACATCATGGTTTGCTACACCAATGTGAAAGGAAAACACAACAAAGCTGTTTAAACATGGTAGGTTCTCCTTCGCTGTCCTTTTGTAACTTGGTGACCTAATTGGCTGAATTCAGTATGATTTTAGTGCTATTAAACAGAGCCCAGTTTCAATCCTAAGCAAAGTTCCAACATTTCAATATTGTTTTTATTACACATGAAGAAAAAACGTGAGCATATAGTTCTCCAAGAAAACAAGATGTTCCCACAAAAGTTTAATTAAAAATCTCAACGTTTTCCTGCTCTTTTTAAAATCTAAATGAAATGTTATCATAGACCACAATCAAAAAATCCACTATGGTTTACTGAAATGAGCCCAAATGATTCATTTTCAGATCTTCACCTTCCATCATATAGCCAGAATAATGAAGTAGTGTGACTATACAGAGTTCTCAAACGAAAATGTGTTCACAATGCGAAATGTAGGGATTGAGAAGCCTCTAATCTAGTAGCTGGGGCAACAATTTTGCTTATGATGGGCTCCATCTGATCAGGTGTAGACATATACTGCTGAGCTGGCTGTCTGCTCTCTTATTAGAGTCACTGGAAGGAAACAGGCACTGTTTGGAAAGTGAACAAGGTTCAGTTTTTGGATGTAACTTAACCACACAGACTGAGCTAATGATACAATTCCAGGTAATTTTAATGAGTAGAAACAGGCCTTTTGGAATGAAATCCTTTGCCAATATTAACTTCAGATTGAGACAGAAAAGGACCCAGAGGCAGGCACAAAGCATATTTAATTTGCATTTTTTATTTTTTCATACTTGGGTAAATTTCTGTCAGGTATTTTACTACCCATATTGCCCAAGACACAGACATTCTTTGCGAACTCCTCCAGCACTGGAGTCTGAAGCAGCCCAGAAAGCCCATGAATGATCTCCATAGCATCTCTCAAGTTTACCAGTGTCAGTAATGATAGACAATGATAATGAAGTGAAAAGCAGAAAGAGCTTTTCTGAATGCCGTGAGTTAATGAAGCTTTTGAACTCATGTATATGGCATCAGATCACACTGTGCCTCAGTTATTAGAACAGTCTGGTGGATAACTTAATCAGTCACATCTTTAAACATCACAAGTGAACAGTCAGAGATTCCGGACAACAAGGATTTTCTTTGTACTTGATGTAGTTTTGACTTGTTTGCAGGACTCACCAAGAAGAAATGTAATTGTTTTCATGTCTGAAGACCTCAGAGTTAGGAATGCCTTGCCAATGTCTCCTGGACAATCAGCAATCTCTGTAAGCTTGCTCTCAGTTTCTGATTGCTACACCTTTTTAGAAGATAAGAGGGTAAGCCCATCACTCTACCCAACCCAAACTTTCTGTACCCTATTTTGTTGTCCCAGAATGGAGGTAAGAGGAAGAGCACCCCATCACCCATCAGCCTAACGCTAGATGGTTGCTGTGATAAATGAAAATCCCTTCTCTACTAATCTTTGCTACCTTAACTGTCATCAGCAAAACCTTGATAGGGAGAACTACCCAGCTTTATAAAGAGCTTTTTAAGTCTGAAAGACATTATCTAATACTTTGTGACACACTGAAACTCTTTGGCTACTGTCTGGAGACCTAAGCAGCACTGAAGCAGCCCGTTCCTAAATTGCATCATGCTATGATAGCAGATCTTGACTAACTGGACAAGATATTTCTTAAAAATCCACTCTGTTGAAAAAGAATGAAGAATCTTGGGATAACAAAAAAAAAATCAATTATGTTTTTCTCTAGAACTATTCTTCCCATACTTCCCATATAGGAATAGTGGCATCAAATTTACGTATCCCATATTTTGACTTTTGAATTCTATGCTTTGGCTTTCTTTGTGAGTGTTGCTATTGGCCATACTACAAGGCCAATAGTGGAGGCAGAGAGTATGCCAAGCTCCAGTGCTCATCTCCAACTATTTAGAAACTCTCCAAAAGGATCTTAGGTTCTATAAAGAACTCTTACAAGATGGTCAAGATGGACTTAGTTGTGAATCTAAGAGTATTTTTTGCATTTTTAATGGACCATTTTCTGTTGATGTTACCATATTTACACTTTTTTCGTATGCAACAAAACAGAGCATCAGAGATGTCGCAGCAGTGTCAGTGAAAAAAAGACATTTGAAAAAGAAAATCTCAATCTCTGATGACACCTTAATTTACAGAAGCCTCTGAATTTAATAGCTGGTAAAGCACTCCCATACTTACTGTTCTCTTTCACTTCTGCATATTAGGAGTTTGGTGTTGCCCACAACAGAAAATCCCTCAGAGGGTTCCCTTTTGAGAGGTTTTCTTAAGGGAACTTCTGTTACAGTAGCTGGAGTTTTTCAGACTGTGCTGCCTTCTCTTATAAGCCTTGTTTTCATCTGCGGGGGAACTGAGATGTTACAGGCACACGGTGTCCTTTGTGCCCCCATGATGCAGTGTGAACCCCCACAGAGAGCATGACCTCTGTGAGTTGATATAGGCAGGCACAGACAGTTAAACAGTCACACTGCTGTCTCTTGAACATACACAGCAAAGCGGCCAGGCAGGAGTGCCATGCACATGCCAAGAGTTCCTGCACAGTTCCACTGTGCAAAATGACTTCTCACTTCTAAATCTGCTTTCCTCTTACAATCTCATTGCTGTCTTACAGCCCAGCATGATGGTAGCTCTGGTATCGTCACTCATGTGACTTTTCTGCCAAGGACTGACTGGCAGAAAGGCAAGACTCAGTCACTGGTCGAAGCTCAGACTCTGGGGTCCCTCATAAATAAGCACAAGTACACACTGTTTGGCATTTCCTTGCAGAATGGTCAGAAAATTAAATTAAGTTGAGTGCAATAAACCGAAGTCTCAAGGCTTTGAAGAAAAGGTATTTCCTCAGTCATAAGAAATGCAAAGTATGAATGGGTGTAAAAAAAGGGAACATGGGAGGAGAGAAACAAAATATGTCATGAATATCCCCAAAGGCAAATTACCACCCCAGAACATACCAGAGCCAGGATAATCCAAGTTTCTCCCTTGTCAGGGTGAAAGCAGAACAGTGACTCACCTCAGACAACCACAACAGCCATCACCTTGTTTGCTTTTTTTGCTCTTGAAACATATTTTGCAGGTCATTTCTGAAAGTGAAGATCTGGATTTTCTTGAATAATTCTTTGAAATTCTTTTTCAAAAAAGCCAGTTGCCAGTGGATAAGCAAAGCCATTCTCACTTGTGATACAGCACCTGAATGAAGGGCAAGTCATTTTATCAGACTTGGTATTTTACATGACAGAGAGTTTGAAAGAAAATAATGCAACAAGAAGAGCAAAAAGATACATTTTATGCATGAAACATCTCAATTCAACTTTTTCCACTGCAAATGACAAAAGATAATCCCCTTCATAGGAGCTATTGACCAGTAATTTTTTCATGGCAAAGGCTTTGTCGTAGTGCTCTGTTGTCTGTTCAATACAGAATGGGGCTGTCTTCGCTGGGCTCCCAGGAACTGAGGATTCACTTCAACTGTGCCAGTCTTAGCTCATGTACAGGAATTTAAGCGGCAGTGGAACTCCTTTTTAAAGTTTTTAGTTTACATGGTGACTAGAAATTACCTGGCCAACTTCATAATCAACCCAGAAAGAATGTAAACTTGTGAGTTTCTCCTTTGCATTTCGTGTCAATTTCTTTCTTTACCTTCCTGCATAGGGGAGGCTTTGAAATGTCTTATGCACCACAAGGTGCTCATATGACTTGGAAATCCCTGATCAGGGGCCAGTCTGAGCTGTTTGCCCCTCTCATACATATTCCAAGGCTCTGCTCAGAACAGCTACTTTTGGCTGCTTCAAAAACCTGTGTTGTTTATTCCAAGAACCCGTCTAAAGAATTTACACATCGGAGCCCATGTCGCCAAGAATATGGAAATTATAACTGCAATACAAAACACAGTTAATAAAACCAAGATGTGATCCTAATGAAATAAATGCTTATTTGTGTCGGCTCTAGGAAGCAGGAGATCTTTATGTATGTGAAGGTATAAAATAAAAAATTCTTGCTGCTCAAAATGGTGACGTAATTATTTTAATAGGATAATAACTAGGTGAAGACACATTCAGACGATGTCAATGAGATCCATCTTTTACAAGCGAAGTGCAGAAACTGCACCTATGAATGGGAAGACTGTTCTTGTGACTTGTCCATGAACTACAGACATGGTCCTGCAGCAGCTGAAATTGCAGGAATTGGCTTTAATGGAACCACAGTTCTAGTTCTTTTTGTGGAAATTTGTTGAGATTGCACATGAGAATTAGTATCCCAAGCTAATAATAGTTCTTTTCCAGCAATGCAAGGCACATGTCAGGATTGATATTTTGCCAGACTTGCTATGAAATCAAACCTGTGGTATAGTAGTACAATGCGAGGCATCAAACAGTGTGATGTGAAAGGGTGTGAACAGCTGCAGAAGTATGGTACCCGTGTTTGTTGCTGGACAGGAAGGTGGGCTAGATTCAGAATTCTGGCTGTTACTTAGTTTATGATCTAGAATAAGACACTCAATTCTTTTGCCTGTTACCACGTGGAGAAATGACACCAAATTCTTACTCACTTCTTGCTTGTACACCAAGGAATTTAAGGGAAAAAACCCCAAACCCTTACGCAGATGATGATTAGTGCAGTTCTCGGACGGGACGCGGGACGCTCCTGGAGACCATCACGCCTTGGTGCGATGCCCTTTTCCCGAGTCAGCCGCTTCCCCGGACCCACGCCCGCGCCTCCGAACACAGCAATCCCCCTGCCCAAACGCACAAATGCGTGCGCAGTTTCGTCCCTGAGACGACCCTCGACTCCTGCAGTCCATTACGACTGGCTCAGTACCATCTGGGAATGGTCTGAAATGGCATTCCTGGGATTCCAGCTGCTCTTGCTTAGGAAAAGGAACACCAGGTCCCGGTACCGAGAAGGCTCGCTGCCCTGCCCGCCTCCCCGCGCCAGCCGCCGCTTTCTGTGCAAAAACGTGGCTCCGGCTCAGCAACACGGACTCCTTTCCGCAGTGGCCCCCGCTGTGGAGACCGATCCAGCCGGGAAGGAAGGGCCCGCGAAGGGGCTGGNAGGGCTGGGCGTGTGCCGGCCCCGGCGGGCTGTACCGGCCATTAGCCGAGGCGACTGAGCAGATAGTGCTCTCAGGTCTCTCGGTGTTCCTCAGAGAGTGAGCTTCCCTATGTGTTATTAAATAAAGCTGAGCCGTGTGACAGTAGCAGCGTTCTCTTCGCGTTCTGAGCGTTCTGACATTACGGGACAGGCCGGCAGTATCCAGAGGGGATCCCTGGGGTCTGTTAGGGTAGGGCCTCACTCTTGAAAAAAACTGAAGTTGTTTCCATGTTGGGCTTTCCAGTGACTGCCGGCTGCAGTGGTCTGCCTCAGTGGTGACAGTGGAGGGCAACGTGAGCACTAGTGAGGCCTTGCGCTTCTTGTGGAATTATTGTCTGCGCTGTGGGCCGGGTAATTCCCCCTGCGCCTGGGCAGCTGGGACTGACTAGCTGGGTGACAGTGCTGCCAACAGGACCGGGACACAATAAAAGTTATTGTCCAGAAATGCATCCTTTTGCAACGGTGGCCAGCAGCATCCAGGGCTCCACTGGGCAGGGCACTGCAGCAGATTGAGGGAAATGCTGCTTCTCCCACCTTGACTCAGCCCTGGCAAGACTGCAGTCAAAGTGTTCTGTGCAAGCCAGGGCTGTCCGGGACAGGAAGGACATTGACACACTGGGGTGAGTCTTGGAAAGGATCACTGAGATGATTAGGGGATTAGGTCCAATCCTGATGTGTAAGGATAAACTGAGATAGGACTGTTTAGACTACAGAAGAGAAAATTCAAGGGGTTATTATCAATGTGTGCAAATATCTGAGCAGGGATGCTAAATGAGATGGAGTGGATCCAGTGAAAGAACTAAAGGGAATTGGCACCAACTGAAAGGTGAGAAATCTTGCTTGAATGTAAGGAAAACTTTTAAACTGTGAGGGTGCCAAACACAGGAATATGTTGCTGAGAGACCCTGTGAAGTTTCTGTCCTCGTAGATCTACAAGAACCTGCTGTAGGTGACTGTGCTTTGAGCAGAGAGATTGAACCACATAATCTCCGAAGGTGCCTGCCAACCTCAGTCACGTGTCTTCTTTTTAAAAGAAATGTGAGAAAGAAAAAAGCAGTAGGAGAGGAGAAGATTTCCCTTGCTCTTTGTATGCTAAAGACTGAAACAGATGAGTTGTTGGTTTGTTTTTTTTTTTTTTCTCTTTTGTTGTTGAATTGAGTTTGGTGAAAACATGAATAAGGACGGGAAGGGCACTGGTAAACAGAATGCTTCTATTATTAGTCAGTCAAAAGAATTGCAAGACTGAGAGGGGGATTTTTTTTTTTCAGGCCTGTAAATCCATTTGGAATAACCTTACGTTTTGGCTGGCTGCCTTTTTCAGCAGGGAGATTAGCAATAAATGTATTTGTCATCTTCAGGCAGGTATAAGCCACCTTCACCATTTGAGTGGTATGTGTGGACTTGTTCCCTGCAACCTTTTAAAAATTAATTTTAGCCATGTATTTTGAGTGCCACAGAAATGAAAATTGAGTTTTAAACCCTAGGTCTGAACATAGATTCAGAACATCTAGCAATATAGAGTACAGTCAATTGCTTACGTAGTCCAGTGTCCAATTGGATGCTCCCTGAGGTTAACTGGAACATAGCAATCAGTCTCTCTTTGTTAAACTACACAGTATAAGATCCTTACTCAAGGAAAATCTCAGCTTCAGGCTGTGGGTAACTATTAATTCTCTTTGTAAATACTGCATAGCTAGTAAATACACAGGCCTGACTTTTGATCATGTTTGTCTTTCAGGGGAAGTCCTGAAACACGTATATATGATCTACAGTACATGTGATCTATTTATAATATGATCTAATTAGGAAATGCATTGGACACATCCTGGTGTTAATCCCCATTCCTTAGTCAAAATGTCAGTGAAAGAAAGTGTTGTGCTCAATAATCTTTGCATCTCAGAGCTTGCTGTAGACTAATACTGTCTACTTATGAAACCATAATTTCTATACTCTTGCAGTCTGTGAAATGTGGGTCCATATTAAACAACATATGACACATTAGGCAGCAGTGTATAGTTATTGATGTTGTTAAAAGTTGTATAGCTATTGATAGAATTATATAGCTGTTCATTTTGTTAATATCCTAATATAAGGCCTTTAGCTTGTTCTTGTGTGTTTTTTATGAAGTTGTACAGCTACTGACATTGTCAGTATTCTCATAGGTGTAGCTATGGGTGTTTTGATAGAGTGTGGGGGAAAGTTACCATCTAGGAGGGAGAAGAAAGGGACTTTGAATCCTGTTGGAGGCTTTTAGGACTAAAGATAAGATGAAAGAGTTAGAAGAGGAACTAAACAAAAAAGAATCCATCTGAAATCTAGCAAGTAATACAGTAACTTTGCAAGAGAAATAAACCAGTGTAGACAGAAAACTAAAAGATGACACTAGGAGAACCGGAACAGACTTAGATTGAACAAGATCAAGTGCTTGAAGCCGAATCAGGAAAGATCAATTGATTAGTTCTGGGACTGGTAGCATGGAAGCAGAAATAATGAGAGCTGTATAATCAGTATACAAGGTGTTTATTTGATAGTAAAACCTCTGTGTTGTATTTAAACATGTCTTTCAACCTATTAGTCCCAAGTGAAGTATATAAATGTGTCATAATGTCCATCTACCTAGACAGATCTTTCTAGAGATGCTGCATTTTTATAATTAAAAAAGAAATGGGGAGTTATAGGGGTATGGAGAGAGTGCTGAAGGCAGTCTTGCCCCCATAAATTGCAGCTGTGCCAATTACCAAAGAGTGGGAGAAGTCTTGGTCTCACAGCTGTGGGTGGATGTTATGAAGACAAGTACAAAACTGCATGAGGTGAAGCATTGAAAAGAGCAAGATGAGGGAAAGAAGCAGCAAGCAGAGCCATTACTTCAGCAGATAGCGGAACTGAAGTTACAGAAGACTAAAGCAACAAAAACTGAAAAAGGAACAAGAGAATTTACTCAAGCAGCAGTGGGAGGTAGAGACAGAGCAGTTCTATTATTCAATACAATGTGTTTATTTGCTGTTGGAACATATATGTTGTGTTTGTGAATTGCAGCTCTTAATCCTTGTTAATATTCCATGGGCATAGGTATGGAAGTTAATTCCATAAGCATAAGTATAAAGGCTTTGATGGTGCTTGTTAATACCCCATAAATATAAAGAATTTGGTATGGATGTTGGATTGGGGAAGGAATCAATGTCGGTACATGGATGCATTTCAGAATTGGTGGAACCTACAAAAAAGATACTTGTACCATGTCTGCCATTCCTTCTGCAGGAGCCCTGTGGAAGGATGGTAGACATGGCATTTATTTAAAAGAGAAGGGGGGATTGTAGGCCCCCCGTTTGTGGTGGTTGGGAATGGGGCTGTGGCCGAGCCCCATCTCTAATGGGTTACAGCTGTGTAGGACAGGTGAGCAGTGCTGAAGGCTGTGGAACATGGAGTGTGTGGTGTGCTGACCAATCCCAGAAGGGGAGAGAGGGCACACAGGTGGAATGCATGTAAGATGAATGGTATGAAAGGATGAATGGGAGGATAATGAAGTGCTGGTGCTCGGAGCCACTCATGGTGTTGGTTGTATGTCCTCGTTCATTAGAGTGAGTGTCTGCTACAGACAAGAAGAAGAAGTAAATGAGGTCTCCTGACTAAAGAAATGTAATAAGGGATTATAAAAGAAGGAGGGTCAGGTTTTTCCTCCAAACCTTGAAGGAACAAAGACATCGTCTAAGTGTGGAGGAAATCAATGAGGAAAGTGAAAGCCCACCTGAAGTTGGTCCATCTCACATTAAAACAAGTTATTGAATGAAATAACTTTTAAATTTGAAAAGCTGGAAATGTTACTGAAATTCAGTATTTGGAGGATTTTTCTGTGTTTTTGTCTATAGAGAGCTCCGGAGGGAAAACTGAAAAGAGAAAAGCTGAGACTTAGCTTTTCCCTTGAGTGGAAAGAAGATGGGAATGGCTTTTGCCTGATTCTCCCTATGTTGCTTCTTAGATTAAAATACTTGAAAGAGTTTGTTTAAGCATGAAGTTGATTGCTCGTGTCTAAAATAAATTTGAAAACATTTGCAGGTCAAGAAGCTCAAATTAAATTTTGTGGGAATTACAAAACTAATTAAGGATATTCTGAAACATACAGATTTTAGGCTGATGTACTGTTTTGGAATACATCTGTTGGACTCAGGCACTAAAAATGTTTAGACTCTCTGATATAGTATCTCTTGGATTTTTTCAAAAGTACTTGAAACTAGTAGGATTTTCCCCAGTATCAGAGCATTCCACGGCTCTGCTCTTCCCTCTTTTCTGAATGTGTAAGTACACTTGTAACTCCATTCCCAAGAAGCTTGGGAATATTCTGGTTTATTACTGAACAAGGCCAGTGGAAGTAAATATTCATAGCTTGGGTAAGAATAAAGTTTCTGTAAAATACATGTTGCTGAATGTTTCATTCTGCTTTCCAAAGTACTTTATTTCTTTTGAAGCCTATAGGATTGGGTTAAAACTGGAAGATGATTTTCCCTTACTTTTATAGAAGATTTAAAAAAGAGAATTATCTCTTGTTTGCAGCCTGTAAAGGAATTTTTGTAGGTGTTAAACCATACATACCTTTTGATGGCTGGTGCAATGTGCACTTTATATATTTATAGTTAAAATGCCGCAGGTCTGTATTTTAAACATGGTTCTGATCTTACAGTATCAGCAAACTGTGGATTTGCTTTGAGTTGTATCTTGGTTTGGATGTGAGAATTGGGCTAGATCTAGAGTTGATGACAGTGTTTTATAGCTGGCTGCCTGTTTTGCATGGCAGGGATTTTAGTACTGTTCTGGTATTTCATATACTTATTTAGTGGGAACACCAGCATTAACACCTCTCACGTGAAGCAGCAGCGCAGTAAAATGATAGCACAGAGGCCTTCGTGCTTGTCAACAAGTCCACTAGATGTCCCTCCAGCTCTTTGTGAGATGTAGCTGATTTACTCCGGCTAAATGGGTCTAAGATGAACAGCGCTGCGTTTATGTCCCATATCTTGCATATGTAGCTCTTTTTGGATTCCTACAGCAGTTGTGAATACAACATAATTACAATTTCAGAAGGTGATGGTAGGTGTCTTCCTTCTGCGTGTGTACACGTGTGATTTTGATCTGTCAAAAGCAATCTTTCACTGCATGGATAGGTGGCAGATACTACACTGGAGTGGAAAAATGAATGCATTTTAGGTTCTGCCTAGAATTTTAGAGAAAAAAGAGAACACTTTAGCTCAGTCTCAATATTTCCACTCTGCAGGTGAAGACTAGTCTGGGAGGTAATGTAACATAGTAGTTTAGCTGGTGGCCCTATCAGACATTCAATCTTACTATGAAAGTGGTCAGCTCAGAAACCTCAGAAAAGTTAAGATACTTTTTCACTACACTCTGAAATATGAAGATTAATCTCCTCAGAAATGCTGTTCACTCTGTTCTGTATTTTCAGTTGCTACGTCTGAATTTGTAATATTTTCAAGTATGCTGCTATCCTGATGCTTGTGACATCTGGAAATGCAGTTCCAGAGTTTGGGTAAATATCATGTGAGATGATTATATATTTTGATTGAATGTCCTTACTTCTGTGGTTTGACGCAGAGAAAGTTATTGTAAGTCTTGTTCTTTGTATTTTTTAATTCCATAGTCTCTTATTCACCTGCTTTCTAAGGAAAATAATCCTCAAATTTTTGTGATTTCTACCAATACCCCTACTCTTTCTCATCACATTTTCCTTGAATTTTCTCCCTAAATTTCTATATGTTATGTTTTCCATGGTGAGGTGACTAGTGTAGCATGAATTTCTTTAGATGAAAAAACCACAGATGTTGGCAAATTAATACATTAGAAATATTAGTTGTTGGCAAAATAAATTAAGATACAGAAAAAATAGCTCTTTGTGTAACTTCATCTGCAGCACTACTCAGATACTGTTTACACAGATTGATAGTTATTTTTAATAGAGATAAAATCGTGTTGAAGATAAGGGCTATTGCTTTAGAATTAGGAGGTGCTTGTGTTATAAAGTTTAATGTGACCATTCCATTATCTTCTGCTTACTTTGCATTTTGCCTCTCAAAGCACATCCCCTGTACAGCAGCATAGCAGTTGTAGCTAGATAATAGAGAATAAGTGGTTTATGAAACCTTTGCTAGGTGTCAGGGATGTAAATACTGTAGGACCGATGTTCCCATTTTAATCTTGTGTTGCAGGTGTATGCTATAATCTGGGAAGGAGGTCCTTGGTTATTTGATGTGGTAACTAAAAGCAAGGAGACCTTAGACCAAAACCCTGGTGGTTCAGAGCTGTACGAACTGTGCTATTTAGAATCAGAGCAGTAGTTCAGATGCTCTTGGCTCCTTCTGATCCAGCTATGATCAGCATTGCCCAGTTATGTAATTTAAAAATTATTGAGCTTAAAAGGTGGGTGAGATGTGGTGGAAGGAATTACTTTCACTGCGTGGGACATGGCAAATGCCTTCAACATGTCCAGCGATGACAGTGAGTTGGAGTGAGGATGGGGGGAAAGAGAGTATTCAAGGAGGCCGTGCCGGTTTACTTTGGTAAATCAGACCTCTGGACTCTGAATCAGCTCTGACTGCTTCAAGCCCTTCAATAAAATGGGCTAATTTATATCCGTAACAGAAGCTGGTAAAACTATTAAAAGAAAATATCAGGTTTTATTTTTCGCTGTGGAGGATTTTACCCAAATCATGTAAGACATTTTTCTCTGATCACGACTGCATAGCAAGTTGAGAAAACCACAAGTTTATTCACTGTGGGAAAAATACTCTTAGTTATGTATAAAAAAAATCCAACCCCAAGCCAAGAGCAAGATTATCTATGCTTTTAGGATTCCCTGAGTAAGCAGAAGTGGTGAAGCTAGCGTTATTGTCCTGGATGAGCCTATGTTCATACGCAGACTGGGTTGTTGTGAAGTTTCTTCAGGCATATCAATAAAAAGGGATCTGGTGATTCCCATATCCACATGACACCTCCCTCTTGGTCCTTCCAGATCACTTTGATCCTTTGCACCTGCTGTTTTAATTATGGTTCCTGTGGTATTGCCTATCATGAATAGGAAGGAACTAAAAACACATTTTCACCTTTCTCTTCTGCTTAGTGTTTCTTCCAGCCTTCCTTTCCTCTTTTCTCCTATGATAATGGGAAAGCAAACAAGGGAAGTAAGATTAGGGAGGTTGATGGGAAATTCCTTTCCTCTCTCTGCTTCCCTTTCAGATAACACGTGCTTGTACTGCTTTTCGAACTCCTTCTGGTCCTGAAGTTGTCGCTTTATGTCTATCTCTCATTCAGTCACCCAGCTCTGTTTTCCTATCCAGTTTCTGGATAGGTTTATTAGTCATATCCATCATAGAAGTCCTCAAAAGGGCAATGTGTAGATTCTTTGCTGCTGAAGTTAATAGTTCAGATCTTGACAAGTATCTTATTGACAATTTTGCAAGTCTACATGAAGATAGATTTCAAGATTGAGTAATAGTTATAGAAATTGGCTTATGTTATTCAAGTACTAAATAACATCACCTGCACCAAATTTTCACTTTGGGTCGGAGATGCGCTTGTAATACATTTAGAGTGCTGTTTGCCAACTCAGACAGGTAAAGATAGATGCATAAACTTCTGACCTTGCCTGTAAGAGAATCTGTGCTCAGTAACCTGGACAGTTGGTCATCATTTAACATGTGAAAAGAAGCATCAAACTAGGAAGGATTCTCTGAGTAATATTCTTCAGGGTGGTTGCCACAGAAAAAGAATTTACTTTTATTTATTTAGAAAATGACTTCTACTAAATCTCTGCATGTTTGTCATGTTTTGCAAGAAAGACTTGTAGAGAGCAAATCAACCAAGGCATGTTTTGCTGTTGAGCAAAAATGTCTTGTTTTTGGATTGATTTACAAGAATAATATATTCTTTTCCTTACTTCGTAGTATTTTAAAGACTAAGTAATATTGATGTGATAATGGATAATCAGAAGATAAACATTAGTTCTTAAACACTGAAATCTCTTTTGTTGTTCAGGCAATCGTAACAGATAAATAATTCATGACAATGAAGCCAAGAAAGAACAATATTGTCTTAGTTGGAAATACTTCCATAATGAAACTTGCAGTAAGACATTTCTATAGATCTGTTTTTATTATCTTTTAGAAAGACTATTTGAGAAGTCAGCTCTATAAACTAACTGACAGTAACTGCAATTCTAGTACTTTAGAAAACATAAGTTGACAATTGCCAAAATCCCCCTCAAATATGTCTATTTGGAGTAATTTTTGTAGGCCAAAAGGTAGTCAAGTATAGGCCGTTAGAGATTTCAGATTGCGGACCTGCAACCTAGTAAATATACGTCTGATACAGGGCTGTCACCTAAAGCTAGTTCCCTCTGATGACACTATTTTAAATAACACAACTGTAAAAAGCTCATTTGTCAAGAATGAGATAAGTCCCATGTTGAAGAACATGGAGAAACCAGACTGCACCTAGGTTGTGTTTTTGGGATTGCCTGTACATGGAAATTTCTTTTGTGCTTATGAAGTTCACACAGTGGTTCATGTGTCATAAGTCATGATCATGTGGTGTAGTTTATTAGGAATACACCTTGGTGAGATCATTTGTATGTCATCAGCTTTCAGCAAAAAGGACACATTCATGTTTTAACAACGATAAATTCTCAACCCATAACTTACTTACTGTGTCACAAGGATGAGAGAGGCCATTGAGGTTTATTTTTCTTCTTCATTCTCCCATCCTTTTTATTGGTAAATTCTCAGAAGAAAAAATAAAGTGACAGGAAGTGGGCCTAAACCTCTCCTCACTGCTCTTGGAGAGCTTGTCAACCTGAGTTTTTATGATCCATTTCTTGTATTTAGTAAACTATCAGAAAAAGGAATCCAGAGTTTTACTTGTCACAGCTTCCATGTGACAAGTTAGGGTTTATAGTATATTTGGTGACACCATTAATAAGTTACCTGCTTTAGGAAGAACCTTAGTGTAATAAAATATTCCAGTTTATTAAAAATAACTGCCAGAAAAATTTCTCCATTCTTCTCTGTCCTGAATTATCTCTTTTCAGAGTAGAATCTGTGCATATTAATGGATAATTGCTGCGGGCAGTCCTGGGCACCAAGTGCATGTCTTGACTGTGTTTAGCCACATTGTGTGTCGTAGGTGACCCCCTTCTCTTATCCTCTGTAGGCAGAAAACCCAGGCAGGGAAGGAGGAGGATGTAGCATGTTCCTGTAGCTCCCCCAGGACAGAAGATTGGGACATCAGGGTTAATGGTGATTCTGACATTCTCTTCTCAAATTTAGAAAAAATATGGGCTAATAGGTTTATTTATAATAAAATACATATTGACATTTTCTCTTTTGCACCCTACTCTACCACCTACATTTTACACTAATGAGAGTTTAAATTGAAAATGTGGGGCATCTCCTGTGAGGAACCAGTGCTTTTGCCCCTTGTGAAGTGATGAAAATGTCAGTACCAATTATGTAGGAACAGATTACCTTTACCCTAATTTCATCAGATCAAAACCCAGCTCTTCACAATTTTATGCATGAGTGTGGTGTTAGCAGAAGCTCTATTACTCTGGTTATTAATGGGCATAAAGGATGTTTATTGAAAGGTGTATAGTTCATTGAGCACTCTCTGAACTGAGTTTCTCAGAAGCCAAGGATTTGTTTTCTGCGCTGAATGTCATGGAAAACGCTTTCCATTTTAGTCATCGTATTTACTATGTGCTGCTTCTCAAATCTGTCATCATGCTGTTCTTCTTGCCTCATGTTTTCATCCTTTTCTCTTTGTACTTTAGGTTATTTTGATCCAGGCTTTTATTTTCTTTCAGTTCAGTAATTAATAGAGCTGACTTCACTCGTTTTATGCCCATGCTGAATTTGCCTCATTTCTATTTTGCTTTTCAATTCATACGTCAGCCGAGATCTCTAGTTACAATAGCTTCATGCTTCCTGGAAGCTCTGCGTCATGGGGCCAAATTTATGCCTGATGTATTTTCCATTAACACAAAATTACTCCAAGAATGAATCGTCTTTATGTTTACATTCATCTGGTCCTATTTTCTTCCTCAGACACTGTTCATTTGTACAACCATGTAACACTTGTAGTCATTTGAATTATATGAAATCAAATTATGTTATTTTGGGGACTTGGCAAAGACAACAACAATGAAATAAAATTATGAAAGTCACAGATCCAGGCTAGACCTGTTTCTTTGACATAGTGTACGTAGTACACACAGTAAGTACTAAATCTTATTGCAGTCTATTTTTCCCTGTATTGAACAAAAAGAAATGTAAGATGGGAGAACAGATTTTTAGAGATAATCTTGCATTTTCAAGTACAAAAGCTTAAGATACCACTGGCTGCCATGCAGAGCAAAAAGATGGCTATCAGTCAACTAGATTTAAAGTGATGCACACTTAAAAAACTTATAGGACAACCATTTCGTGATCTGTTATGGGTGCTTAATATAGAGGTAAACAGTGGAATTTTCATTGTGTTTTTTAATAATGCTAGAAAACTAAACATAAAAATAGGCAAAAAAATATGACTAAAATTGCAACTTATTTAAATCTAGTGATTCCCTCCTCAAACGCTTGCCATCAATCTTAAGAGACAAGCATAAGAAAAATGAATTTTTTTGTTCTCAATCCAGTGCCAGTCTTTGCTCTGTCGCTAAGTATCTGATAAAGAAATAGGCATCTCTGCATCTCTTGGTTGCAGTACATGAGCAGTGAGTTGGTGGGGATGGTCCCTGCACCACTGACACAGCAGAAGGAGCTGTAAGAGAGCAAACGAGTTTCTGAACCAGTTTCATTGATTTCCCCCTGAGCTTAGAGGCAGCAGTACCTGGTCAGTTTTTGTATACTCCTTGCCAGCTAGCTGATATACCAGCACATGGTGGGGGGATCTGGGTGTGAGACCCTTCCCTGCCCAGCCCATCCTATCCCCAGACAGCGCAGGCAAAGGAATTTTGGAAAGTAATTTGGATTTTGCCTGGATCATCATGATGACAGACACTGTTGTCTCCCACCACACTGAGGTTGAATTTCAACCCACCATGAGAAGTCTTCACTTTGGTGCCTTGCAAGGAGCACTCTGCAAACTAAAAACAAGTTGTAGAATGTAACAGTTTGATTGATGAAAGAGGAGATCTTCACATGTTAATAAAATATATTCTAAAAGAAAGTCTTCCTTCTCACATCTGTTCCTCCGTGGTGTGCATTGCGCAGCACCCAGCTGTTTCTTGTGAAGTCTATTTAGATTTGGGCTTAATGGGTGGGGCACACTCTATTTACAGAAAGAAAAATTATGGGATCTCTGGAACCTGCTTTATGTGCTTTAAACTCATTCTGGGGCTGTTTCTGCCTTGTGATGAGTTAGAAAATTACTGTTAGCTTTGTCATTGAGGTGAAGCAGATTTGGGCAGGATAAATACTCATGGAGGTTGTAGTGTGGCAGGCAGTCTTTGAAAAAAGTGACTGGTGCAATAGGTCCCAAACCATGAGGCACAAAGTAAGAAAGAGATGCAAGGAGAACTGGGGGAGGGTCAAGCTGAGTCTTTTTAAATGCGTAGCTTCAGTTTCTTTCACACGTATTTTCACAGAAGTAAAACTTGTGATTTCTAATCCTTGCTTGCTCTGCTTTTTTAAAGCTATAAATGAAATCAGAAAAAATAGTTTGGGGCTTTATTTTGGTTGTCAAAACTCTCAGCAAATTTTGTCCTAAATTCACTAAAACAGTGTGTCTAAAAGAAAAAGACAAGCTTTGACAACTGTATTTTTGCAAATTTGTGGTAAAAGTGAGAAGTGACAAATACTGTTCACTAAAGAGCCAGACAGAAAAATTACTGTTTTCCTACTTCTTCCTACCCAGTCATTCTGGACTGTAATTTTGGGGGATGTGAGTAACCCAGATTCAACTCTCTTGCAATTCAAGGGGATTTGAACCCATTATCTCACAACAGTGATCACCAACCACTATTGGATGTATTACTCCAGAGTGGATTTCTCTCAAGTACTCTTTCTAATGTTGTTCAGCATTGCACAGGATACGAAACTCCTTGTGGAGAAAGGATAAGAACTTTGCTGTCTTGTCTATTTTTCTGACTTCACCCTGGTGGATAGTATATGTAAAGGTGACCTACTGCAATAGGTATGATTAAGAGCAGACTTTAAGGTATACTCAAGTATACCTTAAAGTGGTTTGGGCTCTCCCTGAGAGGTGGGACATGAGTCTAACTGATTCTAGGAAGTGGAGGGGTTCTGTATCCTTCCAAATAAGCTTAACTCCAGATATCCTGTATCTTTCAAATACTTTAAAGCTGCACTGTTCGTATGTGTGATATAAGGAAGAGGTGCTGAATATTTATTTCCTTGAATCTGCATCCTCTTGTATTGCAAGTATAAGAGCCTAAATACTTTCTTTGTTGTTTCCTTCAAGGTGGTCCACCAGTGAGAGACCCAGAGTGAAAGATGTAAGACTACACTCACTGAAGCCTTTAGGGAACAGACACAAGTGCCCGTCACAACCTTGTGGTATTAACCAAGCAGGAGCGAACAAGCTGTTTTAAAGTAATATTTCACTCAGCCTTAACAGGTCCTGCAGGCATGTCAGAAGGACCTCCACATCAGGGGCTGAGGAGAGATCAAGTAAAGTCGGCAGGCATACTTACTTTTTTGAATGATAATTAATTATAATGGAGAAAAAGAAAAAAAAAAAGAAAAACCTCAAAACTACAAAGACTAATGGGGGCGTTTATACATTAATGTGACTTGCAGTTATTTATCTCCCAGTATGTGATCTTGAGCAAATTCAGACCAAGTACTGTCTTTGTTCACTGCTTTAATGGCTACAAGCCTTCCTTAAAGGAAAGACATTTACTTTTATCATCTTATCAACTTCATGTGAAACAGAATCTTTCAGTTGAGACCAGCCTTGTGCTGAAGGTGCTTTGCAAAGTAGGAGCTCTGTAAAGACCTATTATGCACTGATATATGAGCAAATGGAATGGGCAGGTGTGTTTGACAATAGCTTTTACACAGTGTTTTGTTTAAAAGTCTGGAAGAGCTGTCCAGCTATGCTGCATAGTCTTGTTCCTTTTTTTAATGTGGAAAAGTCAGTCTGACAGAACTAGGATGTGGTGAAAAGAAGCAGCTCTTACATGTTTAAGTGGACCTCTAGCTTATCAGGCTTTTGCTAAACAGTGGTAACTTGGATTATATGCAGATGGTTTCCATGTGGTGGTACTCCTGTATTTGTGAGGTTCTGACATGGGAATGCTGGTTTCTGTATGAATTAATGTATAAAAAGCTGTTAATTGGCTGATTAAAGATTTATGCCTTGCAGAACAGCTTCTTCAGTATTTTCAACTATTATTGACACAATTATGGTAGTTCCCAAACGCAAGTATTCTTCCACATCAGCTCAGATAAATGTTATTTAGTTGTTGTTTAAATTTTTAAAACTGAATTTTATTTAAAAAATGCAGACATCATGAAAGATAATGCTTGTTTTTAAAAAATTGAAAAGGGAGAAGATGACTGAAAGAAGTTATTCTCAGACTTATTTTGAAGTGGCTTGCTGATTAGTTTCAGAGTAAAATCTTTTGTTCTCCTTGCAGGTTTTGGAACAACATGCCCATGATACATATTTCTCACCTCTCCCTTTCAAATAGAGATCCAAGGCACAGCATGAACAAATGTGAATTTCATATTTGGAGAAGCATGCTAAGCATTTAAAAATTTAGCCCAAATATAACCAAATATATTCCCTGTTGGAAAGAGAGCCTATAATTAACCTACTGAAGCTTTTTACCATGGGTGATCATGACTGTTTTAATTTCTTTTAGGAGCATATAATTTGTAACTTTGTGGCATTTTAAACTATGGATAAAACCTCATGGTTTACGTTTTACTTTAAGAAGACAGATTTATTGCCAGATTTAAGAGTGTGCCTTCTCTGAGGCACATCTTTATCGGGAATACAGATTCTTTTATGAAAAACTAGGGACCTATGTTCTCTCAAATTTGCTCTCCAATGACAGCATCTAGCTGTATATCCTGAGCAACATGAATCCTGGCTTTTTGGTTCTCTAACTAGGTATAAGCATGTCAGAGTTTTCTCAGAAGTTTTGAAACTTCTGTCTGTGCTACTGGGATTCTTAAATCTCCATGGACTTTGTATAAATAAGGCACAGCTTTCACTGTGTCTAGATATCAGTAGTGACATTGTAGCAGAGTGCTGCGTTCCCTGGCGTTGGCTTTTTGTGATCAGCCTAACCAGACTAACTCAAACTGTGACCCTGGGACTTTTGCTAAGTGACTTGGAGCCTCCCAGCACAGAGGGGACAATGATATAGTTGGGATTTTTTTTTCAGTCTTTTCTTTCCCTGAGAGACCTGTGTTACTGGTCTAGGAAACATGTCTTGCTTAGCATGTCTGCCACCAGCCGTGAGTTCAGAGCACCTTAGTTTCCTTTGCTAGAGTTGCACTTCTCTGGGCTTAGCGGCTTTATTAGGATGGTTTCTCATGGCTTGTGATTCGGTTACATTCCCGCTGATGCTCAAGGGTGATTAAGATATTCCCTTCCAAATCACACAGCCAATAGATGATAGCTGCTGATACTGCAACTTTACCCAGCACTCATTCCATGCAAAGGCAGCTCTGCTGGGAAGGAATGGCCATTCCTCCTTTAGAGAAGGTGAACAACAGGTTTGTACTGTCAGGGCCCTCTTTGTTCTCTTCGGGACTTACAAATCCTGAATTCCATTCTTTATGGAAAATTGTTCGAACAGAAGGGTTGGAGTGTGCTACTCACTTTGTTGTAGAGCCAGGCTTGGTTTTGAGGATAGTCTTTTGGGAAAGCAAAGCATCTGGGAAATGCCTTGGATCCAGTTTTCGTACTTGAGATATGTATGGAAAGACCATAGCTTACTCAGCAATATATGTCAATCAATCAAGTGGATTTCTGAGCCACAGTTGGCAAAAATATGCCATCTTATTAGAAACAATTTGAGATGCTGAGCTTCAGGTGAGCATCTCTTCTTCTCCAGTGTTGAGAAAAATTTTAACCCTGAGGCTGTTGCAATGTCATGCTCCATTTTTTGGGTAACTGACTTGTTCTCTTCTGTTTTCTTGTGGGAATGATACAGATTCCAGGAAAGTTGGATTGTCCACACAGTTTCAGACAGCATACATGTTGTGCTGGAGGAAGATCCCTCCAATGTTGGGAGAAGTGGCATCCTATTCATTAGTTTTTTCTACTTACTTACCTAGATATTGTACTCATTATTTATGTTCCATATTTTTCTATAGTGCCACAAGATACATATTGTCTGAAGTTTACCCTTACCATCAGTCAACTGTTTCCCTGCCCTGAAGAATGAAGGATCTCCCCATCTGTTCTTTATCAGAGTAAATGAGTGCTCTTTTCATGCCCTAAATAGTCTATTTGGAGTAATGTGTAATGCTTCTTTTCCACAGAGAAATGTAATTCAAGTCACAGTCCTGCTGAAAGTAAATGTTTCTCTACAGCCTGGCATCTTTATCTATGCATTCAGACTCTAATTACATGAACTATTATCTCTCAGGTAATAGTATATCATAAGGCCAGAATGAGGGTTCCTGGATATTCAGTTATGATTTAACTCATGGTTGTGACTTCTTGCAAAATATTAACTGGGCTCAGGTTCCTGGGAGCTGATGCTGTTGTGGATCTGGGTTCATGGGTTTTCTGATTCCACTGAAGATAGCAGGGGACATATCATACTTCATGTTGTGCTGCAGTTTCAGGAGAGTTTTTGTTACAGGCGTTCCAATGATATACTTATTCAGAGCACATATCTAATTTCAAGCAAGCTCTGCTAGTCTAGTGCCATTAGACATATTGTTTGCACAGTTGGTAGAATTTTGAGGAGTGTTGAAAGTAACAAGTGGATTCACTTTGGTCTTTAAATTGCCAGGGAAACACAACCATGCAATCACTTTTTCCTATGACATTGCCATCCTCAGCCAGCTTTGTTGAAAGTATGTAACATGTGAAGTATTGATGACTTCAGTCATTCTCTATGACATTTATAGGGAATAAGAGAACACTGTGTTTTACAGCAACTGAAACAATTCAATGTACATTGAATTGGGATAATTGAAGTCAAATTGAGTTTTCTGTTTGCATGAGGAGTAACACCACCTTCACAAAGGCAGAAGGGGTTTGGATGTGGGACTTGAAATATCCCAGGAGAAAGGGAAGATGAAACACTGAGGAGATTATGGGAAAGGAGCAACAGCATTCAGTGAGCCTTTGAAAAGTGTATGCCCCATCTCTGCAAGTAGAGAAGTCGGACTGTTCTTTGACTACAAAGACTTGGGGAAGCAGCTCTAGGCAGCTGTTTGGGAATGCTCCATTGAGCAAGGCAACTGAGCAAACGTATTCAGAAGGGAGTTTAACTTCTGAATCATCAATGAGTGATTGATTCAAAAAAATCAGTAACTCCTCTTACTGACAGAGAGAATAAACCTGATTTCTGTCTTCTTTTGTTGTATTTGTTTAAGTTTTTAATCTTTTTGCCAGTAGTCAAATTCTTTGCTATATGCTGAATGCATATCAGGGTTTTATTTTTATTTCAGCACCTTTCAGGACTTGAGACTAGTCTCACCGATACTGTCTCCAGAAAAACAGTCTCTTTCTGCTGCTATGTTTCCTTCATCTGTTACAGAGGAGATTGTGAAGAAAATTTTTAACCAACTAAATCTTTTGTTTGTATTTAGCTTTCGCCTAATTTTATAATTTCTTTGTCATAGGAATTGCATTAACCCTATGTGTTACAGGTCTGAAGAGGAAGGATCATCTTCCAGCATGAGAAGAGTGCTGTGGAACCGGTGGTAATACTGATGTTCTGTTTACAATGCTGTTCTTGCACTTGCAAGGCACAGTCTGTCTTTAAACGAGGTACAGTTTTCAAAGTCTTTAATCTAACTGAGAATTTCATTGGCATGATTACACAAAGGATTTAAGAACTGGTCATCTGCAAGGCAACCTAAATATGTATATTTTTAAACAAGTTCTCGCTATAAATGCCAAAATTTAAATTATTTCTGCAGTTCTTTGGGAAACTCAGCTGCTTTTCTAGCTTATTCTTATTTCTTATCTATTCTTTGGCCACCAAGAAGTCTGAGAAATCATATTGCATTCTATAGAAAAGGCCTTGTTTAGGGGATAAAAATGCAAAACCAGCCTGCAGGAGCTTCTTTATTTTCAGCATTCTTTGGTACTGACTCATGGTTTAGCTTTTTGTTTATCCTCAATGGACAACATCCACACAGAGCAATCCCTCTAAGCAATATTATTCCATTCACTTTGAATAATCTGAGGTGCACAAGGTCATTATAAAAAGCTTCATATAGAGCAAGAATTTTCTGTCCTGAAAACCTCTCATAAGTCAAGAAGCCAGAATGAATGTGAACGACTTCTGTTCTGAAGTGTTAAGAGAATAGGTTTGAGTAAGAACATGCTATTAAATGCACAATCTTGCTCAGCTGACCTGTGTTACAGCTTGCTGTCCCCAGCCTTTTGTTCCATAACAATATTAGAATATGCTGAGGCTTCTGTGGTCGAACTTCCTATTGTAAATCACAGAATCACTTAGGTTGAAAAAGACTTCTAAGATCATCGAGTCTCAGTTGGTAACCCAGCACTGCCAAGTCCACTACTAACCTGTAGCTGTAGTAACTAAGTTCCACATCTACAAGTTTTAAGCATCTCTAGGGTTAGTGACTCATTCACTTCCCTGGGCAGCCTGTTGCAGTGCTTGACAAACCTTTTGGTAAAGAAATTGCTCATAATATCTCACACCTAAACCCTCAGTCATCTGAACTGCTATAAACACCAGGTATTTATATATAGAGAAGGATACAGTGACATCTCTCTTATCACAGAGGAGGTCTCCTTCCTTGCATAGAATAATTAATGTTACTGTGGATGCTTTTATGGACAAATCGGATGAAAATCCAATGTTGAAACCACAATCCTGTGAGTTACTAATAAATAATGGACACCTGCTTGAGTGTATGGGTGCTGCATACATTTCAGTTTAGTTCTACAAACCTTCTCTTATTTCCCTGCACAAGGCTAAGTACCAGCTCTTATATATTTCTCTTTGCCTGTATATATTTTCAGTTATTAGTGTTGTGCTTATTTCAAATGGATACTTCTGCCTATATATCAAGTCCTAGTAAAAGGTAGATGTAATTGCTGAAAGGATTCTTTTAGCATAGTGGCTATTTAAAAGAATTACTATTTAATGAGGAAGCAAGCATTAAAACTAAGTCAAACTTTGATCACAGTTAAAATGTTATTTTATAAACTTAGAAATGGAAAATATTTATATGGATCCCTTTAAAAATCACCTATTTTTTTCTAGGTATTTTATGTAAAGGGCCTGGATCAACTGCTGCTCCAGCTGCTGTATATCCAGTGTTGTCAAAACCAGAGCTGATTCCTAAAACAATTTCCGAAACACGCAGTAGGTGGAAAAAACGTTTTCCTTCATAAATGTGTAACTTTCCACCTGCAATATCTGAGTATGTTATAAAACAGCAGGTCAGATTTAAGGATACAGTATTTGCTAATTGAAAGAGGTGGTATTGATTAATGAAGTCCACCTGATATATAAATCAATTTTTATTTATTTATTGTTTAAAAGATATTTTATTTTTATTGGTTTCAAGGAAAATTTAAAGTACAAACACAAAGGTATGCCACTTCCAAGTTTCCAACGTCTGTTGGCTTGCATAGGTCCACCAATATTTTATGAAAAGAATATTTACCATGGTGATTATATATTAATTTTTGGAACAACTGAAGTTCAAACTCATCATTGTTTCAACTAAAATTGGTGTTACACTTTTATATTGGATTTTGGGATTTTAGTGGTCTGCTTGCCTGGCTTTTTTTTCGTAAGTTGATGTTTCCATGAAGGAAGACACTTCTAGCCAATGAACATAGTTTTTTTCATGATAATAATGAATCATTTGATTTTTGAAGGAAAGAATAGAGTCTGTGAGAGAGTAAAACCACTTCTTTATAAGCTAAATGACCTGCAGGTCAGAATGTCAAAGCTGGAATGTTTGAAAGTGCACTTTTTCCTTCTCTAATACAGCATTGAGATGTGCTTAGTCTTTTATTCCTTATGCTTTGTATTGATGGCATTTTATGAAGTCATTCTAGTGTTCCCTAGGAATGTAAGATTATGGATTATGTCATATATATTGAGCTGAGAAGAATGGATTGAAAGAAATTAGACAATTTTGTGGAATATCTTGACAATAGTTTCTCCAAATACTTTAAGATGAACTGTAGGTTTAGTCTGCACAGATTCCATCCTGGGGTAAATAAATGTTCCTAATAGAGAATCTTTGTGTCTGCTTCTAAGAGATATTTGTATTTGTTGGGAAATTTTTAGACTAGTGATAATATGTCAACTAAAAAGGATGATGTTAACTAAAAAGGATGACTGTTTTATGTTGTAAAGAGAGACAATTATTTGAAAAATCAATTAGATAAATTTGGCTTGCAAATCACATACTGGATCCAACTTACCCATGAGTAGTCACTGTTTCCTATTGTTTGTGTATTTTTTATCTGTCTCTTAGTTTACAGTCAATGATTTATAATTTATATCAATATTAATGTCTTCCTCTCTCTTAACATTCTATTTTAGGGAAAGACAATAAAAGAACGTAGTATATTTTATGTCGAATTGTTCACTAAACTTTGAACAAAAGGAAAGTATTTTTATTTAAAATTGACCCTTCCTAAACTTACCACTCCATTTTGCTTAAAATGATTTTTGTGTAGACAAACTTTAAAACTCTAAATGTCTGAATTCATATCTGTATTTTCCCATTGAATACAAGTCATTGTTTTTAAGGTTTTCTTCATTTTTATCGTACTTACCAGGGCATATGTTTATCCATTCGGAATGTTAATTGATGGCAGGGTTCAATTTTTCTGTCATCACATGGGATTTGTCAAGGACAGATAGTTAAAACTAAAAGCTGGGAGACTGCAAAACATGTGTCTTAGTTGAGAAAACATTGTCTTCCATCACAACAGGCTTTCTAATGTATTAGAAAAAAGCTGTTATTAGGAAACTCCCTTCAATATTTTTAATAATTTGAAACAGTGACACTCTTGCTACAAGTGTGTGTGGTAGTGTTGCTGAGTGTGCTAACACTCAAGCCAACCTCCCTGCCTCCGCTGGATCAATTATGTGTGACATATACGATCACTCCAAATCTGCATATATTGCTTTTCCATGCAAAATACAGGTTCTTGCACAATGCTTCCAAGTTCAATGTATCATATATTGTAGCATTGTATTTTCAAAGTCTGTAGTAGCTGTTATCTGATATTTATACATTGCAGACTGGGCAGTCGGGTATGTGGGACAATTTTTGACTATTATTTCTTAAAAGAGTTTGAGAAGCTATGTAGTCTTGGAGGGCTGATTCTAGCCTTTTCTCTCCTGTGAGCAGTCTATACATGCACCACCCTGCCCATGGCCCAGGACACTGTTCCAGCCCCCCTGGGCCATCATTCCTATTCCAGTGACTCTGGAGCAGGGCTGGTTTCCAGCTCCCGACAGCCTTGCCCTGCTGAGCAGGGCCCACCCACGGCCATGCATTCCCAGAGAGCTGCCTGGTGCCCAGGGCTGGGGCTGCTCCTGCTGCCCAGCTGCTGGCTGGGGTGGGACATGCACTGGCTGACAGGCCCTGCCTGGATGGGTCTCCTTGGGAGCTCTCACCACCCCCAGTGTCTGACCCTGTGGGACCCACAAGCCTTTGTGGTGTTTGGATAATGGGAATGTTTATAAAAAAAATATTAATATAAAAAAAAATCCTAGTGGGCTTTTTCTTAACTGAAACATTTCCCAGAAGACCTTTTCTTCCAAGCCAAAGCTCAAATTCATAAGACTTTTGTCCTCCCTGGCAATATGTATTAAATTCAGTGGCACAAAATGAGTTGTGAGTCAGCCACCACACTCTGAATCATCAAAATGCTGCTGTATTATTACCAGACGTTAAAACTGACATCTTGTTCGAGTAGGAAGAGGAATGCAAGTTCAAGGAATCCTTGTGGCTCAGTGGTGTGTGTAGGAAGCACTGTGGTGTTGTGTAATGGGACGAACAGCCTGGAATTGATCCTGCCAGTTTTTCCTGGGGAAAACCGCCAGAGACTTGAGCTGTTAAGTCAATGTTGCGTTTTAATGAAATTTTTGGCACATCTAATTCTAAAAGTCCCCTGAAGGGAAAATATTGTAAATCCAGCTGGTAGTGCTAGAAGTTAGGTTCGTAGGTTGAGAAGGAGGTTGTTGCTTGTAGTGTTTGTTGGGAACTGGGGAGAGGTGCTGCTTCCTGTCCTGTGGGATTTGCCTTAGGGAAGTAGAGCTGGGAGCTGCCACCTGGTTCCTCACTGTGAGAGGTGTTTGCTGTGACTGCTGGCACTGAGCCCTGGGTGTGAACAGGGGTGCAAGAGTACTTGATGGAACCACTGCATGGACACTTGTGTCATAAGTGTAATAAGTGAAATGAACCGTCAGCGGATATATAGGGGAGTATACAGGCCATATGGCTTTTGAGATGTGTATGTGTTTCAGTATGGGCCAATTCATCATGAACTTCATGACTGTGTACATAAGTGAGAAAGGAAGCAGTTGACAAAATGTTTGTATTGAAAATAAAATTTTACTTCAAAGCCTGCTCTTAGGCATCAGTCAGTTAGGGAAAATGTGTTTTTTTACTTGCTCTATGAGTTTCAGAAAGCGTGTTTCAAAGATGCTTTCAGGGTACTTGCACTTAGGAAATGTAGCTAAATACACTAGTGAAATATCTATTTAATAATGATGCAGTTATTAATTGAGACTAATGCATATGATAACATTAATTTCATAACATACTGTGTATATGCATGTGTGGGCTTTCGCTTCCTGATGGCTCTGAGAGTAGTTCATTAAATTAGCAGCCTAAAACTGGAGAGTGTTAATAATCCCGTGTTATTTATCTTTGTGCATTGTACAGGTTGTAGCCTATGTAGAATTATCACTTCTCTGTCTCTATTATTTAACTTTCCTGCAGGATCCCACTGAAAGGAAAGAAAAGCACTTCTGTCCCTCCCAGATCTGGACCAGAAACAATCTCACTTCTGTTAACTCCTGATTATGGAACTGGGCCAGCTCAGCTACAAGTCTCTGCTTCCAGAGTATGCAACCAAATAGTTCTACTAAAAGTACAAGAAAGTTAGCCAGTGAAACAAAAGAGCACTTTAGAGAGATGATTTTGTAATCTTCAGTGTATATTTTTTCTCCCATAATATTATACACCATCAAAAGCTAATTTGAATGGTATTCTTCTTCAGGGATAAAGAAAAGGAGCAGATCCAGCCTGCAGTCTTCTGGCAAGCCCAGAATTCCTTGAGGCTTGTTGCCTCAAGGCCCTAAGCCTGTTCTATTCAGTTTTTGATTGTTTTAATTTTATGTTTCTCTTTCCGTGGTTTTTTCCATCCTCCAAACAAAAGACTTGATTCTCAGATTGTTCCCCCTTTCCTAGAGTTCTATAGATAAAGCATGGAGAGGTTGTTTTGCAAGGAACATCTACATGCATGTTGGCCACCCTGTAGTGCATTGAGAAGCCTCTCTTTAGCCAGCTGGAGAAACTCAAGTGAGAACAAAACCTTTAAGAGTGGAAAAGGCTGTGATGGAGCATAGGTGTTCACATCAATATGGAAGCTTATGAAATCTCTACATTCCAGACAAAATATTTTATGTGGAATTAGAGTTTGGGTACCTTGAGACTGCTCTATGCTGTGACTCAAAGTGGGGTTTGATTTATGAATGGGAATGATTAGGAAATTCCTTTTGAAAGCTCTGTTCTGGTCAGACTTTAAACAGTTATGTGCACAAATAAAGTTCCAGCTGTGAGCTTGTTTGCAGCCTTGTGAGCACTCATGACTGAATGAAGTCAACAAAAACCGCTGACATTTTTTCACATGCGATAGGTGCTTGAGTCTGTGGCTTTGAATCATTTGTGAGCTATTGTTCCATTTTGACACTTGCAAGAAGAACATTTGAGACTACAGTATTTTACCTGCAATCTAGAGTCTCCACCTACATTGGGCTGTGGGAGGCAATCAATGAAAGAACTTGGACATAAAACAAATTATAAACCTGGGAGCAGAAGACAGTTTGATCATCAAAGCTACTGTTTTTTGATGGTCTTTAGAGTAAGAGGAATGCAATTCTAAATCTCATTAAGCTGATGAGTGATCTCTCTCTCTCTCGCCCTATTAAATAATTTTGAAATACTTATGCTGAATGCACTGTTTAACAAAATTCTAAGCTGCCTTCTAAAGACCCCACAGGGCAAAACCAGTAAACATTCAAGTGTGTTTTCTACGTTTGCCAAGACAAAACTGCAATGTATGTGAAAGAACAATTTTTGTGAAGGCCAAGTACTTTATAACTTCTATGCAGGAAAAAGGTGGGGAAAATGGACCTTACAGACAATCTCTACTGGAAACTAAGAGTGTTTGTACAAGCCTTAGGCATGGCTGTGATGTTGTTCCATGGTACTGACTGCATTAAGATGATACATTTTTTAGTGTATTCTGGCTGCATTTGTTTAATAGTCTATAGAATAAATTCTCTAGTTTGCTTACTTGACCCCAAGATTAGCTCTGTTCCTTAAAGTATGGTGCTAATAAAACTGACAGTGTGGGTTCAACTCACATATGGGCCGTTCACTTCAGGGTTGGACTTGATGAAGCTTGTGGGTCCCTTCCAACTCAGAATGATCTATGATCTACTTTAGATTACCATACTTATATTTGGAAAGAAATCACTATTGTGAGGCCTATAGAACAGAGTCTTGGTTTGTGGCCATAGTGCTAAATTATAAAGCACTCAAGCAACTTCCATATCAAACAAAAGCTATGTATGTGACTTCTCTGTTCGAGATATTTGTATGGAAGCAAGAGGGTGAAAAAAATAGAGATTAAAGAATTATGCTTCAGAATATTAGATGTTAAAACCCATAATAGTTTAAATTCTATGACATATTTTTTTATAAAATGGTAAGATATTTCTGAATTTTGTCTCTTAAAGACAACCAAAGAATTTTGCCATTGCCAAAGTTAACTGGGACACTTTGTTGTGTTTTTAGGGACATAATAATTAGATGTAAAACCATAATCTCAAAGATTCGATAATTTGGGTTTTTATTACTTGAAAAAGGGACCAAAGTGCTTTTATTCACTAAATTACGTACAATTCCAATGTAATAATGAATTCAGTAAAGCCCTTTTCCAGGAATTGGTTGGTATATCCCAGGTGAGATGTTCAGTGAGATTCCCAAGTAAAATCTAAGACTCTTAAAATGAAAAACAAATCCATATTTTATTATAAAATTAATATTTAAATTTTTAATAGAAAAAAACTAAAATTGGCAATTTAAGGTATTTCACAAGCTCTGTTTATTCCAGTTTTCTTCTGCTTATTGTAGCAAAGCTTGTTGTAGCAAACTTTGCAAAAGCTTTTTTTAACATGGGTGTTTAGGTTTTTTTATGTTTTTTCTGGTTTGTGGTTGTTGGTGTTGTTGATTTATATCTGTTTGTGGTTTTCTTTTTGTTTGCTTGATGATTTTTTTGTTGTTGTTGTTGTTGTTGTTGAATATCCTTACTACCAATTGTCTTGCTTGCTTCTGGAAGTGATGAGATTGAGACATGTTAATGCTGTGGTGTTAAGGATGCATTGGCTCCCTACACCCAAGGAACTTTCTGTAACCTCCTGTTTTCAGAGATACAGGCATGGAGTCAAACAGCTCTTCTATAGTTCTTTGAATTCAAAATTCTGCTGCAGTCCTTTCACTAGCATGGCATTATGTTCAGGAACACTTGCCTGTGTTGTCACTTGTTTAAGAAGGTGCATAAGAACTTGTTTATTAATAGACAAATGTTTTATTGTTTTCTAAAAGGTCTTTTCCTTGTCTTTTCGCCCTTATCTATGTTCTTTGAATGTAAAGGTGAATTTTCTAAAATACAGATTAAAGGAAAGCAGACAGGAAAGGATCTCAGAATTGTATTTCACAGTCCTTGACTATTTTGATGCTACTGTTATTGTCTCTTTTGAGACGGAAGTTTGCCTTTATTTACAAGTCTCCTGAAATTGCTTCAGTTTTCTTCATATTTCAATTAATAAATTAAATATCCCTACTCTCCCCAACCTGTCTCTTATGATACTCTTCATATATGTAATATTCAGTAAAAATGCAAGCAATTTTGCTGTTTTCCACTGTTTGCTAAATGTATTCAGTGTTTGAATCAATATTGAGTTTACTATGAACAGTTGCGGTCAAATCTATGATAAATTATCTTTTCATCAATGTTATTAAATGTAGCATTCAGAGTATTTACCAATTAATATGCTGTAATCTTGGAGGAATTTGTACGAAACTGGATTACACTTGCAAAAAGAATTCCTGTAGTTTCTTCAGGATACAAAAAAATTACATTTAGGATTAATCTTCTTTTCTTTGCCCTCCCCCAACAACTTTTTTCCTTTCTCCTCCTTCTCTGTTGATATACTCATTATTTTCTGAATGAATGCCAACACCATAGCAGATTTTTCAAAGACTCTCATCGTAGCAGACATTTTGAGCTATGGCTTTGACAGATTGCACATTTTGAAAGTGCGATACTGTAGCAAGCTTTTTAGTAAATTTGGCAGACTACATACTGTCTTGAAATCCACTGATGAAAAGTGAAAAATCTATTAGATGTAGGTTGGCAGGTTACATGTGACCTGCTGACAGGCTGTGTACATTTTTTATTCGATTCTAGGAGCAAGGAATCCAATTCTCAGGGGTTTATGAAGAATTGCAGTAAATGTCAGTTACAGAATGAAAAAGCATCTTGGAAGAATTAGATTGAAGAGATGACTAAAAAAAGTGTAGCAAAAGTCTTTGTCTTACATACAGGGATTTTACTTAAATTATAACCTCGGAGTTAAGAACTTGCTGGACAGCTAGGCCCAGGGAGTGGTGGTGAATGGTGCTGCATCCAGTGGGTGACCAGGCGCCAGTGGTGTTCCCCAGGAATCTGTGTAGAGTGCAGTCCTGTTTAATATATTTATCAATTATCTGGATGAGGGGAGTGAGTCTACCCTTAGCAAATTTGCACAGCACCAAGCTGGGGGAGGATGTTGATCTGCTGGAATGTAGGAGGGATCTGGACAGGCTGGATCAATGGGCCAAATCCAACAACATGGGGTTGAAAAGGACCAAGTATTCGTACTTTGGCCACAACAACCCCCTTCAGGACTGAGGACAGTGACTGGATGGTGACCAGAGAGGGACTTGGGGATCTGACTGACAGCAGCTGAATATGAGTCAGTGTGTGCCTGCCAGGCCAAGAATGGCATCCTGGCCTGTGTCAGGAATAGTGTGGCAAAGAGGACCAGGGAAGGGCTTCTTTCCCTGTACTCAGCACCGGTTAGGCAGCACCTTGAGTACTGTGTCCAGTTCTGGGCCTCCCAATTTAGGAAGGATGTTAAGATGTTGGAGCAAGTCCAGAGAAAGGCAACAAAGTGAGTGACAAGTCTGGAGTACAAGTCTGAGGAGCGGCTGAGAGAACCTCTCTGTAACTGCCTGAAAGGAGGTGGTAGCCAGATGAGCATTGGTCTCTTCTCCCAGACAACCAGTGACAGGACAAGAGGACATAGTCTTAAGCCCCACACAGGGAAGTTTAGGGTGGACATTAGGAAGAAGTTCTTCACAGAGAGGGTTATTCGGCATTGGAATAGGCTGCCCAGGTAGAGGTGGAGTCACCATCCCTAGAGGTGTTTAAGAAAAGACTGATGTGCTGCTCAGTGCTGTGGCCTGGCTGACAAGGTGGTATTAGTCACAGGTAGAACTTGATGATCTCAAAAGTGTTTTCCAACCTAATTGATTCTGTGATTCTGTGAGATGAATGGTAGAGAATAGATAGGAACTATGATAGTAATATATGTTATAGTGCTAAAGAGGTGCTTTGATGATGCCCTGTTCTTGAAGAAAGAATTTGCAAACAGAGGAAATATCTTCATTTTCCAGTGCTTAAAATATAGGCCTACACTTGGAGTTTCAACTCTCCATTTTTGATGTTGTGTCTGGGATACTCAGCATTCCATGATTATTCTACAGGAAAGAGCTCAGCTTCCAAAAGCAGAAGGGGTTTTACAGCAGTCTGTTTGCAGGCAGAATGCTGCTCTGGGGAATTTCCTTTGTGGCTTTGAAACCTGTTACCCTTTGTGGCTTCTCAAAAGGTGTATCTGTTATACATGGTCTTGTATGAAAAGGTTAATACCCAGTGTATGCAGACACAAGAGGCACCCTGTGCGTGCCTGTGGTTAACCTGCACTATCATGAGTTCAGTTTGAATGCTCAGGTCAGTCATGAATCTGGCAAAGGGGTGACAGGATCTTCCTCTGCATGCTTGACAGCATATTTTCACCTCACCTCCACCTTTGTGCTGGAATTGCCTTTGGGCAGCCTATGGTTAGTTGAACCAAACTGCTAATCTAGCTCAAAACTAACAATAGCACAAAACGAAAAAGAAATTAGCTCACAGCTGGATTGGGAGGCTCAGTGGCCACATGGATAGTAGTACTTGTGCAAGAAGAGGAGGAAATACACAGTTAGGGAAGACAAAGAGTGGAACTGCATTTTTGTTAGTGGCTTAATTTTGCAGGTTTCTTTAATTCTGTAGCATGTACTCATCACAGAAATAATTGGCTTCCTAATTCTTACCACAACTGTTGTAGGATTTAGGATGATATTCAAACAATTACATGTAAAAGTGGAGGCATCTACATTGCACTTCATTGAAATGTAAGTGCATCTTAATGGTTGCTTTTTTATTCCCCTCATAAAATTCCTACCCTGGATGATAATAGCAGTGGAATATTAAAACAGATCTTACCAAAAAAGGTAAATTTGTCTATCACATTTTCTGTCTTGTCTGTGTTTGGGTCTTTCACATTTTTAATATTCTGTATTTCCATTGAAAATATGTAGCCTTAGCACTGATGCTTTTGTGATGTACTAGTAAAAAAAGACATACAAAACGTATTACTTTCTGATTAACATTTGCACAGGCAGGCTAAAGCAGATGTATTTCCTTTCTTTGCAAGTTTTAGGGGTATTAAACTGGAAAGAGGATGGATAATGAAATGATGAAACAGACTGTTTAACAAGATAAAGAACTATAAAAAATTTTAAATCTCAAAACTACTGATTCTGGAGTCCATAACTTGTGTTTTAATATTCAAAGCAGATTCCTACTTCTAATACTAATTTTGTGTCTCAAAATACGAAATAATTAATCCATTTCTCAGATGAGAAATGGGATGTAGGAATTATGATTCCTAGCAAATTTTCTAAGTTAAAGTCTTGGGTTTTTCTTTTTAAGACTTGAATAAGAGACCTTTGACTGTTTTAGGGAGACCTGTTCTGTTTTATAAAGAACAACACTGGCACTGAATATAGTGGATAACTTAATATGTCACAGGAAGTTGCAGATAGAAATGTTCTAGGGACTGGAGGTGTTTATAGTTTCTCTGAATGAGTGAGAAGGTGAAAGAGAGAAATTACAGATTTACAAAGATGCTTATAATGAGATTCGTACTGATTTTTACATATGAGACATGGCCAAGTGCTGATGCTTAGTGTGGGTTTCTCCTATGATGCACTTGCACATAGCAGATAGATATCCAAGAGAAGTGTTGCACAATTGTATACCACCAAACAAATCTTGTCCATCCAAAGGATGTGAAGATGCAAGGAAAAATAGGTGATGTGGAAGGATGGTCAGGTTGTCCAGTTGGTCACTAATATGTGAAGTCCCCTTGCCAGTACAGATGTCCTCCCATCCCACCTCAACCCTGCATCAGAAGCTGCTTGACAGACATGGGTCACGCAGCCTGGTGCTGATGTCTGAGCACACCGGAGAAAGAAAATTAAAAATAGATGCAGAAGGAAAGAGGATAGGGGCAAGGGATATTGGGAGATAAAGGTAAGCAGACATTGCTAGTAGGGAATTTGGAGACACTGGGGTGAAGTGAAAGGAGTATACATGTAAGAGTGGAGAAGGAATGGTGTTTAGTGTCCTTCACCTTGAAATACAGGGGTGTCTGATTTGTGGATAACTGTACAGAGGTTAGACAGATATTAAAGTGGTGAGATTCATGAGGCTGAGTCTGACAGGGTAGATGGTAGCACACAATCAGCTATAAAGATCAAGATGACATTTCCATTTGTGTTATAAAGGAGATTTATAAAGAGTTAATGTGATATTTTATTTGTTTGCTACAAATTGCATAGTATTTTTCTGTGAACCTTCAGCGTATTCTATTGAGAAGGGCAGCATATCAGACAAAATACAACATTTTTTGTTTTGCTCCACTGTGTCAGCTCCCAGTTTAAGTATTAATTTAGAATAATGTACCACTCATCAATCACAACCTCCATGTCTTCATACTTTCCTTTGTTGTCATCTTCAGTCTTAAACTAGCATGTTCCAAATATGTGTCAGTCTTTAATCAGTGTAGCCAGAATGGCATCCAACCTTTTGCAAGTTCTAGTGTACTTTTTCTGAACCGACATCTGATCTGTCAAATTCACACCTCTTGAAAATGTGAAGATGTACTCAACAGGGTTAATATAAGAATTATGTAATTGTGAGACAAAATGTATAAATGCTTTTCAGTGAATTCTTTTACTTAACACCATATATAATAATACTGTCATTTCATCATTTGTATTAAATGTGTATTTAAAAAAATATTTCTCCAAATTAAAATCATTCTCCCAATATAAATACATAAAATGGTCATCCTTAGAACTGAAGGCACTGTCTTCGGAAAAAGTAAAATCACATTGATTGCAGGTCCTTATTTGTAGAGAATAAGATAATGGTAAACCGTAAGGGGTGACTTTCAAAAGGAGAAAAAAGAAGCTCCACAGATTTCCTACCAGTGGTCCTTGTTGCTTTTTTTTTTTTTTTGTTTGTTTTCTGTTTGTTTGGTTTTTGGTTTGTTTTGGTTTTGTTTCCTCTTTGAATACACACTAATATATTTTACTGAGCTATGAAACTACTTTCTTCAGATCATTGGGGAGGAATTGACATTCTTGCAGATGCATGTCATCAAGCTACTTATAGAAAGAATTGAAAATGCCTTGCCAGTTGCATGCATTTGTATTAAATTCAAATGTACAATATCTTTGGACTAATCAGTTTTGCCCTTGTAGGACATATACAGAGGCATCTGTGTAGACTGAGATGTTAGGGACTGAGATGAAATAGGCATCCACAAGTGACTAAGGGCTATAATTGCTATGTGAACTGTTCACTTGCTCTCAGGTCACTGTTTAGAAATATGAAGTCCTTAATCAAGGCCTGTTGTATCTCAGAGATAGTGACAGATGTGAGTAAACTATGCATAAGTCCTTGGAAGAGCCTGATTTATTGAGCAAATGGATGCCATACAGAAGATGATGAGTTCAGTTTATAGTAAAGAAACACTGACTCCTGAATAGCACAATGGTTAGAGTACTTTTTCAGCAGTGGAAAATCTAGGACTGAAATCATAACTTTTGTTAAAGAGACATGAATCCTGAACTCCCACTTCTCAAAAGAATGCCATGGACTGTATCAGGGTGCTAGCAAGTCTAAGGTGGCAGGGTGACAATTTCACCTATGACAAAAGGTACAGAAAGCATGATCAGCTTGAGACACTACAGAAAAACAATTTGAAGCCTAAGTACGAGCGCTCATGGGAATGTTAGAGAATGAGGAGAAGGGGTGCTGCAGGTGTTGCCTATGCATTCTGTGCTAAGTCCTTACAGAAGGGGTGCATCTGCAGCACTGGAAAACAGGATCACACCCTACAACAGAAAATCCACCAAGAAGTGATTTGATTTTATTAGTATAAAAATGCCGCTTGAAACATTTATTTATTCATTTAGCATTCATTATGACTCCTGTCCTAATCAGAGGCCTTCTGAATTTGATGAGCTTTTCCATTTACTTTTACAGTGTAGTCTTAGGCTGTAAATTTAAAATGGCCTCTTACTCTTTCAAAGAACTGTTGTGTTACATTTCAGACAACGTTTACTGGTGATGAGTTGTCATTTTGATTAGAAAAAGAGGCTCTGTAGAGACTTGCTAACAGTAACTCTAATAGAGAGCCAAACCATAAAAAACTAGAAGGACTCAATATAAATTATAACTGTGCTTTAATTTACAATTCTTGTCTTACAAAATGTTCTCTGAGGAATCTTTTAAAAATGAGGCATCCGTACAGCTGTTTTTAAATGAAAAGGGACTCTAACAAAATGAAACATGGCATTGTACTTGTGGACAATAAAAATATTCAGATAATTTTCTTTTAATAATAGAGTGCAAAATAAAATATTTGAAATACCAAATAAGACATTTAAAATTGAAGGACTGTGATTCTGATTCTTTTTCTCAGCAAAATGTTGTCTCTTCCTTTATTGCATCTGAGAGCAATACTATATTAACCCCAGGCAGCATCAGCCATAAAGTTAAAGTGACAGCACTATGTTCCTCAAGGGAGAACGTGAAGATGCTTCTTACATTTGCATCAAAGATCAAAGCACAGTTTGGGATAGGTGCTGACTGAATGTACAAAATTCAAAGGACATTTAAGGCTAATAGCTCTAATTAGTAGCTCACCAGGCTGCTTTAGTGGCAGAATAAGAATTTCATACAACATAACATAAAGAAGGGAGTCTCTGTAGCTGAAAATAAACAAAAATCTGATTTCAGAACAAAAATTTACCAGCCTTTTTGTTTGTGTTGCTATTTTTTATTATCTACTATGGAATAGGATTAAGACCAAGAATTTTGTTGTTGTTTGGTTCGTTGTGGGTCTTTTTGGTCAATATACATTTCTCACCTTTCAAAACAGTAACAGAAGTTTAAGACTGTAGAAATAATTTTCAGAGTAGCCGTATGCATTATCAGATAAGTGATAATTTGTCATTAATTAAGTCCTCTTCCTTTCTGTGTGGCAGGAAAAGGCAAATCAGATTCTGTCCGTAGCTCATTAATAGTGCTGTGAGTCCTTGGGCAACAGGAGTGCTTGCTGCAGTCTGTCATCTTGATTTCTCCTTTTCTCTCCATGCACTAAGCAATATTTAGACTGCAATCAAGAAATCATGCTGTTTTAAATCATCCTAGTGTCATATTTATTTCTTGAATTTAATTCCTTTGGTGAATTTAACTATCTGCTATTTTATATAATTTCCCATAGAAAGCCTCAATTTTAGGAGTTCCACGACTAGAAATAAAACACTTAAAACCATACACACTAGCATGGTTAAAATGACCCTTTGTTCCCATCTGCTGCTTACGCAATTTGAAATTCTGTATGCGGGAAGTAAGGCTATCTAATACTCTGTGAATTTGCACAGAAGATTGACCCAAAGTGATATTATATTTTTCCTGTAATTGCAATGCATAAAGGAAAAAAAAAATAAAGAGGTTCAATGACTTCTTTGTTTTTGCTGTAGTTTAAAATTTGTCTTTTAAAATAATAAAAAAAAGTCTGCTAAGAGAAGTGAAGAGAAAAGGTATCAGTTGTGACCAGAGTGTAAGAAGTGTAATATAATATATCTGAAAACTTATTTGTCTTTCTCTATTGGCTAACATCTGATTTGCCTTTTTCTATTGGTAAGCTTTCCTGAGCTCTGAGCTCAAGCCAAGTAATCCTTTAGGGATGGACAGATATGCCTAAAAAGGCAACCTGAAGCCACATGGCCCTGGGGATGTTGTGAAATGAGTACACTTTTCAAAAGAGAAGCCCAAATAAAAAGAAAAAAGGTGCGTGTTTTGCATTGCTCTTGGAGTTGGCATGCCCAGTCTGGAAGCACTGAGCTGCTTAGGCATTTTGAAGGTGGACATATGAAATTACACATGCAATGAGCTGGGATTCTTGGTTTAGAAGGTTTTCCAAATGCCTCTTGAAACAAAGGGGATATTTTGCCTATTAAATCAATTTTCTGTGTAGAAACAATAAGCCCATGGTAAAATATGGAATTGGTGTGGAGTGGCAGCAGTGTATAGCAATCTTGTACCTGACTTGAGTATTCAGTAAAGGAGTTACTCTGAGAGACCTGAGATGTCCAAGAGAGCATTTCTTACTATTTCTCTGAAATTCTAGAACAGGCTATTTCCATATCTCAACGTAGTCTCTGTGACACATTGCAGCAGGTTTTGAGGGTAAGCACTGGATGGTAAATTACGAACACTAAAAGTATGACCACAGAAAATAATAGTTTTTGGACCTTTCTTGCTCACCTCATTAAAAGCTGCACAGATATTGGAACATTGATCTTAGGGGAGATCTGATGGTGTGCATGAATCTTTTAATTAACAATTTAAAAGAAAAATGATTCTCTTTGTGAATATCAGCTTATTCTTAACAGGGTGATCAAAATGATATGCAAGGGACAAAAAAAAAAGCAAGTTTGAAAGCTGGCATAACATGTTATACCTGTGGTTAGATTTCAGACATTTTCTGTATGCAATTAAAGTACATTATATCTTTGTACAAGAGCTTATTTAGGAAGTCTGGCATGGACAAATTGTTTGAGAGATTTGACTTACCATATTCTTCTGCATTTAGTAATATTTAAAAAGTTCCCATTAAAACGAGTGTCCAGAATTAACAATAGTTTTTGCCTTTTTAAAAATCTCCAAATGTAACGGCAATAATAAAATCTAATGTATTTTTTCAGAAAATGCCCCGTGTGTTTTAGCAATTCAATTCAATTAATCCCAATGAATTTTTACAATAAGTATGCTATTTTTTAAATATTCCCTTTGTAAGGATTGTCAGAAAAGAAAGTATTGACGTAAAACTTGGGAATGGTGCCTTACTGTTTGTTGGTGTGAGATGCTCCAAACTTTCTTATAAAATAATGGCTCTTTCCTGATGTACATATCTTGAATTTCCAGACCCAGTTATTACTTAGGGATGGATCAGCCACCCATTGCCTTGAGTGTCCTTTTTCCTTTTATCTTTTCAAAGTGACTTTAGTAGTTATGTCTCCAGACACAGCAGGAGCAGAGAGAAACAGGGAGGAAAGAACATCAGCCAGCCTGTAAATATCTGGGTCAGAAGCAAAATTTGGTATGTTACTATGTGCTAACTGGTTGTTAAATTTTAGGGACAGCCCGCAGCTAACTTCACCTAGTTAATACGCATTGAGGTACCTGGTCATGGAAATCAAAATAGTTATGTTTCTGTCCACACCATGTACATTTATTCACATGAAACAAATAAAAAACCCACTTTGATCAAAGCCATCTAGACACTATATTTAGTACATCCACTGAAGGTATGTTTCCTAGCTGTAGCAGCTGTACTGAAATCTTAGACTAAGAAAGTGACTGTGGAGAGTTGAAGTTCCATATCTGCTGAAAGCCTACTTCTAGTTTAAGAGGAGAGTTCAATTCACAGCTGTCACATATGGACATGTTGGACAAATGTCACAGACCCTTGCTCTTTTTCCTGTCGCTACTACCCCTCGGAATCTAAAAACTTTTTTTAACAAAAGAAGAAATTACAATTCTGACTTAGCATAAGAAATGTGGGTCAAAATGCAGTAGGTCTTAGATAATTATTTTCAGTAAAGCACTCTGGCTGTTTTTGCTCTGAAACCACTTATGACTAAGAACTGGCCCCTGTGTGAAGTAGAAGAGCCCTGCTGATAGTGGATTGATGTTCTCCATAGGAACGTGAGCTGCAGAGTTTTGGCAATGAAAGCAGCTGCCATTGTGGGCTTTTTTTTTTCTATTCTTTTCCTGTGTGTGTGTCTCAAGAGCCTAGCTGCTAAATGAGAAGCCGTGATTTGTATTCAAATTGGAGCTGGAGGAATATCTACTAACTTTCAATTTAATTGCTCATGTTGCTGAGTGGGTTGTGTTTGAGGTGTTTGTTGCATTGCAGAGTGATGGTTCTGAAGCTAGCAGAAGACTGCTTTTACCACTTAGACACCGCATGTATTGCTCAGAGGGGAAAACCTGAATGTATTGATTTATTCCTATGTTTAGAATACAATGAATGAAAACGGTACCTTATGCATTCTGGGATCTGTGCCTGAACTGAGCAGAGGAACTGTAATGAATGCAAGAACAAAGCAGTCTGTTAATTATTCAGTTTAAAAAGAGAATGGAAATATCTTTTGTCAGCTGACAGAAGTGTCTGAACACTTAACAATATTAGTTTTGATTCAGTAGAAGAATTATCCCATGAACAGCTGGGAGGTTAGTTTACTGTTGTTTACTCTTGGCTTTCTTGACTTCTATGGAACAAATAGGCAAAGGGAGGAATTGAACTTGCATGAAAAATTGAATCAATTAAAATTGATAGAGTGAATACTTGTCTTGTCAAAAGTGTATTTATAGCTCTGTTTCAAATAGGAAAGATGAGAAATTCATCAAAATGAAAATGAGGACTTGAACAGATATAATCATGAGGGTGTTCCATTGCAGATATAGTTCCATTATATTTTAGATTTGTGCATGTTTTATGTTATACATTTTCACTGCTTATGGAAATGAGACAGAAAAACTCCTGTCTGTATTTTGCTCTCCAAACTGAATTGACAGTAAACAGAAGCCCACTTGTAAGTTCATTCTGCTGATTTGCCTAAAGTTTGTCAATTTAGTAGAGAAGGCTTTTAGTGGTGTTTCCATAGACAAGAATGCATGTGCCTTACACGACAGGTAGAAATGGATCTCTTCTCTGGGTTAACCACATGATTCATGAAATGGTGGCAAACACGAGAGGAAACTAAAGGAACAGGACTTCTTCACTGGCTTTTTCAGACTACTATATGAATGTCCTTTTAATCCTCCCCAGGGATTTTTGAGCACATGCCAGAAATAACAGCTGACCTAAGGAAGAGTGTTCTCTCCCGTGCATCTGCTTGGGTTATAGGTTTATGGCAGCACTGAGCTATGGAAATCAATCTTTTGTAATCTCTGCCCTTTGTGCTTTACTCCGAGGGCTGCTGTCACATCTATAAATAATCCATTTGTGGATCTGTTTGAAGATAAAAGAAGCTGGCATGCAAAAAAGCTTTGACGTGCTCTCCAGTTACTTATCCAAAAGTGAATACACAAAACCTGGTTTTGGGTTCAACTGATTGATTTAGATGTTTTTTACTCTAAAATGCTGTTAATGCAGATTGCATTTTCAAGACAAGGCTTGTAGTACAGGCAAGACTTAGAAATTTATGTTGCCTTTAAAATCTTATCAGAATAAACCTGTCTGACTCTATCCTGTAAGCAAAGAGATAACACAAAAGAAATATAAAACCTGCAGGTAGAGCTGTTTATATCTATGTACTGTACTTACCCAAAGCTGTCCAAGATAGGGAGTAGGAAGGGTTGGCAACATTTTGTTATAATGATTGCATTATTCTTAAGTTTTTACAGCTTAAGTATGTTGACTAATTGAAAAATAGCAATCCTAGATTGAAAAAAAAAAACAAACCCCAAACACCTCTTGCTGTGTCTCCCTTTCCAGAAATGGTTACATTATATAAGCTCTATTTTTTTTTTTTCTTCTTTAACAGCATTTATTTTAAAGTCTTGTTCATTTGTCCCATTGGTGTTCCTCCTCCTTTAGGCAGGTGGAACTGCTTCTGCCTTTTTGCCTCTTCTCTGTTTCCTTGGAAGAGCAGAAGTTTTCCATATGTATCTGGGTGACAAGCCAGGGATTAAACATACTTTTTATTACTTTAAAATATATTTATTGTTCCTTATCTTTAGGGAAAAGACTGTCCTTGCAGTGGATCACAGAAAGGGGAAGACCCCTATGACTTAATATGGTGAGGGGAGAGGACTATTACACTTCAGAAGTACAGTTCTACCACTGTGGGTGTGAGGTGCAGGGGAACCTTTATCTTGCAGTCTCTTACTGCTAATTGAACTGACCTTCTGATAAGTGTGCTTTCCCTTGTGTTTTTTTCTATGCTGGATCTCTTTGGAGACAGAATTTGTTATTTTACTGAGGTGATAGGGACTTATTTCTAATGATGCAGAAATCCGACTCTTCTGCACCATTTCCTTTGAGACTCTTAGCTTGCCTGTTTCAGTATTCTCACAAAGCCTTGTGTTATCTTTTCCTGACTTATAATCACTTAGGAAGATATCTTGAAAGTTATGTTAACATAGGTTCTCTGATTTTGCCACTGCTCCCTTCTGAGAGCTTGCTTTTAAAACCAAAAGTTTTTAAAATAGCAAGCAAAACAATGTAGCTGTTTAATGCACCTCTTCCATTGGTGGGTAAGGGTTGGAAGGGCCATGTAGACAAAGGCTGTTGTCTTCTGTGGGTGACAGAAGAGCTCAGTTTTGGCTAGAATTGGTGATGTGAGGTACCCCATCTTGTTTTCAGTTTGATTCTGATCTGCTGCTTTAGGGTACCTCTGTTACTTTTGGCAAAGGTAAATCAGCACCCTTAGTTAAGTGCATGTCCTCAAGTTTCACTGACTTTTGAGTCTGAAGGAAAATTTAATTTTTCGAAGATCTTTCATAAATTGAGTGTTTTGTGTAAAAACAAAGTCAGGATTCTCTACTAGAAAAGAAGGATTAAAGAAACAAGGATGTCTTTAAGGCTGACTCAATGAAAAAGATAATGTAGAAAAAGGGTAAGTACATTGCTTACTACAGTGAGGATCCAAATTATTCAGGCTGAAGAACTGACTTAAACTACATTCTTTGCTCTGTGAAAGTATATTGAAAGCATGCATTTGTTTCTGTTATCCTAGGTCCTAAAAAAAGCTCTACAGAGGTAATTGGATTTGCCATTGTTAGGATGAGAGCAGCGCTATCACCCTGTGTAACTATTGTGTTTAGCTAAGGTCGTGTTGTGATTACCATTTTGTGAGAGTGGACTTTCTTCATCCATGGTGTTCTTCACAGCAGGCAGTTCTACCAACTCTGATCTCAGCTTCCATTCCAGTTGTATTCATTCCCCTCTTTCACCTTGTCATAGACAAACCCGAGTTCCTCACATACCACTTGGGTAGTTGCCTTTCAGAGAAAAATATTGCAGAGGCATTCTAGACTTGGACAAGGAATTCCTGTTTGAGGAGAGGTCTGAAATTAAAAGTACAGCTTGCAGAAGTTAAAAGACATTTTTAGGAACTATGGTTTAAAAATATTTATTTCCTTGCTTGTGGTGGACTTGTTCCTTTTAACATTCTTAGGAAGCATGAGAATGGCCACTGGTCACATAGCTTATTTGGATGCAGTGAGCTCTGCTATAGCAGTGCTACAAATATTGGAGTCCTCCGAAAAAACCCAAAAGTTGCATTGGATTGGAGCAGCTCAAATAGTAATGAGCAGCTGAGAGCAACTGGATAGAAAGATTTACAAAGAACACCCTCACCAGGTGTTCCTTGGGTGCAATGAATTGTAAGCCGATGTTAATGCCAAAAGCAGCTCCATTTTGTAGAAACTATCTCTGAGTCTATTTGTGTGCAGGCAAATCTCTGATAAAAGAACTGTTTATAGGAGCTACAAAATGCCTTCATAAAACTTCTTAATAAATATACATGGATGATTGTTCTAGGTTAGCTAGCTCTAGAGATATTTAAGTATCAGATCTCTCAGAAATGCTGGAGTTAGTGGGTTCTTCTAATTACAGTTCTATGTAAAGTTTTCAGGAGGCTTGATATTAACCTGAAAAAGATTGGAACTTCAGCTCTAGCTTTCAGCTGTAACAAGAAGGATGTTATTGACCTATTAGGATAAATTGCAGCAAAAGTATCTTTAAGTATTTGATTTTGGTTTGTAATTGAATCTCACAAACTCTATAGGAGTTTGTTTAGCTTTTGCCTTGAACTTTCTGAATATTTAGTATAGGTATTGTTTTAATGGCATACACACCTGAAATGACTATTTAGAGCTCTCATTATTCAGAGACTGTGTAATGTGCAGTTACATCTGGTAGTAGAAGACAACTGTAAAAGGCTTTGGGCAAACATGCTTTGCTTTACTGTTGCTCTAACAAAGAGATACATATGTAACTTGGTGTTCCTAAAGGAATGCGTTGGTCTGCTGATAGAAATGCACAATGGAGAAATCCAAGCAGTTAATTTCCATTCTACATTATGAAATTAGAAATATGCTGATCTGAGTAGGAACTGTAAAAATGCATAATGCCTTTTGACAGAGATCATAAATCATGGGCTTTTCAAGGCCATTAAAACAAATTCCATCCACATTGGCAGAACTGTTTTTAAAGTACTTTTGTTAACTAATGACCTGTGATATGTTTTGAAAAATATGGTCTCCCTTATCAAATTATTCAAAATATTTCAAAAACTTAATTTCATACTCAAATTTTTTAATGCAGTGGTTCTAAATTTATTGATGCATAAATGCATTTTCTAATGCTTTTAAAATCAGGTTGAAATGCTGAAGATAAAATCTGTCTATGCACTGATATTATTATACTGTCCACTAGACAGTAAAACATAGATGTATCCCAAAGTATTAATGTTTTTCTCTCTGTGATTAATAATGTGATTTTTTTTTTTGTGGAAAACCAAGAAAACATTTTCAGATAAATTATCTTGGAAGGGTTTTAAAAAAAGTTCTGGCATTAATAATCTTTGTTGTTCAGAATCTTATGTTGAGTAATATTTTCTGCAGAAACCTGTTAGTTAAGTGCTACTCAGCATTAATCAGAGTATCAAAGTTCTCTACAATGATTGCATGGAACACCTTGCATTACTGAAAACTGTTAAATGAGAAAAAGGCTTGCATGTTTGTTCTTCAGAAAACGGAAAAGAGCTTTGGGTGTCCTGAAAGCCTACTTAAAAATCTTTCTTTTTATCTCAAAACCGAAAAACTAAAAAAGCTTTTATATGTATTTTAGGAAAGGACTCAAAGTTTCTTTAAACTCTCAAATATTTTTCTGGGAGTTCGTGTGTGTAATAATAAAGACTCCAGTCCAAAAATGAAGGTTTGTTCACAAAACAGGACTAAAAATTTTATTTTTAGTGCTAAAAGATAACAAAGGGAAAAATGATTCATTTGAATATCTATGTTTATGAAGATGGCATTTATAGACTTTGATGTTTTTCCCAGAAATGTCAAAGCATTTTACAAACACTCAGATAACATAAGCTGCTAACTAAACACTGAAAAAGCAAATATGTATTAATACCTCTACTTTACAGAAAAATGAGAGAATAGCAGAGCAGACACTGATTTTCCTGGGGTTGCACACAAAATCACTAAATTAAATAACTAAAACTATTAATTTCTTGTCCTTGTTTTTAGGCATGAAACAATGGCTTCTTCAGTGTGATTGAAATCTGAGGTTACATGTGGCAAATGATAACATGAAGAAAAAAATATTGTTTATGTTTCAAGATAATGAATTCTCACTTCAGGAAGAATATATGGGAAAAACTATGTTTTATGATTGAAGTAGTCTTTCTTAGGACTTTCTTGGGACACTGAATTTGTGACAATGTGTTCAAAACAATCCTTGAGTTGGTGAAATTTGCTCTGAATAAAAAAAGTCTATACTACCATTTGGGAATAAAGAAGCCTAGAAGATTATCTTGCATTTGAGATACAGATTTATGAGACCATACTTGTTTCTCTTAACAAGAAGGGTCAAGCTAAAGCAGAGCTATCTGCTGGCTAGAGAGAAAGGAATGTTTCAGCTGGCAGTGTTTATAAGGTTGGTGATCTACCTCCACAGTTTTATCTCCTCTCAGCCCACAGCTATGTTTATAAACACCCTTAGGTGAGGGATAGGATCTCAGGCTTGGAAAAAGGCGCCTGGGAACATTGTCTTGGTGGTGTAAGCAGGAGTCTGAGCAGATGTGGGAGTCCCTGCTCTGCCTTTATTGCATGGTCTAGACCAATGCTTACCTGTATTTCCAGGAAAAAGAGGAGTGAGAACAAAGGAAAGCACTCTCTTTTCCCATTACCCCCTTATGCATCTCTCTGTGGGTCATTTCATAAGGAACGTTTAGTCCAGGAGAAGCTTCTTGTTTAATGCAGATATTGACAGATGCAGATATTGGTGTGGCAATGACAATGCACACTCACAGATTTTAGCTACAATCCTCAGATCATGCCACTAGAAGGAATTTTATTGTCAGTCTCAGATATGTTCTACAGTTATGTTGTGCAGTTATGTTATTTAATGCATGCTGCTATCTCGGCTGACAGATACCACCTACATTACATTTGTGGCTATTTACATTTTCCCAGCTCTCCTTAGCCGTCAAGTCAAGCTTACAGTTGCTTTTAGCAAATCTTTTTCAGCAAGTAGATCTTAAAAGCCTGTTCTGATACCTAAATACATATTGCACAGGTTTGTCCCTGCTTCAGGAGGAAATGTCACCCTGCTTCTTTTCATGTCAAAAGAGAAAATTGCTTGAGCATCATGAAGCAGCGGCAACTCACAAGAAAGTGTGTTCAGCTAGGCCAGAGCCTATCCTGTTGTCCTGTGCCACATTAATACTCCAAGAAGGATAATCAACAAAGTAGTCAACAGGAACTGTGAGTCTGAGAGTCAACATCCAAACCCTCACAATCCAAGTTATCTCCCCTACTTCATCCTGAGTAAGTGATACTTGTGGTTGCTACAGCCTGGTTTGTCTTTTTTAGCTCTCTCCTCCAGACAGGTGAGCCCCTGCTGTTTCCAGTTCAATTTAGTGGATATTTAGCCACTTTCAGGACTTAGGGTGAGTTGTTTTTTTACCTGTTTGTATGTCAGTACATTCAAATTATTTGATTTCTCAGAAGTGGCTTCTGAAAGAGTTAAAGATCCAGCAAAATGGAGATTTTGAGATTTATAGATTTTGTTACACTAAGCTTAACTCCAGTGCAGCATGAATGCTGTGTAATTGATTGTTTCTGTTGACACATTACCTAATATGTCCTGTTTTCCTTCTATTTTTTAATAGCCTAGAATATATTTAGTCCATAGTCTTGATAACTGAAAATATCCTTAGATTTAGGATTTAAAAATTACATTTAAATAAGAATATAAATTGTTTAGGAGAAAAAGTTTTCTCTGATATTCTCTGATTGTAGTTTATGACTTCTCTACCTCTCAAGCTGATTTTAATATTTTTCATTAAATGTGGTATAGTCTTTCTTCCCAAGAGACCTGCCTCTTCATTATAACCATTTCCATCAATGACAAGATCACAGAGCATTTTTAATGTTAAATAGGATAGAAGGGTAGAAATTAGTACTTAAAGGGTGAAACTATTAGTATTTCTGAGTGCTTCTATGTATTCATCACTGCCTGATACAGATCAGTATTAATAATGGGACCAGCCAGACATAATCCATCTGCTGGATATTCCTTTTCTTTCTATGCAGTGACTGTCTTGTCTTCTTTCTCAGACAGTGCCTGCTCTGGTCTCCAGACAGGAAATCCAGACATGGCCATTCATCAATGCTGCTATAATCTGTCTGATTTTATTAGCTTTTGAATTTTATCACCAAAATGAAAAGGAAGGGGGGAAGGAAAACCCAGCAGTATGATTCTGCTATAACTATGAGTTCTTCTCAGTACAGTGGATTCAGAACAGACAAAAATTTAAAGTGAAATGGTACCTGGCAAATTAACTACCCCCTGCTACGTCCCTTACCTTGTCTCCCATACTCCATCCTCGTCCCCCTCAGTCCCTATCCCCTTATTTTTAAGAGGTTGATCAATTTTTTTTTTAATTTCTTCTTCAAAAAATACATGCAGTGTACTACAGTGGGGGTTTCTGATTTATTGATATTTTTCCTTTATTTTAGATTTTATGGTGCATATTGAATATTCCCTGTTGTTATAGGACCTGCTTAGGATTGGATCTTGTTTTGGAGAGCAGACATGAACAATCAATGGAAATTGAGTTGTTTGGAGCTGGGCTGTGGATTGAGGAATTCCAGTGCCGGTAGTCCCAGCTGAATAAATTCCAGTTGGAATAACTAGTTGAGGCAAGGAATGTTAAACTATGTAGAGACCAATGGAGAGAAAGGATGAGTGCACTAGAGCCTTTGATTATTTCTTGCAAAATGGCAAAAATTGTTTCAACCCAGGGCACCAAAACAGCAAATCACTGAAGGCCATTAATATTTTGGTAGCCTTTACCCCCATTACCAAGTTTCTGGTGAGGCAGAGAAGGTAAAATTTAGGTTGTGAGAAAGTATGTACCTAGGAGCTGTGTGGAAATTATTAGATTTTCTCAAAGAGAACAAGCTGTTTTCAGACTCCTTTGGATATCCTGCTGTGGCAGTCTAGCTGAAAGATGAACGTGGATTCACAGAAGTGTGGTGTATGCAAGCGATAAAGGAATTCCCTACTTATTGTCCTTTGTAGGACTGTACAGAAGTGACAGAGTAGTTGCCTGTCTCCAATTCTCCTCTCCATCCCACTGCTGGGGAGGGAGGGGGGGAGAAGGAAGAAAGGGAGTGATAGAGCAGCATGTGTTTGGGAGTCTCAGTGGAAGCACTAAATTGGCATAATACCATTCCTAAGTCACAAGAAAGAAACAACATAAAAGTAATAAATTAGCTTTCAAAACTGTATTTATTTGGATCTCCCTCTGCAGGTTATTTTTGCACCAGCCCAGTCACATCTGCTCTCTTATGCAGAGATTAGAAATGTCCACATTATTGAAACAGAATCTGGAAAAGACATGAAACTGATATCTTTAAAGGGGCAGATTAATTTTGGAACTTCCTTGATTCCATGATGAAATTAAAACATTCAAAAGTGGAATGATGTCAGTGGCATTTTTTCAGAATGATATATAGCAGTCTGTAGTAGTAGCATTGCTATGTGGTTTGCTGGTTTTTATAAATTCACTTGGCATCATAGTGTTAAGTGCCATTACTGTGGCTTTACTGATTTTGCACTTTGGCATGGCATGTGGAACAAAGCAGTAAGTATTCTATCAGTAGAGATCAAAACAGCTTTCGTAGTACTTGATATGTCTGGCATCTTGGTATGTCAGTACTTCTGTAGAAAAATGTCCATGGAAACATCTGTAAAGAGTTTTAAGTTTTGTATTGGAATAGCATAAGTCTACAAGCAGTGGAATTGCACTTTTATATAAACCTTGCCTAAAATGGAGCCTATGAGAGAGAATTCCTTCTATATTTTCAATTTCTCATTTTTTGGAAAACCAAGACTTGCTCCATTGTAGTTTATCAGAACTGGAAATACAGAAAGTGTAGTTATTTGGCTGACCAGGGGTGATGATTTCTTTCAAAAATCATACAGTTCAAAACTCAGTCTTTTTAGGTTCATCACCTAGCCAGCAATGGCTTGTGGGGTAAAACTCATTTACACAGTGACTTTGTCCTCAAAATACCCATGCAGAAATTAGGAAAATCATATTTGATCTTTTTGTGCTAAAGTGTTCAAAACTACTCGTCTGTCTTTCAGAAATTAACTCAAAATATCATGCTGCCGTCTGTTCTCAGATTTTGCAGCTTCCACATCTCTTCTTGGAGCTAAGAAAGTATTTGAAAAAAAAAAAAAAGAAGGTAAGATTCCAGGCACAGGAAGACAAGCAGGAGAATAAAGTGAGTGGTGATGCAAAAGAGGACCTGGCTTTTAATTTGGTTGCCAGTAAAGTCTTGTATGGGTGAAGGGAAGTAGGTCACAGGTCTTGCTCCAAGGGTTGCTCCTTCTAACTGAAGTACTATCACTGCTTCAGCACGTCCATTTTGAATGAAAGCAATGCTTTCTAAGAGACCAAGTTTATCCAGGATGTGAGAAGTGTACTCTGTTATTCTGAAGTCAGGCATTGGATAAGAGTAACTGTTACTGAAAAAGGTTTTAGAACTATAAAAATACATTATAGGATTACTAAAGGCTATTTGAAATAATTACTGCCTAAATCGTGGTTTTGAGCTGTACGTAAAGACAAGTGAAAGACCAAGGTATTACAGTGCACACTTTAGAAAGTAGTTCTTATAGAAACAGTTCTAAAAAAATATTTTTTTTGTGTTTTTGTTGTCTTTGTTTTAAGCTAATTAAAAAATCTACAAATGTTCTTTATGGGAAAAGGTATTTAAAGCAACAGGAACCTCAAATCAAATGGTCATTATCATGAATGAGGAAGTGTGTAAGACTGATTATTAATTTGAATTACATAGACGGTTTCTCAAGGTATTTTCCAGTTTAAGAAGATGTCTGGGTGTAATGGTTTGACCTTGGCTGGCTACCAGATGCCCACCTAGTTGTTTCTCTCTCATTTCCCATCTTATTACCTTCTTCCTCTTCTTGTAAAAGACAGAGGAAGAAAAACAGAGGAAAAACTTGTTGGTCAAAATGAAGACAAGGAAATAATTATTACCAGTTAGTCTCACAGCAAGACAGACTTGACTTGGAGAAAAGCAATTTAAATTATTGCCATTTGAAATAAATTAAGGTGGTAACCAATAAAACTCTTCCATCCCCTCTCTGATTTTTTTTTCCCAGGATTAACTCCTTTCCTTTGGTCCAAATCCTCTATTTCTTTCCCCGTTTGAGTGCCACAGAATGGGTGGGGAATTTGTAACAGCTCCTTGTGGCTGCTCCTTTCCCTTCACTCTTTCCCTTATTCTAACATGGGTCCTCTCCAAAGGCTGCAGTCCTTCAGCAAACATCTGCCCCAGCACCTGCTGCCAGCACCTGGACACCTGTGCACTGGTAAGCAGGAAAAAAAGTGAGGATGCACCTATATAAGAAGGCATATTTATAGAATCATAGATTCACAATGTCCCTGGTGTTGTCTGCCAGATTTTTGTTTTTCTAACAGGAAAACCCTTGATCACATGAAGTTGATAGAGTAAGGTCTCCTACCAGCAATTTAACCTGCAGCAATTCAACATAAGACCTGAGTTTAGAAATGGGTGAGCATGAAAATGAAGCCAGTGAAATGCACACCTGGTAATTGCTGGTGTATATGCTTAGCATTATGTGATAGACAGTCAAGCACCCACTGGTTTCTTTTCTAAAGAGATGAAGTCATGCACTAAGGCACTGTCTGGAGCACTCCACTTCCAGTGTGGATGTAAGGTTCTTACACAGTGCTTAGCTCTCTGCCCACATGTTTAGGACCAAGGACTGGAGCAAACTTCTTTTCTGCTTAATATGTAATGTGGACATAATGGCCTAGAACAATTGGATAGCAGCAAATCAACTTCCAAGAATACCCTCTTAGCACCACTCTAAAAGGTAAAAAAAGATCACATTCTGGATCCAGCATTTCTTAGTGAAATCATGTTGCCAAACAAAGAGTGCACATGGAGCTCTCTTTCTGCTAAATAGTAGGAATAAAGAGAAAGCAATTATTTTTAGTCAGAAATCCCGATTCAAAAAGGCAGCTCTGAATCATGACACTTTATTTCTATCCTTTCCCAAACTTATCCTAGGAAATTATTCACATTAATTTCTTGGGGTTTTGTGTTACTTTTAGCTTCCTACATACATAATTAGTGTCTTCACCTCCTTTTTAGGGCTTTCTTCAGGAAATTTTCAGCTTGAATGGCTGATTTTTGCTTAAGGCTACTTAACAGGGGTATGGCTTTCCTTGTTTCGAGCTAGCTTGCTTTACAAAGGAATATAATTAATTTAGCCTACATACATTCCAGTCAGAGATTAAACAGATAAGAAATTCTTACTAAAAGAGGAAATCAAGAGAAAGTAACTTAGGATGATTTAAAACAAGAAGGTTGGAAATTAAATACTTATGAATGTACTGCTTCACTCCCTTGAGACAAAGATTTTTTACTTGTGTCAAACTGCAAGAAAATATTTCTGTGCTTGAAGATAGAGCAAAAACATATGGCAAAGGATGTTGTCTATATTCAAGCTGCAGATTGCTCTACTAAGTTCTTAGTTACTGTCTTACCTGTCAAAGTGAGATGCACAGGACCATTACAGCAGACTTTAATCCCTTCTACTCCCCAAATACAGCAGAATAAATTAAGGGGAAAGGAAATGTATTGTAGCTGTATTGTTTCAGGAGCAAAAAATCTTACTACTCCCCAAACAAAAGAATTAAGTAACAAATTGGACTAAAAACTGTGTTATCCTTCATGTGAATATCTATTCCAACTTTAATGATGATTACCCCTTCACTGTAGTCTTAAAAGGTCAGAGTTGAAAAAGGGCAAGACATGAAGGTCAACATTTCTTCCAGCAGATGAAATATGCATAGCTTAGCTGGCCTTTGCCCTGCAAATACAGAGAAGTTTAAAAAATGTCATCATTAAGTATGACAAATACCATTGATTTTTCTTGTTAGATGAACCATCTGCCTTTTTGATGCTAGGATGAATTATGTCTACTTCTTGTCAGTAGCATTTGTGGTATTTGGGGTTTTTTTCTCTTGAAAGCTCAAAATTTTTTCTCATTGAAGGTCTGCATTCCTGCAGCACTAGAGATTTCTGTAGCCTTGTGGCATGAACAAACCATCTGGCTTTGTTGGTGGTAAAGGTTACTGCCCTCAGCTCCTTGTTTTTCTGTCAAAGATTGTTGTCAAATATGCCTGCACGCTGCTCATATGAGCACTCCCATTTTTTCCCCCCAAAAAATGAACTAGGCTAACTAAAATAGTTTAAAATAATAGTTAACCATGCTGCCTTCTTTTTTTGATGAGTGGCTTTAGATGACTGCAACCTTTTAGAATCATAGCGTTATTTAGGTTGCAGAACACCTTTAAGATCATCAAGTCCAACCATTAACCCAGCACTCCCAAGTTCTCCACTAAACCAGATCCCTAAATACCACATCTGCACATCTTTTTTGTACTTCCAGGGATGGTGAGTCAACTATTTCCCTGGGCATTTTGTTCCAACACTACATTTCCCAAGGAATTTTTTTTCTAATATCCGTTCTGATACCATTCTTCTCTGGTGCAACTTCAGGCCATTTCCTCTTGTGCTATTGCTTGCTTCTTGGGAGAAGAGATGTACCACAACCTGCTTTCAGGTAATTGAGGAGTGTGATAAGGTCTCCCCTCAGCCTCATTTTCTTCAGGCTGAACAACCCCAGCTTCCTCAGCTGCTCCTCATAAGGCTTATGCCCCAGACCCTTCACCAGCTCAGTTGTCCTTCTCTGGACTTGCTCCAGCACCTCAATGTCTTTCTTGTAGTGAGGGCCCCAAAATTGAGCACAGGATTCAATGCGTACTAGTACTGAGTACAGAGGGATGATCCCTGCCCTAACCTGCTGGCCACACTATTTCTGATAGAAGCCTGGATTCTGTTGGCCTTCTTGGCCATCTGGGCACACACTGGCTCATGTTCAGCTGTTGCTGTAGAGTTCACTCAACAACAATAAAAGACTCCATAGATCAGAAGGCAAAGGAAGCAAAAGAGCATTTATTAAGAAAGAACTTGACTTTTATAGATGAGTTCGTTAGGTAGATTTGTATTGGTCAACAGGTTAGACACCCCTCAGCCCATTCATGAGAAGGAAGAAAAACAACTTCTCAAAAACATCTTGAGACAAACATCATACGACATGTACAAACAGCAGGTGCAGATTTTTATTTACAATTCTTCTCTGCCCTTTCTCACAGCCTCCCAGGACAGTTTGTTAGGACTGCCTGGGAAACGGAGTTTCTTTCTCTATGACCAGGCTGCCAGCATCAACATTCAGCCACTCTCAATTTGCACTCCCAGGTTCTTTCCCACTTGGAGAAAGCTTTGCAGCCACTCTGCCCCCAGCCTGTAGCTCTGCACGGGGTTATTGTGATTGAAGTGAAGGACCTGACACTTGGCCTTGTTGAACCTTGGCCCATCAATCCAGCCTGTCCAAATCTCTCTGTAAAGCCTTCCTACCATTCAGCATATCAAACTCCTGGCCAGTCTGAAAACTGATTGAGGGTGTCCTAGATCTCATCTGGGCCATCTGTTAATATATTAAATGGGACTGGCCCAATACTGATCCCTGGGGAGCATCATGAGCGACCATCTGCCAGCTGGATGTAACTCCATTCACTACCATTCTCTAGGCATGGGTGTTCAACTGTTTTTTACCTAGTGAAATGTATTCCCATCTAAGCCATGAGCAGACAGTTTCCCCAGAAGAATTCTGTGGGAAATGGTGTCAAAGGTTCTGTTAAATTCCAGGCAGACAAGATCTACAGACTTTCACTCATGCGCTAAGCAGGTGAAATGTGTCAAGCAGAACCTCCCTTCCTAAACCCATGCTGTCTGGACATGATCCAGTGTCCTGCATGCCCTGTGTAACCACACTCAAGGTGATCTGCTCCATGACCTTCTCCCGCACTGAGGTCAGGGTGACAGGCCTATAGCTCCCCAGATCCTCCTTCAGACCCTTCTTGTAGATGAGTATCACATTTTCTGACCTCTAGTCAACTGGGACCTCTCCGATTAGCCAGGACTGCTGGTAAATAACAGAAAGTAGATTGGTGAGCACTTCCCCAGCTCGCTCAGTACCCTGGGATAGATCCCTTCCAGCCCCAGAGACTTGTTTTGCCTAAGTAGTGTAGCAGGTCATTGGCCATTTACTCTTGTAACATGGAGACTTCATTCTGCTCTCCATCACTGTTTTCCAGCTCAGGGGCCTGTGTACCCCCAGAACAACAGGTCTTAATGTCTGAGGCAAATTAGGCATTTAGTACCTCAGCCTTTTCCTCATCCTTTGTCACTATGTTTCCCCCTGTGTCCAATAAAGGATGGAGATTCTCCTCAGCCCTCCTTTTGTTGCTGCATAGAAATCTTTTTATTGTCTTTTATGGCAGTGGCCAGTTTAAGTTCTAGCTGGACTTTGGCCCTTTTGATTTGCTCCCTGAATACCTCACAATATCCTTGCAGTTAGGCTGAGTTACTGGCCCCTTCTTCCAAAGGTCATAAACTCTCCTTTTTTTCCTGTGTTCCAGTCAAAACTTTCTGTTCAGTCAGATGAGAGAGCAGGTCTGTGTATACCTGAGACAACCACAGGTGTACTTTACTCTTCACCCAGAATTTAACTAGCTTGTTTCCAACTGAAGAGTATTATAAGTTCTGGCTATTTACTTTATATCTGCAATCATGTTTTGGAGTATTTCCCTTAGAAAAAGATGCACTGATGCACCTACAGTCTGTGTGATTTACATTTCCATTTTATAATTACTGGGTCAATCAACTGTAACTGGGATACAGTATAAGCTGCCTTCTGAAGTGCATGGGCTTTATGCATTCAGAACACTACAATGTGATTTATAACACTGAATTACTGTAACTTGCTCAAAATGGGTTTGAGAGTAAACAGATTGTTTGCTACATCTTATTAGCACAGTGGTCAGTAGTGTCATAACAAAGTAGTCTGGGTGTGTAAATTATGCCACAGTGGATAATGAATAGAGCAAAAATAAATAGAGAACTTGATCAAATAAGCACTTTATGGATTTTTTTTTTTCTAGAACAGTTTCCAGACTGCTGTGAGGCGCTAAATTGTTCTGCCATTCTTGGCTTGCAAAAATGCACATACTACTCATACTTTCTCACTGTTCTGTGAAGTATTGAAGTGGAAAAGTGAATTGAGCTGTCACAGTTCTTGGGGCACTTCTGCATTTGGGACATGGCAGGGTGTTTAAGCAATCTTACTATGTCAAGGACTAGGCTACTGCTGGGGATCTCTTTCAATTCTAATTTTCTATTTATCTCAGTATTATAACTGTAATTTTAACCAAACTGTGAGTCAATGATATGCTTGCTGTAGACTTGCTGGCGCAGGCATTCTTAATGTTTTCTTGTATATTCAAAGATTATGTTAAACAGTATGGAATTTTGTCATTTATGAATGCAATTTTTTTAGGGAGGAACTCTTTCATTAAAATAATTCAAATTATCAGAAATTCTTTCTTTTCTGTTGAATTCTGTCATTTGAACACCAAATCCTAATCATGCCAACCTTCGAAAATTGAAACTTTTGCCTGTCTTTAGTGTTTTGTCTTACAATATTTTCTTTTCTACTTTTGGTGATTTTTTTTTTAGTTTTAGTTCCTGAAGAACCTGTGTAGGCAGATGTGCCTGACACCAGAGTTGTTTCAAAAAATCTCCTTGATTTCTCTAGAAACATTTCACAGATTTCCATACTCAGCAATGTCTCTGCAAGTTCGTAAGAAGTAGCCCTTACTCTCAGGTTCTGGTCCAGCAGTACTGTAGGGTCTTGGACCAAGACTCTGGAATACTGAACTTAATAACAGTTGGTAGCACTGTCTGCTCAGGATATTTTCAATGACGAGGAGTCTCCTTGTGTTTTCAGCAATCGTGTCACAAAAAGTTACAAAATGTAACTGTTCCATGTGGAAAAAGATATATCTTTTATTGCAGGTCTCTTACTCCAAGAAGTAATCACAAGTTTTTCTTTTCACTGAACCACACATGTATCTAACATCCATAGAGTCAGTGCTAGGGGAGCTCAGGGTCAGAATTTCGAGAGAAATTTAAACAAGCCTTTCTAATGTCTTTTTCTGAAAAGCAGAGTTTGTATTTTTACAGTCTACTCAAGAGGATTGGGTTATATACTATGTATGCTGGCTCTTACATATCACATGAAGGTATGAAACCTCCCTTTTATGGGTTTCATGGAGCATTGCCTACATGATTTGGATATGCTCCAATTGGAATCAGAAAAGCTTCCAACTGCTGTTCCATTCACACTTTTTAGACCATTACATGTTTCATTTAGCTTTGTGTTTGGATGCTTTGACTGGTAAAATAGTTTTACAATTTTTTAACTTTTGTTTTTCTTTTTTTTTTTTCCATGGGCTCTCTGACCATGCTCCTTCATAAGATCACTACTCCAAGGATAACTACGAGTGGGGGTTTGTGCAGATACACAATAGAGAAATATAGATTCTTAGGTTCTTCAGTTCTCACTGAGCTTCTGTGCGAGTGACTCCACATGGCTGTATATACACCTCCTTCTGCTGCCACCTTTGAAGTCCTGCTAGTGGCTGCAGGAACTGAGGCAGCAGTCTGTTTTGAGGAATGCTGCCCTGGACTACACAGAGGGGTATATGAGAGTGATCCTAGGTTTGTCAGTGTGTGCAGTTGCCACTGTGACCCAGGGTTACTTGTGAATAGGTGTAGCATGCCCATTGTTGTGTCGGTCCTCTTCCCTTCACTGATACAGAAGTGATCCTGTCAATGGTTTCTAATCACACAGCCACAACAAACAGAGCTTGTATCTGGTGCACAGACATCCTTCTTTCTGCTAGCCACTCAAAGCAGGAGAGGCAAGTAAGCAAGCAGAAAGTTGCTCTGTACCTTACTATTCACTAAAACACCTGAAGTGGGAATGCAGTGGGAAATCTATTTCGGCCAGCTGAATGTTATTTATCTCTCAGCAATACCTAGTAGGATCACCTGAATTCAGTGGCTGATGTTAGTTTTTAAAACTCTTGAGAGAATCAAGGGTCTTAAGGAACAAACTTCAATTCTGGTAAAATCTTTGTGATTTATTATTAATTTCTGTTTAAAATGCCACTGAAAATTTAGATATAGCATATTTAGATTTTCCTAAGTAATTCTGAACCATGTGCCTGGGTAGCTCCATTTAAGACAACAGAGATACTCATATGACAATCTCAACTGCCTTCCTTCTTAGAGTGGTATTTTGATGTACTTGAGAGTCTTTCTATGGGTTATGTTAGCAATTTTCTCAGATAATTTGAGAATATTGGCTTTTACTATTGCTGAATATAAGGTTTTCATTCTAGAGGGGTTAATAGGGTTATTTCACTTTGACACTTTGCTGGGACTGGTAGAAACAAACTTGCAATTATTTTGTCTGCTCTAGAGTCTGACTTGAAGAATCATGACAAAGAGGTTCAATTTTTTTCACTGAACAATTTTGTTTAATAATCTTTTGCCATTTCTATAATATAGTGTTGTATAATTGATGTTTACAATTTTTTCAAGAAGACAAAATATTTTTATAATGGGTTTATTATGTATTTTATTTAGGCGAAAGTATCTGTAGAGCTCAATTAGTGTGCTCAGATGCAATCTTAAATACTGTAAGTTCCTATAGTACCTGCAGTGCCTGTGTTGCCCTGCAAGCTGAATTTTTTTAAGCGCTCAAACTCTTTTAATACAGATTTAATTGGAGCAATTGAAATTGGGATATGATTATATTTTAAGGTGATTTTTAAAGTGAACTGATGATTTGTGGTCAGATGTGATGGTGCATAAAGGGTGAAGGGTTACAGATTTTGTCATTTTCAAATTAAAATATGTTTGCAAGTGATGTTGTGGTTGCACACAGATGAAGTTCAAAGCAAAGATGTGTCCAGACCTTGCTCATCTCATGCAATCAAAATGGCTTGATGTATATAGGCTTCTAAATTAAGATTTCCAAACAGTAAGAGAGTTGAAACTGAGATGTTTTTTACCTACCTCTAGAAGAAAGTACAAAAGAACCCCCAAATAACAGATACCTTTCTGATAGGGACATTTATTAAATATAGTGAAGGTTTTAGGACTTGTTTCTGTGCTTGATTTAGAATGAATGCATTTCTTTCTCAAGTAGACTGAGGCCATGCCTGCAGTCTTTTAAGAAGTGCATTTTTAGTAACTAGAACAAAACATAAAAGCAAGTGCTTGAAGAGCAAAGGGAAGTTCTTTGCTTTTTTATATGCAGCTCTTTGAGGTAATCTGTCTATATGGGTTCAACAACCCTCTGTCCTTTTATTCTGCAGTAGTCATGTGTGCTACCATCATCTCTGTGGCTGTGAAGGGACTCAGAGCTGGGATCCTTTTCCACACTTTCCCTTACATACTTTGGAAGTAGCATGCTATAGTGTACTTGTGAATAATAATGTACTGTGAATAATTAGATGCAGATAGATAAATAACCTTTTACTCTCTGTTGATATGTGAATGCAGTAATCAAACACATGATGGTCTTCCTCCTGCACACATGATGGACGCATTTAGAAGCGTATCAGAGCAAGAATATGAGTTGTTTGAATACAAAGAGAATCACGTGGCTACTTTGCACCAAAATAAATCAACAAAATATAACATCTGTAGGTGTATGCATAGTGATTATAATGTGATAATAATGTGCAAGGCAGAAATGTTGGCTGTATTGTGCTTGTAATGACTGTGGTAGTCTGGTATGTAGGAAGAACAAAATGGTTCCTGAGCCATATAATCATGTATGAAGGATCACTGCTAGCACTGCCTTGGATTCTATGAAGAGAGCTTTCACTGAGCTTGGGGTCCACAAGGGTTTAGTATATGCAAATTAGCCTGGGTTGCATTTAGGTTTCCCATGTCAGAGGACCGGACTGTGCTTTGAAATGACATTTGGGTCTACTTAAAAATAACAGCAACTGAAATTAAAGAAATCTGAGCTCTAACAAAGCTCCTTGTATCAGCCAAGATGAATTACCCCGTTCCTGTATGTTACATTATGTGATTAAAAAAGAAAAGCTCATCTCCATGAACACAAAGGAGCCCAGAGAAACGACAATATTGTCAAATTTTGCTAAACAGTCCTAACTGAACTGTTAGGAAAAGTTTGCTACACAGGGAACAATGCAGGATATCATCTGAGGCAAGGATGTGCAGGACCATTGTTGAAGGTGCTTTGGAGTTATCATGCAAGAGCCAGGGACTGTGGGAACTGAATAGCTTTTGATCCTAAAAAATGACTTTCCCAGATGCCAGTGAAAGGATGTAAAATCTATCTACCTTATGTTTCAAGGAGATGGACTATCATGTTCTCCATTTTCAATCTGATAAAAGTTGAATAATATCACTGAATCCTGTTATGTGCCTGACAAGAACTATCTCACAGCAGGTCTTGTTAGGTGAGATAATTCATTAATATAAAAAAGTACCATAGACTTTTGAAGTGCCATAGACTTCTTTGGGGTGACAGATGCTGTAATTACAAATTAGTATCTTTAATTACAGTGGTTTGAATTTTTTGTTCCCGTCCATAAATTATTTTGGTGTTGCTCTTGGGGTATGTGTAGATGTGAATATTGTGTGTGTATTTTGGGGGTTGGAGTGAGGGGGACAGAGAGAGAGATGAAGAGAGAGAGAGAGAGAGGCAGAGAGGGAAGAATGAAAAGCAAAGTTACTTTTCTTAAGAGATCTGAGACTATTTGCTGTACAGAAAATATGTTTGCAACTGGTGAAAGGTACATTTGCTAAATAAATGATATTGTTCTCTTTTCTACAAGATTTTCAGCAGGGGAGAATGGCTTTAGTATTTGGTGACTGGTTTCAGAATAATGTTGAGAGGTTGTAATCTTACAGAAAATACAGATACTTTGAATGGACAGACATGTGGAATAAATGGCTTATAGATAATCCCCTGTGAATAGATGTGGCATGTCTAGGGCTGATTATGGATCTGCTATGTTAATTGGTGAGAATGAAGCTGAGTTCTCCAGGAATAAATCAAAGCTGTCAAACAGTATCTAAAATGATAGTCATTTCCTGGTTGGCACAGATAATAATGCTAATGGTTGTCAGTGGAATCTTTGTACAAAAGATATTACATTTCCCTACTATTCTATCTCCTAGTAATGTCCTTATGTTCTTTTCACTGGTTACAGTCTTAAAAGATGCACACTATTAACCCTCAGCTATTCAAACCAGAATCCACTAGTTATCTGCTAATAAAGCAGTGGACTGGTTTTTCTGGACTGGTTTGTTTGTCAACAATTGAAGAACATGTATTTTGAAGTGAAAGTTAAACTGAGCACATTTAGAACGCTCTTCTCAGCTCTTCTCAAAGGCTGTTTTCCCAAGATATTTCTTCCTTTTTTGGAGAGGAGTTTTGAAGACCTGCGGCCTGCAGGATGCAGTGGTGTGCCTCACATCTTCTTAAAGACCTGCAAATGGTGGGACATTTATTTCCAAGGCTAGATCGCCACATCTAAAATAAGTTAGAAAGGACTCATCATTCCTGTTGACATGGCACAACATTGATTGAGTGAAGCATAAACTCCACAGAAACACATAGAAAAGTGTAAGTGAGCTTATGCCTTGCTCAGGATTCTTGGAGATATAAAATTTTCTTTTTTCTTATCTCTGTGTTATTCATTATTAAAACTTCAGGTTCTGTTTTCCTTCCGCCATGGTGCTTCACTAGAATAGTATTGTCTAAAATGAGTTCTTTGGAGTCCTCAAATTTGTTTCTTGTTTTGATTATTTTGCACTTTTGCATATGTTGTGAATAGAAATTTGAGTCTATTTACTGCGGTCCTGGGTAGACAATCAGAAAAAAACTCAGAAGGATTGAGAAAGAAATTTGTCACGGATTGCAGTGGGACTTGCTCTCCTAAAAATTCCGAATCCTTTTTATTGTGTCTTGTAGAATTTCCAACCCTCTGGATTTCTGCCATTCTTTGTCTTTCAACTACTTTAATTTGACTTATCATATCTAATAATTACTAGCACTCAGGCAGACTTGTGCAACTAAAAACAGATTTGGAAAAAAATTCCAACTTTAGACTTGGCTAAATTTTAAAAAAATATTGTTTTTTAAGCTCATTTACTTAATTACCTTTTATTAAACAAAAATTCAGATGTTGATATTTCAGATGTATCTGTAATTACAGCAATACAAAATTTGAAAATGTCTTCAGCAGTCTAAAAATATGTTTACAACTGGAAAAGAAGGAAAGTAGAGAGAGCTTTTATTTCTTAGAGTGGAAATAAAGTGATTTAGATAACTGGTTTCTCAGTATGGGTAGGAGATAAAAACATTGTTAGAACTGTTAGGTTTGGTTTTTGATGTTTCTATCTTTAGACTCACTTAATGGCTTAATTTCCAGACAAAATCAGCAGTTTCTTGCACAAACAAATATAAAGAAACACCACTTGACCAAGGTCAGTAATTTGCTCGTCACCTGTGTATGGACATGTGCCCCAAAGCTACTTAGGACAGGGAGTTATGACTGAGATGCCATATGCCTCCCCTTAGAGGCTCTCTGTGACATCTCTGGGTCTCCAGGTGCTAAAACTCCCATGGAATTATACTCTTACCTCTGGATAATTGAATTTAGCACCCGGTTAGTAAGGTGCAAGGAGAGACTAGGAATAGCTCAGGGGTTGTTTTCCACCACTGGGGATACTACATACTAGTCATACTGATAATATATTAAGGTGTTTGAAATGTAGTGCTTTGTAGACCACAGTGTTATGACAATAAGCCTTTTTTAAAATAACATGACTCACTCTGATACTGCTGTAATGGAGGTTGTATAAATGCTTAAGTGAATCAGATATGCAAAAATCAGATTCTTCATCAACAAAAAGGAGCTTCATTAGCTGAATAAATAATTAACTGAAAATAGTCCCTTTGCCCAAAATACCAAAATTGATTTACACAAACAATGGAGCATATTGTAGGAAGATGTTCTGTGCTGCCACTTAATGAGGAAAGCAGCAAAAATGCTTAGAAATTAAACAATATTCATACAGAATGTCTGTCTTCACTTTAGTAACTAAAATAGTTTATTTGAAGTCCCATTTACTAGAGGCATTTCCTTGACATAAGCAGTGAAATATATATTTTGAGAACCTGTCCAAACTGTTTGCTTGTGACCTTTCCGGGTATGCACCATGAGTCCTTAGTCCTCTATAAATAATGGTCTGTTTCTGATCAAGAAAGCCTATATTACTTTCTGAGCAAAGGATGTGGTGTGATTGTGGATTATTTTTTTCACATAGAAATACTGGAAGTAAAACTTTGCTTCCTCAAAGACTAGTGGGATAATTCTGCAGTTGGGCTTCAGCAGTATTTTGTCTTGTGATTTACTCAGCTGTAAAGAGTACTTGAAGGTAAAATGCCATATGATACAGTATTGCCTTCAGCATGTCAAGGACTGATAACATTGATTTTGCAGAAGTGATTCACTGAAAATTTTGAAATCAAGTAACTAGAGCTCACTACATTAGAGGTACAGGAGTGCTTGGACTGCTATGAAGAGTATAGGCTTCTTAAAACAATGGGAAAAACTGTAATTCCACTGAAGTGAAATCTGAGTTCAGCCAGGGCAGAGCTCAGTGAGATGGAATTGGTTTCTTCGTGCTAGTATTTGTACATTTTGTGTTGGATGGATGTCTTGTGAGGTGATCTCTTCACGAGTACACCAATACCATTATGCAGGTTGAGTGTATTCCAGTATTTTGCCTATAGATACCTACAACTGATTAACCAAAATCCATAGATTCTGTAGGGATTTTCACCCCTTTTTACGACAAAACAGATATCAGGTCCTGGAATGTTGAATAATCTTTTAAGGATAACAATTTCAGAGGTGAAGAAACAAAAAGATTTCAAAACTTAAAAGATAAATTAGAGATACAAATACCAAAATTCATAATACTGTGAAAATGCTTTGTCTCCTTGTAAATGACAGCTTTAACTTTCTAATATGATATATGTGAAATGCAAGCTCATTTAGCATTAACTTCTCTCTAAAGAGATTATGGAAGTTCTATTCAGGCAAAACCTGAACTTATTTATAACTCTTATAGGTGTATTTAAAACTGTCATATACTTACTAGTTCATTAAACTATTTTTTCATCAAAAAGATTTTTAACTAGTAGTTTAAATTCTAAACTTTGTGGATTTCTTTTCTTTGACTTTTATGGTGATTATTATATAAATATACATACATATATTTAGAATGAACACAATTGGGAAATACTTTCTTAACTTTACTGTAGTATGAATTGTGACCTTCAGAAAGGGTCTGTGATAGCAGATTGCTGGTGATATGCCTTCCTGCATTTTGGGAGGAAAAAAAATGCTATTTTTGATACTCAGCTTGACAAATTCTTTGCTTGAATGCCTTCATGCAGTTTTCACTCAAAAGCTACCCTGTGCTGTGCAAATTGCAAGAAGCTGAAAAGATAACACACTCCATCAGGAATGTGGTGTAATACACCTGATACTCTTGAAGTGAAGCCATGAAAATGAAACGTCATTAACTCTAAATCTGTTCAGTTAGATAAACTGTCCTTTGAAGAAAAGGAATTTCCATAATCTAACATTATTAAGCATCTATGTGTATGCTCACTTCTGTTTAGCTTTTTCGTTTATACATTGGGCATTGTATTTCCAGATGCAACTTGCACAAGTGTCTTAAATAAAATTAAAAACTCTAATACAATAATATATTAAAACAATAATACATTGAAAACTTTAGGGTATAAACACTCTAAGAAAGCTGTAATGATTTCAGAAGGAAATCTAACTGTTAAGAGAAATTTAGATTGACATTCAGAGCAAAGAATCTAAATATCTGAAAGATGGAAACAGGCGTATTTATGACATTGGACGGAGCAGGATCTATCCCTACAAGATCTCTACAAACCTGACACATCCTGAGTCTTAGCTCCCTGCTGTGTCCAGTGTGATGGACAGCACCAGTCAGCCACCAGGGCCTGGGAAACACACTGCACCCACCCAGCAGCCCACAGTGTGTGGGAATTCCCACCAGCATCAGTCAGCGCTGAGGGGGTACACATGTGAAAATACAAACTCTGTGGCATTTACTATGCAGAGGTAGGCATATTAGTTAAACAGATTATTTTAGAAACCTTTTTTCAAGTTTTTTTAACTTGTTTCAGATTTCCATTGGAATATCACCAAAGTTTGAGCAATATAGTTTACAGGGCCACAGGTGGATTTTATTGACTTGAGCTGCTTGCATGCCTCAAATGTGTCTTTATTACTGTGAAATCTGATATATCATATGTAGGAAGATGATGAGCAGTTTATATAAGTTTATGTAAGTCCTTCTGCATCCATCCTATTCTTGATTAATGCATTCTTAGATTTAAGATTCAAATATGATACTATAGTATTGCTCATTTTCTTAAAACAACTAATCAATTTGCAACTGCCATTTCCATAACTATGCAAATACACTAATGAACTTCTAAAAGACAAAGGTAAAAAATTATTTTCAAATACTAGTCATTTAGATAGCACTGATTAGACGCTTTATACATTATTAAGACTGCATAATGAGTTCTTCAGTTTTAAAAATGATTTTACATCTAGATTTATTACATGCTTAAACTTCTCTATATTAACACTAGAACCAGATGATCTACCCTAGTCCCTTCTAATTTTACCCATTTTATGATTCTGGGAATCTATGACTTGACTCGAAACCACCCACGGTTATGTGTATTCCTTTTTCTAGAAATACTTCTGTACACCTTCAAAGTTCCATGTCTTACTATGTACTCAAAATACAGAATGATATCTATTATTTACATTTTTATTTTTCAAGACAAAAATGATACATAGATATATTTTATTATTATGTTTTCAGCTGTAATTTTACACTAAAGACTAGAGATCATAATTAAAAGTCTTAAATTCTTCAGGAAAAAGATTTTATCACTATACTTTATGAAGATGTGGGTTGAATTAAGGACTAAGAATAGCTTTTAATGTGCAGACATTTTTGGTAACAGATAATAGCTGAAAATATTAATTAAATGGAAGTGAGAACTGCAGCAGCTTCCCCAGGAGGTGTGTTCTAGTAGAAACATGAATGCATAGGGAAGAAAGGAACTTTTTTCAGCTGATTATTTCTAGCCATGTTCTGTTTGAAAGACTTATAATAAATTGTGTTAAGCTTATATTGCTGAGTTTTTATTTGAATTGGGACATCCAGTTTGTTTTGATAGCTATTATTTAACTAAAAATTGTAAATGCTTTAAGCTCCACAAAATTATCTGTAGCAGAGTTGTGAAACTTTCAGAGAAATGGGCTGAAAACTGGAGTGATGACTTGACCATTTTTTTCTCAGATTTCAAATTTAAATTTTTCTATAAACTCAGAATAATCTTTTCAGCTCTAAAATGTAGATTATGATGTAAATAAGTCCACTTATTTTTTAATTGAGTAGTTATACAGCAGGATTTAGACGGGAGTATTTTTCCTGTAGTTTGAAGTCCAGAAGTGAGATCAAAGCAATGTGCATCCTACCTGTAGACTGTCTCAGGATTATGTGAAGTAGACTTGTCTCCCTGTTTTTAAATGCCCTGTCAAGCATATTGAAGATTCAAATAAGGTGATGTGAAATATAGAGCATTTGAATTACATAACAGAATAAATTTGCCATTGAAGCATTTCACAGTTCTTATAGCTGCCTAAAGTGGATGCATGGAATAAATTCTTTTGGTAAGTAAGAAATTAAAGAAAGTTGTAATGAACAAAACAGTAATATCAAAAAAGTCAGTTAATCGGCTTCCTGGAGTAACTCAGTTTGACAAGTGATAATTTAGAAAATTTATTTTGATTTAGAAACATAACTGCTGAGAGAAACAGAAATGTAACTGTCTAGTTTGCCATAAAAGAGAACACAATCTGAAATGAGCTCATTAATTTTACTGTTTATTTGGTTAATTGCAGAGTAGCACTGATTAATTATTTAATTACCAAAAAACAGACTCCTGTATATCAAGCCCAAGAAAAGTCTGCAGCTTCATTTAAGCATCATTAAGATGCTATTGTGTGGGCACATGTGAATGACTCTCTGGAGGCTGAGAGCAGAGACAAATGGAACCAAAGAGGTTTCCACCTCCAGAGACCACAGTTCAGGTCTGCTTTGTCCTCTGGAGCTCAATGGGAAATGTCACTGATGGCTGCAGTCTAGGCTTTAGTATTTCCCATTTTGTGTTAATGCAAGTACAACAGATGCAAAAGTCAGGATTCTTCTCCAAATGAAGGCATGAAGTAGTAGAAGTCTTCATGGCACATACACGTGGACTGGATATCTGAGCACTGTAGCCTTTGGGTAGCTAATCAAGGGAATCTAGAAAGATTTAGGTTGTGCTGACACTAAGTACTACATTGCTTTCTACCGCAAGTGGATATATAGAATAGGTTCGGATCCCTTAGGTTGTCTTGCTTGGATTCCATTTGCACTCCAGAAAGCTCCAGAAAGCTTTTTATAGATCCCATGTCATATCTGCCTGTTCCCTGAGGTCTGGTCTTACTCAAGGTCTTTGGGGTACCCTAGGCACCTTGTCCTATTCAAATTTGTGTGTGATTTGTGAAAAAAAGGAGCACAATCTGTAAAGAGCCAAGAATTTCTTGCCTGCCCAAGTGAAATAGGACCACTGCAGGTGCTGATCTGGTTAAATTATGCTTCTGCCAACAGTACAAACTGACAAATTTAAATTATGGGGATGAAGTTAATAATGCAATTAAGATACAAATCCCTATCTATTAAGGAGCAGAAGCCGCCGAGCAGATCTGTCAGGGGGTACAACCAGGTGGTGCAGGTGAACCCCTCTCTGGCCATGCCCTCTCTGAAGTGTGCTGTCCTGAAGCAGAGCTGCAGTGGTGACAACGGAGTCCAAATTGCAGTAACTTGATTGCTTTGTAACTGAAAGCACCAGAGCAACTTGCATGGAATGAGCTGAATACCATATTTACTGGCTGCAGGACTATGTGTGGGCAGCAGAATAAAGCTCTAAATCTCAGCTGACAGTGGCTCCTGGAGACTCTTTGTTTGGGAGTCTCTATTTAAAACTGCTCCACCCGATGTGGTGGTTGACAGCTCCTGTCCCACAATAGTACTGAGAAAATCACTAATGCCATTCTATATGGCATAGTATTAAGCAACACCAGGAATATTTAGGAAATGTCTTTAGCATGCCCTCAAGTGAATTTTTTTTAAACTTCTCTTGCCGCCAGTGCTAAAGATGAAAAAAATTTTTTGAAACCACATCTAAGAAAGGAGATCAAATACTTGGGAATTTATGCCCTATTCAATTTACTAATAGTCATAAATCTTCAGTGTAATAAGAGAGCCAGTCCCATTTCCTTGGAAAGGCATTCCAAATTCTAGATGAAGTAATGGTCTGGGCAAAAATTTGTGATTTTATAAAACAGTTTAATTTTACAGAATGTGAAATTTAAGAGCTCTTAATGCATCCAACAACTGTATTTTACTTCAATACTTTGCATAGGTATTTGATATTCAAAACACCGCATGCATATGAAGATGTATATGCATTTCCTTTATGAACACAGTCACACATTCAGGGAATGCAGTTAACAAAAGATAAACTTGCTGTGCCAACATTTTTCCTGCCCTTCAAGACTTAGCAGGGCATGTATTTTTATAGTTTAACAAGCTTTCCTATTAAGTTTTGAAAAATGAATCTATTATTGACATACTTGAAACATATTCAATTAGTCTTGATTTGGTATATTTGATTTAAAGGCTTTTGATTATTTGTTCCATGTTCTAACTTGACAACTTAGAAATGGAATGAAATTAACCTGTCAGGAAGGATTAATGAACAGATTTTTTTTTCACAAGTTTAGATGATTTACAAGAATTTCACTGCAGCTGATCTTCCCATTGAACCAATATTCATTTCTGAAAATGGATTAAAGGTCCATGTGATGGTATCCTATACTTTCATATACTAATTAACATCCATTTATCAGAGGGGTGAAATGACACTATGTAAAGCAGCAAACTGCTCCATACTATAATTAAAGCCAAATTGTTTCTTATGTTAAAGAATAAACACAATTCCAGATTATTAGTACCTACATTAAATACAAATAAGCATAACTGATGGAATAACTAATTAATTGAATGTTATTTGAGCCTGTTTTTATTGCAATAAATGTCCTGTAAATGTTCTGCTTAGCTGCAGTACAGAACTATTTATTGACAAGGTGTGTTTTTCTGAGAGGCTTAGTGAACTATTCTTAGTAGTTTTTAATGAAAAAGTACATCAGAAGATGCTTGTGTAGTCTGCAAGTGAAATGTGAATAATTTCTTAATTCTCAGTGTTTACCATTTTTCAAATCCAGTTATCTCTAGCTTTGATAATCTGAAAAAAGGCAGCAGTGGAAGGAGCAGGTTTGAGTGTGCCTTTAAAAAATGGTTTGCATTCTGCCCCATCTCCAGCTGAGGAGGAGTAGGGGCAACATCTTTTCTTGTAAAACATGTTTGGTCAGATTACCAAGGAAGAAGAACTTTAAGTTGCAGCTTTAGCTGCTGTAATTTTCTTCCTTCATTGCATATAGATTTTTGTGGACAATAATAAAAGCAGAAAATAATTATAAAAAATTTCATCTTCTTTAAAAACTCATTAAAAATAATTGATTTAAGTATTAAAAAGCAAAATTTCTGTCTGTTCAAAGGAAACATACACCGCCTGGCCTCTTTATGAAAATACGTTCTTGTTCTAATATCTAGTGATTGCAAGAAATTTGTTTTACAGTTGGTATTTGATTGAGGTAACTGACTGGCTCGACTGAGATGCCCCAGTGACTTTAATGTGATTAATGCAAAATAAGTATCTTATTTCTGTGTTGGGACCAGCTGACAGGAGAGACCTCTCCTTTCAGTGGATGGATACAGTCAGTCAGGTGGTTGCATGTGTTGACTGTTAATCCTGGGATTACTGCCTAGGTTACATTAGGGGCTGCATCAATTTGGTTGTGGTCTGTAGTCAGGCACAACTACCGGTATAGAAAGGTGAGGAAAAGAGGGTAGAACTATGGTGAATAAATTGTCAGTGGGTGGTGACTGATGTTAGAAAACAAGAGCAAATGGAAAATAACAGCTGAACAGGGCAATCTGGCTGAAAAGCCAACAGGGAGATATTTTATCAAATAAGAATTATTTCCTCCTGTTTCCTATTGCAGTTCCACTGTTACAATTACTCTGTTTTTACCAGAAATTATTATTTTGGCATTTATTATTTTGTCACAGCCATTTCTTGAATTGTAAAAATGCAAGCAAATTTAATTGTCATCTTTTCAAAGTCATGCAGAATCTTACCTAAGATAATTTGCATTCAAATTAAGTGAAAGACTCTTGGTGGTTTAAGAGGGCAAGAATTATCTCTATGTTTTAAAAGTACTAAGGAAGATACTTTTCAATTCTCCACAAATGATATGTGAAATGGCTTTGTGTAGATAATCCTTGATTTCACTGTTGCAGAGTAGTAGGTACTCTCCCTTATTCTACTGTTTTCTCAGGTATACCTTTTACAAACCACACTATCTTAAACAAGATTGTACAAACTCAGTGATTTCATTTTTTTGGTCAGTGGTTGTAAGTTCTTAACAAGCTGCATGTCGAAGGTTATGTTAATTTTCTTTTCATCTGCACAAGAGTGAATTTCATTTTATGCACAGCATGTTCATTTTACATTGGAATGATATTTTAAAAAAAGACAGTTCATTAAGTAATTTCAGTGTATTGACAAATGGGCAGGATTAAAGACTATTAAAACAATGACTTGGCAGTGTATGATTCCCACCACAATGCATTTTAGTATTAACAAGACAACTCTGGATCACTTATGATGGTAATTTTAGATACAGTGATTTCTCCAGGACATTACTCTTGTAAATAGACTTTAACTATTCAAGTTCAGCAAGTTGTAAAATATAAGTTATCCTGATAATTTAATTAAAATAAAATATAACATACCTATATTAGGAAAGAAGACTCTTACATCTAATATATTTTGGCTTTCCATATGAAGAAGACTTGAGCTTTAGTCATGACAGTTTCTGTGACTTTTCTTTAATAAAATGAAAGTAAACTTTGAAGCAAGGAAGTACCGATTAAGGAACTTGGTAAAATTTCACCAATTTGCACAAACGACTATGAATGCCTAAATTTTAGACACATTAGTACTAATATTTTGAGTAATCACAGGTTACTAAAAGTTACTGGACAAGGGTTAAAATAACCCCCACAGAGCTTATCTACTTTGTGGTGTAATGATTCCAGGTTCTATTGAATTGATGGAAATATCTTCTAATCCTGGGTAACCATTTATCCTACAAATGGTCCCATTGGTCTTTCCAGTTAGTTGGAAGCCAGGTGGCTTCATCTTTTCTTACATTCATTTAAGTGTCAGCTGAATAAGCAGCACATGCAGAACATGGGCCTGAGTGCCTGGTTACTCTGGATCAAGCTTAGGCAGACAGGGAGACCCAACGGAGATCTTCAGATTACCATTTCCCTCTGTAAGCCACGCTGGGATTTGTTACCTACAATTTAACTGCACTTCTGTGTGCCTTCATGTACCTTCATTAATCACAGTGGATCTTGCCTGTATGTATTTCTGAACCTTCAGCTCCTTCTTGTCCTGTGCTCCCTTCAGTAGAATCATTGCTAGTACTTATTGACAGTGTGGCAGTTGAGAAGTGCCCTGGAGGGAGACTTATTCTTAGTATATGGACACACCTCATCATTTTAGCGCTGAAAGAAGGCCTGGAAAATCCCTTCTTCCCTTTGCCATCATACCTTCTAATTCACCTATGTTTTTTTCCCCCACTTAATACAAAATTTATACAGCTTGAAGTATTTTTATTTGCACTTATCATTTCTAACAGGCTGAAATAGTTTGTATCCAATAAGAAGGCTCAAGTAAAAAAAGTGCAGATAATTGATTTTGTGCTTATTTTACTACAATGAGATGGTATTGAGGTATATCGGATTTCTATTTATACCAAATGAATGGTTTCAGTGTGATTTTACTCTGGGATGAATTAGATATATAAAGTTAAATATGTTTGAAAGTCTATTTCCAGAATTAAGGCCTTGCTCTGAGCTTTTTTTTTAAATTTAAATAATTTCTATCTTTTTGTGTCTTAGCATAAGGAGTATGAAAATGAGGGTCATGCCCATATACAGGGACCCATAGCAAGGGCTATTTTTCCACAGCTGGAATTTTGGTATTTATAATTTGTAAAGCCACAGTCAAAAAAAAGTTGCAATAGCAGAACCATTTTTGCAAGGTGAAATAGCCAAAGTGTTTATACTGTTTCTTAATTTTTCTGCTTTGGGATCTTCAAAAAGACAATGCAAGAACATGGACAGACAGATAGATAGATAGGTAGATAGATCTCCTTCATTAAAATTGTAAAAGTTCCTGGGGCCAGGAAAGCATTTTGTGAAAACACAGAGGTAAACATTTTGGGCAAAGGAAACTAATAAAATGTTCCCTAGTGGTTCTGAAATGGGTTTGCTAAAATATTTTCCTTGCTGTGCATGGGATAATGGGGTCATCATAGAAACAGATTGTTGCACATTTGGACCACAATGGCACAGTAGTTCTGCTTCCAGCCTCGTCTAACAGCTTTTTGCCCCTCTTCCTGGGGGTAGGGTGGTCTGCAGAACCACTGGCCCTTGGCCCATGGTCGTTCCCATGATGGTGCTGCCATAGTTATAACCACAGGAATTTGGAGAATTCTTCCATGGGTATGCACTGCTGGAGGTTTATATGTCTGGGGCCAAATGCATTACTTGCATGTAGGCTGAAGGAGAAAAAATCTCTATCAGGCTTCTTACCCCTGTCACTCCAGGTGTCAATGTATTTTCCCCCATTATTCCTTTAAATACATGTGCAAAATGAAATATTCTGTTGAACAGGTGCTTTCAAAACTATTCACAACAGTGCAGCAAAATAGGACCACCTCTACCAAATGCATCTGGTAATGAATGTTAAAGAGAAATTGTGGAATAACAGAAAAACATGTAAAAATATGAGAAATTTCAGGGTAATAGAGCTTTCATTCTACTTAGTGGCTGTCAAAGCTTTCACAACATGTATGTGACAAATTGTGGTTGCTCAAATATATTTCTTGCTAGTACATTCTCTAATAAATGAAGAAATTTAAAGGCTGATTTAAATTGCAAATCTTACACAACTTTGAAAAAAATTATTGCTAAATTGGTATTTGTTTTTTTGTGGTTTTTGTTTTTTTGTTGTTTTTTTTTTTTTGCTAGTGGGTGAGTAAAGACAAAATTGTAATAAAGTTTTCTCCATCAAAATGTGCCTGCTATTTCATGCACAGAAAAAGGCTTATTTTCCTGTTTTTAAAAATTTTCCTGTTTTTTTAAAAGCAACTATATAAGTGAACTGTTATTAATTTAAAATTATTATACTCTAATAATGACTAATGCTTTCTGGGGAATAGAAAATCAAAGATATGTGTTGATGGAAGCTTATAAATTGTATGAAAAGAAGTCTGCTTCTGCTTTAGAGAAAAAATATATAAAAAGAAAAGAAAATGTTAAGTGGAAAAAAAAAAAGAGAAAGTAAAAGGGATGTGTGTGTAGAAATTGAGACAAAGAAAGCTCTGTTACACAGATAATTTGGAATAGAGTTGCATGAAAGCTTTGATTGTTTCTAACTTGCTGAGGAACCAGTCTGCTGGAGATCAGGACTTAGTGCTTTGCAGTGCCCCTTTGGGTTTACTGAGCCTGTTTGGACAAGTTCAGAACATTTTACGAGTCCGAGCTTTCTCTGCAATCATGTTCACTCTAATAATGAATAAATTGCATCTCAGAATTCTAAATCAGTAACAAGTGACTTCTTTATTCAATATTCATTTCTATGCACATACTGAGAATTGTGCAGGGGAATTTCAGTTTTTCCTAGAAGTGAGAAATAATAATTTGGCTAGAAATGTTTACTTGATCATCTCCCTTTTTTCTTGCCTAGCTTCAGGCCACATCATTGTTAAAAAAACCACAAAACAACAAGCCTTGAAAACTATAACAAAAATTAATCCTGTGCCTGTTTTAGCAAAAGGACACAGAATGTGAAGATTCTCTGGACTGTGCACTCCTTTATATGAAATGCTTTATGATCTTCTTGCATTTTTACCTCTTTCAAGCAAAAATTGTAATACTACCTTAATAGTCAATCCTCTGAGTGTGAGGTGAGAGGACATTCAATACTACAGATCTATAAGAGGCAGCTGTTACATTGCCATGGAACATGATGACATGGTACATATTTCTAATCAAAATGTTTGGTTAACAAGAAGGTCAAAGAAGCAATTAGTGGGGAATACAGTTCTACTGTGTGCCACATACTATTTGACTAAAATACAAACTGACAGCAGGGTGATTTCTGCTGCTGGAATCACAGAGGTGACCTAGGGCACTCTATCAAGCTTAGTTTGACCCTGACAGCTTTTGACCAGCTATTTGTTGTCATATCTTTCTAAGTGAACAAGATGACAAATATACACAAGACCTCATGCTCAAATTCTGCATTCTGTGAAGTGAGACAGATTTTGACCTTTAATTGGTAGAGGTCTCTGGGTCTTGTGATTCCACATCTGCTATCTTTATTGTATTGTAGTGGACAGAAATTCTGTTAACTACTGTAGCAGTATGTGCTCCCAGAACAGGAAAAATGTAGCTGCAGTTAAATGGCATTGGAAGATTTTTTTATTCCACAAGACAGTCCTTTTTTTAAAAAAAGAGATTGCTCTGACTTTACTGAAGAAGACGAGAGTTTTTGCTTCAAGTAATAAGACTCTAATAATTCATGCTACTCAGCACTGATGCAGAGCTCTAATGTGACAAAACTAAAGAAAGGATTTCAGCTCAGTTTGAAAATAGTTGAATAAATAAATAAGAACTTTGTCCAGGGCTAGAACATTTGAATAACTATATATTTACATTTTTTATAAAATAATAAGGTCATCAGTTTCAGAAATTAGCCTTTCAAAAAAGGAGGAAGAAATTATTGATAATTTTTTGTGGCAATAACCAAAATGAGAGCACTGTTTTCTTTAATTTTTCTATTAAGGATTAACATTTTATGGTTGACTTTTAGGCAGAATTGTTTACCATGGATATTTTCATTTGCCATCAAATAAAAGCTGGCTAAGCCTTGAAATATCATTTCTTTATTTGATTTCCCTCTGTTTTGTGTGCACTTACATTTTTCCATGCCGTGATGTTGGTATCTGAGTATGTTCAGTTTTGTGTGGAATTCTATTCTCTCTCTCTGAAAATTAAGTTTGCAAACTACATGTTGAGAAAAACTGCCTTAGATTAGTGAAGAAGTATAGAAAGGCTCTTCAATGGGGAGCTGACTTGTAAAAAGAGGGTCAAAAATCAGTGAGCAACCCAACAGAGGATAGCTTATAAATTAACACAGAAGAGCATCAATAACCTTGTGGCTTCTCATTCCTGCTCTTGCACCGCTTTTGTAAAGCCTTTAATGGGTGAGCTGGCTAGATGAATATCTTGTGTTCTCAGTTCCTTTTGTCTGACTCTTCCACACACAGCAGCTCCAGGAAGGCATGGAGAGGGTCACTGCTCTCCAGTGCAGGGGACCAGGCATTTTGAAGGTACCACTCAGCTGCCTCTCAGTGGCAGAGCTTCTGCCCTCCTGCTCTTATCAGATACTTTTGCCTGGAAAAGCCCTCAAATAAGTGTTATTTGCCACTTTCCTCTGCTTGCTCTTCCCAAAGTTTGCTGTTCTGTCAGTCCCCATTTTTATTGGTCCTGCATTCAGCTACCTGCTGCCTGCTTCCCTTTGATTGCTCCTCAGACTACTCTTTCCTAATTACAGACTGCTAGCCTGTAGCTAGAGTCTATCTCACACTCCATCACATGCTTTTTCCACTGAAAATCTGGTTTGCTATTTTTTCCCTGTTTCAGCAAACACACCCTAGAATGGTGCCTCAGTCCCACCTATCCTATTTGGGAAGGACGACAGGACTACCAACATATTAACACATGTACCACAATATATGTGGAAGTATACAAACTTACTTGGTATAAAAATATAACTGCATTATTTAGGCTCTGGTGAATCATTTAAGATCTCATAAACACTGCTTCCAACATTAATAGAAATCAAGAGAGATTTGAACATCTTCACATTACTTATTATTTCAAGCTATTTTAAAGTAAAGTGTGTAAGGATTAATGGCAAAGACTTATGATGGGAGAATATCTAGTGGGTACCGTGCTGTCAGCCTTTTGTCTTGCGAGAATGTAGTTTCTCCATCGAGTCTTTAATCACATAGTTGATTTTAGTGATTTTGATTTTAGTAAGCATGTACATGAGGACTATTTTTTGGTAAGGATTTCCAGATCCAGGCTGTTGTCAAAGAAAAATGTTAATGATAAAAGCAGAATAAAAAATATTTTGACAGTAAAACTCTTAAAGCCTGAGAGATATTACAAACACTAGTGTCATCTAGGTAATACAGAGATACCTGCAGAGATCTGCAGAAAAAGATAGTAGAAATATAGAAGAAATCTATAGTGTGAGACTGAATGAATGTGAGGAGAAACTAGCCTATAAAACATATATTTAGGAGAATGTAGAAAAAAGAAAATAAGGCAGAAAATAAGGCATTTGTTTGCAGCATGAAAAAGGCTCATAACTGGATTTGTGTCATAAGAAATACCACAATTCAATTTCTTATTCCAAGAGAAAGCTGTGGTAACAGTCTTGATGAAGTGTATGCTGATGAATACTCTGTAAATAGTAATCATTTGCAATTACTGCTAGTAGTTGGATGTTGTCTTGTTCTGTTTTACGTTTGCATTTGGTTCAAGAAGGGTGTGAAAGGAATCTTCTACTCCAGCAGTTTGGCTTCTTGTCCCTATTAAATCTGCATGTATAGAATTAAACTCCCCAAACTTTATACAGCTTAAAAATGTTAGTTGGGATGAATTTATTTATTTATTTATTTTTAAAATTAAAGTCACAGCAATTAGGCCATTCTCTTTTCCTAATACATTACCTGCCTCTTGTTGAACACTGGGGATTTTTACTCTGAAATATTCAGGGCTTTATTCAATTGTCTAAAGATAGGTTTCTAATTAAGATACCGTGACTTAGTCACGTGGGGTTGGTTGGGTGCCTTTAAGACCTATGTGCCCCTCTGAAAAGGAAGTTGCAATATCTTATTTGGTGTCTGTGTCAGGTAAGTAATTTGTTAGCCAGAAAGGCTGAATGTGGAAGCGATCAAACCAAGAGTATTTCTTCAAACAAAATTTAAATGATGTTTCTTAGTACAAATTCTCCTTTTGCTCTCTGTTAAAATGCATGCACTAACATATAAGAACTGCAGGACACCTACATTCCTTGTGTTGGTCTGGAGATGTATACAGAAGTGTGTATGTCATTTGGTGAAACAATGTCAAAAGGTGGGTGCAAGCTGGGCTCTTTCCAGAGCACATCATTGGAGTTCATTCTCAAAGTGCCCAGAGGAAATGGGGCATTGAGAACAGACTTCAGGGTTAATTGATGACCTCTTTCCCAGCTGATCTTCTTCCTAAAGCAAAAATATTTGTGTTGATCTGAGGTACCATCTGCCCAGTGGTCTTGCAAATCACTGACTCTACAGTGCCCCTGCCAGTAGGTCCCATTGTGATGGAGGGGGAGCAACATGGTCTCTGCAACAGTCAAAAAGCTGAATAGATCACTTGTTGGTAAGGCATCACATATGAGTCCAACACATCTATTTGTTCAAAATTTATTGGCAAGTACTGTCATTGACACAGTGCAAACCATGACACATTCAAACTCTGTGCTTTTACACCTTTCTTTCTAAGATGCTCAAGTTTGAATAAGGTCCAAAGCAATGATTATTGCACTTTTTGAACATTATTTTTAGTTCTGTTCAAATTCATACTGAAGAACATCCCTATCTACAGTTTTATGCTTTCTTCTGGATAATTGTTGGATTCCCTACTATCTTTATGTTAAGTACAGAATTTTAGCAATTGCTGCAATCCAAGTACACACAGCAAGGGTCCTGGGACAAATTTACTCATAGCAAGTTCCCTGAGATCCCAGGTGTCTGGATTTTTTTTTTTTTTTTTAAGATATGAACCTGAAGAAGCTTCTTCTGTGTCCTTTGGTAATTTTGACAGAAAAATAGGATCTCTGCCCCCCTTTTCCCTTAATCTCCTGATTTTACCTTTCTCACAATGTAATTTCCTGGTCCTGTATGCTGTATGCCAGCCCTGCATACTCAGGTCCTCAGAATTAATCCCCCCTCCAGTAATAACATGGAAAACAATTCCGCCTTGATGGTTCTGAAGAGCAGATAGTTTTTATGACTTAATTTTCCAAAATATATTTTAGAAATATATTTTTCTTAGACACCATTGTTAACTTTTCTTTTTATATTCTTAATATTACTGTTCTGTTTCATTTAGCCCATGAAAACAGGTTGCAATAAGAGAGGCTGCCATTTGACATGCTCCTGCTGCTGATTCCATTTTATTTCACATTTTACTTACATTCAACAGAAATCAGTCCAGCAACCCCAAATTGTTTTGATTTAAAATCAGCACATCGAATATCAGCACAGAAAAAAATTATGTTTCCAAACCAGGTTAATGCCTTTTTTCTCTGCTGCAAGAAGTAAAAGGTGTCTTCTTGGCATTCCTCACCAAGTAGCACTTTACAATAGAGCAAGATGTTATGGTGCTGCTTTGCAGTCACCATATGTAAAATCAGATTCTTTCTAGTCAGGTTTAGACACTGAAAAAGACACTTCTTTTGGCTGTGACTGATATTCAGAGATTATGTAGTTTTGTGTTTATCTTGGTTTTCATTCAGTTTGTGCTCCCATGCCAACTTCTGCTCTTTCCCACTTCTTCAGGTGTTTCGAAAGCAAGAAAGCACTGTAGCTTGCTCCAAGAAGAGTGGCATTACTTCCTATGATATAATTCAAAAGAAACTGCTAAAATATTTGGAATTTCCTCAGTAAAGATTTTCAGCTTTTGGTGTGGATTTTGGGAACTTGTGGCCGACTCTGCTTGCTGTGCCCAGAGGCTGCTCTGCCCTTGGGATGGGCAGTGGGGGCTGAGGGTGAAAGCCCAGAGCCTTCTCCAGTCCAGCTCCCCAGGGCTCCAGAGGAAGACTTTGGGCAATCAGAGGGATGCAAACTGCTCTTCACATGCTATGTGCAATCACACATTTCTGTACCATTTATTCAGGACTCAGAGCCTGTTAGGCAGAACTGATGTGGCAAATGAAGAGTAAGACAGAGCAGATGCATTGCTCACTCTTAAACTGCTCTTGATCTCTGGCTAATCAAAATCCCACAATTAACAAGACCAGTTCTGTGCATACATCTGTTCAATATTCAGCCTATATTGTCAGTGGCGTCTCGCTGAATTCTTTGAGGTTCAGTGCCTTTAGCACCTGCAAGATCAGATCCTTGACTGTAACCAGATGGTGGCATTGTAGCATTACAGCAGTTTTCTGAAGTTGTCATAATTTCAGCTGGGGTAATGCAGATAACTATGAAAAGCAGAGAATCTATTTCAAAGTGGAATTCACTCTAAAAATGGTGCATGTGCATTTTGAGCTGAAAGATGGTGCGCAAGCCAAGGGTTCTTTTAATCACTAAAAATAATAAATATAATGTAAGTTCAAAGAATAATCACCAATAATAATAAATAAGATGTTTATTATGTTTAAAGAATAATCAATGTATAGAAAAATTGAAGCAGGCAGTAATACTTAATTTCTTAATGGAGATCCTTAGTATTTAGAAAAGTTTATGCAATATTGGTTGGGAGAGAAATTTTAGGAAAAAGGGAGGGAATTACACTGGCATATGTTTAAAAACACATGAAATCTGAAAAGATAAAATTAGAAAAATAATATAATTTTATTATACCTAAGTAATTAAATTTTTTCTTCTTTTTTTTTTTTAAACTGGAAAATCATGATATGAGATAGTGGCACAGAAGCGTGAAGTAGAAACATATTAATTCTAAATGCAATTCTACCACATTATTTCACTGTCATTTCCTGTAAGTTATTAACCTCCTCAGCTTCATTCTCTTCAGTTCTGAAGTAAAGTGAACTGCAATGCTTTCAAGACTGAAAGTACTAATTAGTTAATATCTGCCAAACATGCTGGAAAATATTGTGTGCTAACAACATTTTCTCATGTTGTTCACAATTAAGGGTTACGAGGGAACCACTGTTAACCCATTCTCCAAACCAGCTGCTTTCTGGTACCTCAATACTTGCATGAGGTTGATGACACTCCTGGAGAGCAGCACTCAGCCCCATTCTGCTCACTGAAGACCTGTGCCTCTCTTATCTCCCCACCAGCCTTTCTTTTTTACTGTTTTCTTACTCTGATGTGATTGAAAGCATACCACAAATTTCACAACTCAGTTTGCAAGAGAGAGCTGTTTTTTCGGGTCTGAGGGCGCCAGGGGAAGCAGCACAGCAACCTGTGTTCTAGGCACTGCTGTCTCCACTTGGGTGGAGTCCTGTCTTTCCTAGGATAATTTTAACTGAATGCCTTCTAAACAGTAATTAAACCTTAGTGGTACTATGTGAAGAAGTCTTGGTTGCCACCTCATAGAGATTTTCTGAATGGTGAGATTTTGCACAGGGTCTTGATAAGTGAAGAAACTTTATCTCTCCTGCTCAGCTCCAGTCCTATCTGTCCTCTGATCTGCTGCCTGCATGACTTGTCTGCTTCTTGGCAATTGAGCAGCTGATTGGGGATGCTCAGAACCAGGTAGTACATTGCAGAGAAAAAAGGAAAATGTTGGCAGGCAGTGCTAGAAAGAACCCAGCAGTTTTGAGCAGCTCAGCCCACTGTTACTCTCTTAACAAAGTGCCCAGCTGCTAACTGGAAAATGAGGGAATAAATCTTTGTTGCCAGCCTCTGAAAGCTGGGGAAAGACCACCATAGAGGAGTGAGACTGAACTGAAAATGGGAATAACTGAGATGGAGGCTAAAGGTAGAGGGCTGATTTGAGCTTGTGATACCTTTTCACAAGTGTAGGGCCTACTGCAGCATCAGATTTGCTGTCTCAGTAAGTCTATGAGAGAGAACAATCACAGTCCATACTTGCTTACATGGTGCAGGCAAGGTGGACAGGAATAGTGAACAAATGCAACATTTTTCTGAAGCTCGATGGACTTCTAACTGAAGTTACTGATTCTGGAAGGCACCCTGTCCTTACCATCACCCTTTCATTTGTGCTTATTTCTGCAGGAATTCAATGCAGTTGTGAGGTGCACTTTTGCTGTGGGTAGCTTGAATTTGTGTACAAATGAAAAATTTCTCTCAAATAAAATCAGTCTGAGTGAAAACAGTGTCAGTGTGAAATACCACCAGTCTTCATAGTGGGACTGCAGGCACTAGTACGTTTAGCCTCTGAGAGCTGCAGGGTGAATCCCACAGCTTCTTTTTTTTCAGATGCCATGTGCTGATTTGCTGTATAGGTTATTTCCTCATGCCCTGTGGCACTGGCTTGAGCTGCCAACCTGAATTTGCATGGTGGATGTAAGGTTTCACTAAAAACCAATCAAGCAGAAATAACCTCTTTAAGATCTGGCATTTTTGCATGAGTTTTAGCCCATACCCTCAGTGAAGTGTGAGCTTCTGTTGAACTCACCAAGCTAAGGCATTTACTGCATGGAGAAAACTTGACACAGGAGCTACTATAACTCAAGATAACTTTGAAGTGATGACAGTCTGCAGAAAATGTGATTTTGCCCAGGATCACACTGGAAGGAATTGTGACATATCTGCCTGTAACAACTGGTAGATTTGGCCCTACCTTCTTGGCTGAACTGGATTGCAAAAGCATTCTCTCATAAATCATCCTAAAATGAATGAGGAGGAGGAAAAAAAAGAAAGTTTTTTCCTTCATTTTAGCAAAAGAAGGGGTCAGCATATGGCTTTTGTTTTACCACTGATTTCTACAGAAGCCCATTGAGCCTGTTTTGTATCTGAAGCTGAAAGCTCACACTTGTTCAGCTTTTTGTCTCTTGTGCTGTGGGTGCAGGATGATGTTACGTGACATGAAGGCATAGATAGGGACCCAGGTGTTGCTTCTGACTAAAAGCCTCTCTGCTGGAACTTCCTGACTAATTTCCCTGATTACAAAGACAGCAGGTGTCAAACATATCAGAAAAAGAACAAAAGACTTTATCTGTCCATACTTAATTAAAGGCAGAAGTGCACTCAAGCCTGGCTGGCTAAACCAGAAGGCCGTGAGGCTAATAGTGTTTTAATTTATTTTAACTGTGCAGGAAGAAATTTAAGATGATTGCTGAGAACAATGCAATTAAAATATAGAATTATTTTCCAAATTTGTTTTTGTTCTGGTTTGACTTTTATAGAAAAGGATTATGTTTGGATTTTCTCACAGTCGCTTTTAAAAAAAATATCTACCTTTTGTGAATTTAAAATATACAAGGTAGCCTGATAAATATGCAGAATTATATCATCTTAGCTTTAGTTTAAATGTCACTGAAAGGACAGGCTTTCAACTCCATCATCTTCAGTGATTACATTATTGGATTTTTACCAGTTGAAATTTTGTATTACATGAATCCTATCTATTCATCAAGTGAAAATGGGGCTCACATATCTTATGCTTCACCTCACTACTATATGTTCTGCATGAATTCAGTCACCTTTTCACTTCTGTAAAGGTGTTCAGCATAAGGGATTAGGAAAAGAGATGTAATCTTTGTTCATAAAAGGCACTTTCCAATGAAAGGCACATTCCAATGAAAACAACAGTCCTATGTTAGTAGCTTAACTTTGTAACATTGTTGTGGAATATCACTGATTTTCATACCTAGCTTGTAAAATTTGCACAAATTATTGTACAACAAAACCTCATCTATGCCTGTCCTAGAAACATTCTGGAAAGATGTAGTGTTTTCATATTATTTTCTTATTTTCATGGCAATTAAAAGATTTAAGATCACTGAATATTGCAATATATGTAATTTCCCAGTTAATAATTCATAAGACTTATATTATAGAGTGTTTTCATATTATTAATTAAGATGTAAAGAATCTGCTAAACACCTGGGGTTTAGCAGGGCAGCAAGAGGAGATACTGCTGTAATAAGACTAGCAAAATACTATGAACTGACTACTCAAAGGTGTAGCATCAATGTGGGAGTTCAAGATGCTTTGAAAATGGCAATAACTCTGTAAATATAACTGCTTAACCTTTAGATATATAGTTTTAAATAGATATACTAGATATACTAGGTTTTTAATCATTCCATAAAGACTATGATTCTGCCTCTTGTACTTTGCTTAAATAGTTCTTATTTCTGTAAAGCCCTCTCTGAATATTCAGTTCATTCAGGATTTTTGCTATGCTAAAGAGTTAAGTACCAGTAAAAGTCATGGTCTGATTTTCAAACTTCAGTGACCAGGCTGAAAAGGCTCTTGACTGGCTTCGCATCCAATTCAATGTTGTGATACAAATAAATGAAAATATTTCAAATGTATCCTTAAAAAGGTGCTTATATCAGATGATAGGAATTTATATTGGACTAAAGCACTTGCTGAACATATTTTCCAAAATTAAACCGTAACTCACAGTTATCCTAAGTGATACTTTATGGCATCTTCAATGAATATTTGCAATTAGATCCTGCTAACATTGGTTAATGTCCAAAGTCTGAAGCTTTTGAAGAATTGGCATAGATTTAATTTGACTGATCTTCTAAGTTTAGTAAGCAGTTGTGGTTATGCTGCTTGGGAATAATGTTGGTTGTACTTCACTATCATTTGTGGGAGTTACTAGGATGAAAAAAATACACTTGTCACTGAAGTCATTAAATATAACATGAGAATGCTCCTAAGGATCCTCATTTAATAGAGAATGTTGTGTTTAACATTTTTCTTTTACAATATTTTTTTCAAGATGAGAACAACAGTAACAATATTTATGTTTTCCTTTCAGCAAATTTAAGAAGCTGGCCTATTTCTCAATATTGAACATGTAAAAAAACCCCAACCCACTGGATTTCTACAATATGTATCTGAAATAGGAAAAGTTATTGTAGACCACAGAGCATTGCTCTTTGGTGGAAGAATATGTCTAATAGGAAAATTCCGGATTTTCTGTGCTTTTGCTCTCTTTTAATAATGTCACAAATTAGGGTCCTCGATCCAGGGCATAAAACACATAAATGGTGATGTACATTTATTTTTTTGTTTGTCATGATGAAAAATGCAAAGTGGGCAAGCAAGTAATAGTAAAAGATTGCCCTGATAATTGAATGCTACTGGTATCCATAAGATAACAATCAAAAATTAACAACCTATGTCAAAATAGTGACTTAGATTGCCTAGAGAAAAATAGTGCGTCTCCTCAGAGTGTGGATGAGAAAAACAAAGAAAAGTGTTTTCTATTCAGAATAGGAAAGCTGAGTGAAACTGTAATTGAGAAAATGGTTGAGTTTCCCTCACTTGGAATAATTGTCATTCCTCTTATACTTTGGCTGAAGGCAAAAAGTGACCACAGTTATTAAAAAGAAAACGTAAACCCCAACTGATTCCCAGAATACAGTTCCAGAAGAACAGTGTGAGACCAGGAAGGTGATAAACAACATGCATTAAGCTATACCAAGATAAAGCTTCTGACTAAATTTTCCCACTAGGGTGCCTGTGGCTGAGCAGCTGAGAACATATTTAAGTTAATCTCTCAGGCTACAGTTCAGGAAAGATCTTCAGTACATGCTGAATCAATTTCTATTCAGGAAGACTGTATGCAAAAGACTAAATTTAAGCATGTATTTGTACCCCATTGATCTCAATGGGATTTAGGCACAGATCTAATATTAAACATCTGTTTAAATATTCTCTCAAATAGGGACATTATACCAAACGGAATTCAAAGCATTAGTTTTGCGTGTTTCTTTAATTTGTTTAAATTCAAGAGACAAATAAGGAATTTTCCTTCTGCAAAGCATTTTATGATCACATATCACAGTCTGTTCCACTAAATAACAGTTTAACTGTTTTCAGCAGTTAAAATGCTTGGTTGTGTGAAGCTGAGCAGGACCACGGGAAGTAGTTCTGGAAGTGTGGCTGCCAGGCACATGATCGATGGATTCCAGGGCATGCCTGTTCTCAGATCTGCATTGCTGTAAGGAAAATGCCTATAGTACAAAGCTTTGAGAATGCCTTTCACCTCAGTCACCTTTAGTTGTTCAAAGCTTTGTGGAAAGCCTTAATGGGTCATCTTACACTCCTCTTGTAACAAATGGAGAGATGTGGATATCCTTGGAGGATGATTCACCTGACTTGTCTTAGATAAGCACTTTAGATCCAGCAAATTGCCCTGGGAGGTGGGGGACATGTAACTGTTTTGTTTTTCCTGGAAATTGCAGGGGAGTATAAAGTGATTTAGACACCCACTTAGACAGGCCTCATAAGGGCATTTAGACACCCACTCCTCAGATATCTAAGTAGGGTCAGAGGAGTCCCACTTCTTGTTGAATATCTATATTCACAAACTGTGCATTTGACATAGTCATTAGCTTAGCAATGTTGAAGTAAGAGAATTATTTTTAATTGAATAAGTATGTGAAACATCTGTCCTGCTTTAGGTTGATTGGTGTTTTTTGAATATTACATGTTGGTAAAATTCCAAATTCTGGAAATTTCTATAAACTAACTGCCTTAATTAAGGATATATACAGAAACATTTTCTTCTGGTCAGTTATAATTTGACTCCTATTAAAACACCAAGGTTTTTGTGTTAGATTTTCATTTTTTCCCTGAAATATTTTGGAAAATAAGAGATTTTTCTTTTGCTGTTGGTATACAAATGGTGGAGAGTACACTCTCCTAAATATTGCTGGGAAAAGGGAATGGTGAGAGTGTGCCACTAAGGTGAGCAGATAGGTGTGCAGCACTTCTAGCTGTTCATCTTCCTTTACCTGGTAGTCTTATATTAATCTTCCCTCTCTTGATTTGTCCTAATATTTTTTGACATCAGAGCACAGAGAAGTAAGTGCACATTCTCTGATCTATTATAATGATATGACAATTTCTTGTAGGAGTCTTGCAGTCTAAAGGTGATAAATATATTTACTTTCCCTAAAGGAATCAATTAATCATAGAAGTCAGAGATCAGGGAATCTATTTTCTCCACTCTTGCAAGCATGGAATATATTCACTCATGACCAGTCCCCGAACAGATTTTAGACAGAAGCTCAAGAGGTAGGTAAACATTAACACACTTGGCAGGCAGCAGAATAGTTTGGGTTCTTTTTATGTTGAGATTTTTACAATTAACCACTGTCACTGTCTCAGGAAAATTAATACAAGAAAATGATGAGAAATGTAAGGCTTCCTCAAGTTAAGTTTAGGCTAATCAAAGAACTTAATACAGTGTGTATTTAAAACCAAACCATTTTGATGTTGCCTTTTCAAGCACACACATTCAATATGTGTGTTTTCTGCATTGAGTTTAGATGTACTCCTTAAACCTGTGTATTCCTTCATGCCTTTGTATCCCTGCCTATGTAAATATTAAATGAAAGCTTCCCTTTGATTTTCAGAATAATACATTGCTTGCTTTACTTGTGCAAAGCATAATGATGGGTTATGTTTTTTGGTGATGGATTGCCACCTGGCCCTTTCTGGCATAGTATTGCATTCCTCACTCCTAAGAGTTAAAATCTCTTTTCAATTTAAAACATCTTGCATATTCTAGGGAAATATATAAGAAGTGTGGAGTCGCCCCACAGGAGTATGTAAAACCAAGATGCCTGATAAATAATCTGTAGTTATTGTTGTGAAAAGATGGTAAAATATAATTAAATGTTAAGAAAGATAAAATTCATGAATTCATGAACAGTCCATGAAAAGAAAGAGTAGCTAAGTCTTGCAAAGGGAGATACTTTTCCTTTTTCATGCAGGCACGATCCTGAAAATTCATGTTAAATTGTATCTCTAATTGTAACAGTTTAATGAAAAGCAGTAATACTTACCTGGAATCACTGCTTTAATGATGCTGATGAATTTGGCTGAAATGAAATAATCTTTGGTTGCCACCAGAGCAGTGGGCTCATGGTTTTTCCAATTCTGCTCTCACATGAACCGTCTCTTGCAGAATTGTGCCCTCACTGAAATAAAATAGGGGTTTGTTTTCATTTGCCTGTTCACTCCTGACTTTTGTGTGTCAAGCACACTATTGAAAGTTCTAATTCACAGACTAAGCAGTCCACAGGAGACACAATATTCTTCTCTGATCCCAGTGTAGGGAGTTTTGAAGGTATGTTTGTCATGTGGGACTAAGTCCAGCTTTGTTTTTTTTCGCACATACTAACAGATTGGCATGATCCAATAATTTTTTTCAATATCTCTTTTGTTTATATTGCCTCAACTACAATATAAATTTTTCTGGACAGCAATTTGTTACTTCCTTGACCTCTGATAGGTGCAATAGCAGTGAGCAAGATATAGCAGCTCTCCCTGGAAAGTGAAACTGATGTTTTCCCACATATATAAGAATTGTTTTAAGAATGGATTCTAACATGCCAAGCCCTGAATTTTCTTGCAGCCAATCAATTTTGTAATTCTAGAGCTTTTTTTCAGTTCAAAGAACTATTTCAGGGAACCAGGCAGCATTTCTCAGAGATTTATACATCTGACTTTCCCTGACCCTGTTGTATTGGCATCTCACCACGCCGAGCTGGGAGCTGGAAAGGATGAATGTTTCCCATCCAGCTCCGAGAAATGCTGGGCTGACTCTGTGACGATTGCAGCACACCTTTAACAACAGAGGCTGACATCTAATAAACCAAGAGAGCTGAGACAGAATTATGTGTAAAACCAGCCATTTTTGGATCTTATGAAAAGTGTGAAAGAAACCCAAAATATGTGAGATATGACTAACAAGACTGCAGCTGTGGAGGGAATGACTTCCTGGTGTGGAAGGACATCTATTTACTTGGGAACTGAACCCACTTCCTATGGAATCATTAACTTCAGCAATGAAACTTTGTTGCATAACATCAAATGAGCCTATTCTCAGTCACTATCTGGCCAGAAAGTCTATGTCAACCACACAATTAGATTCTACCAGCATTAATATCCTAGATAAGTATTTAGGGATATAATTGTTAATGAACAGAAATTATTTCTGTCTGGATCACCCTCAGTTTAGTTAAAGCCTTTTAAAACTGTGTAAAATATAACTGTCTAGTTGAGCTATGGTTTTTCCTCGCATGACCAAGAAAATGTTCTTTATGGCAGATCTTGGGTGAAAAACCTTCAGGAATCTTGGTGTAGATATTACAGTTTCTAGGTGGTTTGTTTGTTTGTTTTGTGTGTGCACATGTGCTTCTACAGCTTCTTTCATCAAAATTGTAAATAATTTTAACTTAGAAGAATCTTTTATGCTTTCTTTAAAACATCTCAGATAATTCAGGAATTCCACAATTCTTGTGGATCTCCAATCTAAAGAAAGAAAAGGATAGACCTTGTCATAAGATGATGAAAATTTAGCTCTCACAATCCTTTGCACTCCAATAATTACTTGCTGAAGTTAATCTCTTCCTATCTATTGCCCTCAGGAAAAAAACTAAAGACACAAATCTCAAGCCCAGTGACAACTCCATTCCCTTCTGGACAGATAATATTTATGGATATAAAAATTAAAAGCAATGAGGAAGGGGTCTTTATTCTGGACTTTTTCATGTAGCATTAGCAAAACCTATTCTCTCTGATTTGACTTAGAAAATCAACCAGAAATATTAAGTTGCCCAATGTAATTAAAACTTCTTATGGAACTTACCAGCTGAATATGAAACTATTTCAACAGTTTAATAGCAATCAGATATTTTTAAACACAAATACTCAGGGTTTTTATTTAGTTTCAAAAATAGGTAGTTCCGAAATGCAGAGAAATGGCTTCAAGTTTGGTCATTTGATATTTACAATTGGGTTCAGTACTACAATTACTTCTAGTTTCTATCTTGAGAAAAAGGTATTGACAATGTATTTGAAATAACATTGCTACCTAAGCAATCTGACAGTGGTACTGTCATGCTTTTTCTTTTTTTGCAAAGAATCTTCAAAATATAATCTCATGTGGACGAAGCAGTAATGCTGTGTAGAGACATCCTAACTAGTTGGTTTAAGCTGCCAATTACTGTGGATGCTAATTTTGCTGTGCTGCCAGGATTTTATGTTAATGTTATTGAACAAAAGCCCGTAGTATTTTTTAATTTAAAACTACTGAACTATAAAATTGAACTATTAGACTTTCCATGAATTTAAGTGGACAAAGAATATTATGTCAAAGGCTCAATTCAGTCACCTTCAAGCCATTACACCTTTTGAAATGTGAAGCAAAGTTGCTGTGGTCTATTATTTTAGGCTGAAATCCTCCTATGGTCCCTGCTACTACCATAAAATAAACTTTAATCTTCCCTGCACTCAATGCCAAATATTAACATAGAGTATTTTAAATGAATACACCCCCTTATTCTATGGGGTACTCTCAGCATGCTCAGACAACTTGTTTCAGCCTAATGAAAAAGAAGAACTTGGCCGCCAACTTCACCCTTGCATAACCTTGCAATTCTCCACACCTTGGCAAGCACTGGATTTCAGAATAAGGTGGAACAGGCTGTGGACACCCTGTCCTCTTTCTTGCCTTCTGGGTGTAAGGCAAAACTGGAACTGCTCTACCTGGGCATTTACTTGCATGTATTGCTTCTGTTCTCTGCCTACTGTCCACAAAATAGACAGGAAAGCAGTCAGTGTGTCATTAACATTACCCTTCTTGTGTGCCTGGTTATGAAGTCTGATGGCTTTATTGACCTTGTGCTACAGTTGGAACAGTTCCTTGCAAGAGGAAGGGACCTAGGGACTGATGCTGTGCACTTTGCAGTGTGAACTCTCTGTCTTTTCCAGAGTTTGAGAACGAGAGTTACATCTTCAGAGAGCAGGGTGTGAAATTGAGGTGCCCTCAGCCCTGAGGGCCAGGGCAGAAAAGATGTCTTTGACTTCTGCAGCAGGCTCTGAACTGCGGTACTAAACGCAGAGCCCTATTTATGAAACTAGACAAGTGTGTGTATGCAATTGTAAAAAGCAATGGCACACTCTTGAAAGCAAGCTGTGCCTCATTGCACCCAGCACCCTTTCCCCTTCTGGCAGAACTGAGCCATTGATAAATTATTGTGGCTTAACCCCAGCTGGCAGCTAAGCCCCACACAGCTGCTTGCTAAGTGTCCCCATTTGTCATCACTTGGTAGGATGGGGGAGAGAACCAGAAGACAAAAAATGAGAACACTTGTGGGTTGAGCTAAAGACAGTTTAAAAGGTAAAGCAAAACCTGCACACACAAGCAGAGCAAACCAAAGAATTAATTCACATGGGCAGGCACATATTCAACCATTCCTAGGAAAGCAGCAATCATGTATGACAGCTACTTAGAAAGACAAAATGCTGTAACTCTGGATTTCCTTCCTTCCTTNTGAGAACACTTGTGGGTTGAGCTAAAGACAGTTTAAAAGGTAAAGCAAAACCTGCACACACAAGCAGAGCAAACCAAAGAATTAATTCACATGGGCAGGCACATATTCAACCATTCCTAGGAAAGCAGCAATCATGTATGACAGCTACTTAGAAAGACAAAATGCTGTAACTCTGGATTTCCTTCCTTCCTTCCTTCCTTCCTTCCTTCCTTCCTTCCTTCCTTCCTTCCTTCCTTCCTTCTTCCCTTCCCTTCCATCAGCTGTCCCAACTGTGTCCCCTCCTGAATCCTTGTGCACCACCCACAGTGTCCCTGCTGATGGGGTTGGGTGAGAAGGAGAAACGACATTTATGCTGAGTAAGATCTGCTCAGCAGTAGCAAAAACATCCCAGTGTTATCACCTTTGATTTCAGCACAAATCCAGAGCACAGCACCATGCTAGTTACTATGAAGAAAAGTAAATCTATCCCAGTCAAAATCAACTCATACGGTAAGTGATTTTTCTGACCTTTACATGTGTCTGAATTTAGAGACTGTAGCTGCAACAAGAAAGATATATACACATATAAATTTTTAAGAGCCTATCTCATTTGTTACTGCACAGTAATTTTAGAAAAAGACCTAGACAGATTGCAGTGCAGTCACGTGTGAAGATAGGACAATGGACTGGATCAATGATTTAATCAAAATGTTTGAGGGTTTCATTGCATTCCAGTGGAGGAAAAATGCTTTTGAGCACCATGTGTTCAACACTTACAACCAAATAGCAGATGAAATGTTTGATTCATTTGCAGCAGACCTTTGGTTACTTTCCAGAAAATGCTTGACTGTTTTTTTGATGAGATCACTGCTAAAGTTGTTGTTGAGGACATATTGTGGTATAGGCTGAATGTTACTCCAACTGCAGTTTTCTACATTTTCTCCTCTTTCTTCTTAAGGAAGACTAGACTAGAAGTTTTATTATCTTCTAGTGATGTAAGCACTTAATATTTGAATTATGTGGAATCTAGTGTAGGGTATAAAACCTACAGGAGACCGATTGGCACAAACTGACAATTCATGGACCACTGGATAATCTGGAGAGTTGGTGTATTCTCTAGAGAGAGGCCAGGCTTCTGTGTCTTTAGGGCCTTGAATCCAGTTCTCCATGTTGTATTTTTCATTTTTTGTAAAAAATACCTGACCCTAGCTCTGTACCTACTACTGACATCAGCAAGAGTTAGGTGTAGATGCTGTGTGCTTTATCTAACTAGGACGGGAAATAGTGCACCTTGGCTCCCTCTGTGAATCCTACTCTGGGCTGCATGATCCTCATTAAAAAAAAAAAGTGGAATCTTTCTCCTTTATATGTATGAGGCACTTCATGATTCACATGTGATTAATTTGGGGAAAGGAAATAGGACAAAGTAAAAGTAGGGCAGCAGAAAATACACAGTAGAAGTAAACTCTAATGATTACACAACAAATCCAGTTAAGAGAACATCATATGATATGACAAAATTAAACTTGTCTGAACAATATTTGAAAAGGCACCTCCTTTGTCTGCAAATTTAATACAGAAAGCTATATGTGAGTAAAACAGAACTCAGCTATGGCCATATATGTCTTATTTTTCTGTGGTATTTCTCAATGAAAGGAAAGATTTGTTGTTTCTTTAGAATATATTTGTTTTGTGAGCTAATGATTTTGCAAAGGTGTTTCCTTCTACATTGTTCCTTAGGCAGAGCTCCAGGAAGGTGATGTTTTACATCCCCCATTCCTGTCTGGCTTTGATTTTTATCCCAGCAGGGAAATCTGCAGTAAAAAGGGACAAAATTCAGTTCTGCTTAACTGTGGCTGAACATGCAAAATGCCACAGATCTGTTCAGAGGTAGAATGTGCCATACTGGTACCTAAAGAATTAGTTCTTCTCTTCCATGTCTCTATAATCCTTTATTCAAAGAATTTGTATGTTGTGCCCCACCCCTTCCCCAACTTCTTGGGCATGATGTTAGGTAGGATCAGATATTTGTTGCCATTTAGTCTGTCTTGTAAAGTCAAGGAATGGGTAACAGCTTCTCTGGTCTGTCCTACCTGTATATTTGTATATACTGAATACATTTACCTAAGACTCCAGAAAAAGTCTGATTTACAGGAGAAAAGCATCTTTATTGGAATCATACACCTACGCATAGATTCAGTAATGTGTGGAAAAAAAGTGAAAAGGGAGATTAAAAAGCATGATGTTACTTCTCTACCAAATAGCAGCAGATGCCAGGGACTAGCAAGTCAATTTAGTTTCCTGTTGGGGGAGAAAAAAAATCAGTTATTCAGAATCTTCATGATTTCTTTTTTCACTTATGTTCTCTGGTTCCCAGAGAGAGTTCTTTACAGTTTTTGATTGGCCCTTCATGCAAGAATGAATCTCAGTAATCATGGTGAGCAAGTCAGCTCCAAGAGTAAGATTGGAGAAACTATGTCTACCTGAACTGTCTAAGCCATTCTCAAACTGAACTCACCTTGCCAATACATGTAAAGTTCTGTAAGTTTTCTTAGAAACTGAGTTCTGTAGAAAACTTTGGCCTTTCTGAAATATTGGCTTCAGTTCCAAGTCAGAGTGTGGCCAATCATACTTCTCTTTCATGGGCATAGTCATTACCGATGTACTCAGTATACTAAGCATGTGAAAGTCAAATACACAAACCAAACCACCAGGAAAAAAATATTTTCCTCCCACTTTTTATGTCCTTTTCTTCACATCTTTAAATGACAAAGTCACCATTTCATGTCCACAATTTTTCCAGAGTTACACTATTTCTAAAATTCTCTTTTTGTCTTTTCCTCTCTTCATTGATTTTTGCAAATGTTTTCTCCGCCTAGCTTTTCAGAACTCTGCCTCATAGTGGAAGCTAAAGAAAGTGAGACACGATTCCAGTTCCTCTGCATAGGATATGTCCCTTCATGGCTGGAGGAGAACTGTACAGTGCTGCTGGTAGAAGGAACATGCTGCAGAATGCACTGGGGCAGGTCATGAATGGTGGAATTACTGAGTGGCTGGAAGGGAAAGGTTAAAACCAAGCAGTATCAGGAGAAAGCTAAGAAGGTGACCATAAGTTAAAGTGTCTGAATAGTAATTTGAAGTTCATAATGTAGAATAGTCTTGCAAACAAAGCGTGAAATAATGGAAAGCTTTCCTAGTAGAAAAAGAGAGTCACAAAAGTTGGATAGACTTTGTTCTATAAAGCTGAAGAATGGCACTGAGCTTACCCATTAAAGTATCTATGTTCAGATGTCTCCTTGAGGGTGAGACGTCAAGCCCTCCATTAGAAGTAATAGCAAGCCAGTCAATACAATCCAGGGAAACTTGAGAGCAATTTGGAGGACCAGCTGACCTGTCAGTTCCTGTTTTAGAGCAAGCTGAAAGTATAGACTAAATCTCAGTACACTATTGGATCTCATTCCGGATGCAGTCTAAATTTCCAGCCAAACTCTCTTTGCTGTCAACAGAGAACAATCAGTCTTGCAGAACTCTTTCATTATAACTGGTCTGTCCCCTATTTTGGGCTATCTGATTCACTCAAATTAAAGTCTTGATTCTGTTGCTCATCCACTAGCATTCAGTGCCATTGAGATATCTAAAGGTATCTTGTCTGGTTGCCAGCCACCACTCCAGAAAGGCATGGGTTTTCTATAGCTGCTGTGTCATATCTGTCAGATCTAGGTCTTTCAAATGGGACTAAATAACTATGTGTTTAGTATGGTGGAACTGAGCCTGAAGGTCTAATTTTAAATAATTAATTGAAGTGACTTTCATCTTGAATCCTCACTGTTTTATGACGTGGATGTTGGAATTATTCAGTCATGAAAACTATTTTTCATCCTACTGCTAAAATGTAACTGAATAATTATTTTATCTCTGTGTATATCAGCTGAGAAAAAAACCAACACCTTACGTCATAACTAGAGAGATCTCCTCTCCAGCTGGCGGTTTATTACAGATGCTGTGGTATAGACACAAGTTTGGCATAACTGAAAGCAGTTACAGATTTCAGTTTTATTATAGGTTCATGAAAAAGCCGTCAATTGAGTGAAAGCAAAGTTCTACTTACAAAAGTGTCTCAAGGAAATACTCAATATTTTTTCAACAGTTGTAATATACGCACTTAGAAAAAGGTCTTGTTTTGGTTTTTTATATATTCATTGGTCTTATTATAAACCCAATACATGTACAGGTATTAAGTGAAGATACTGTAGTATGCTTTCATTGCATTTTCTGTAGGGTAGATTCTTCAGTTGTACGCAGCAAAAAATGACCCCCTGCTAACCTGTGTGCTAACCTGTGTTCTAGAATACCCCATGGTTTTCACTACGACATAAATGAAAATGTTCGATTTCAGCGTGTTAGAAAAAGATATTGAAAACTGATGAAAATAAAGGAAAAGTGAGCACTATATGTTTTAAATGGCAACTTTAAAATGACTGTCTCACTCATGAAATTGAAAACCTCAGATCAGTACTGTTCAGAGCACAGGGAATTGAAGATAATATTACTTAATATGGGTTAGCTGGGGAGAAAAAAGGCCCAGTTTTAATGGGAAGGACTAATGCAACAACCTTAGTGATTCAGTGTTGAAAGTGACACTGGGAATGAATCACGTTCATAATGACATTCTTTAGATGTGGTATTCAGATCAAAAATTCTCATTGAAGAAATGAAAAAACCCACACTGGCATCACACAGAAAATACAAATTTCCTTAATAAATTAGTTTGCTCTAGGCCAAGTAAGGAAATCTTAAGCATATTAGTCTGTCTGCTGTACCATATTTGCATTTTATCATATTGTTTTGTCTGAAACTTAACTAATTTGGCAGAGATATAACACATTATTTCTCCACCAGACATCTGAGACAATAAAAACCAAGGTGTTTGGAGGGCTTCTCTGTGACAGTTTCAAATAAAGCTACAGTGACTATAGGTCTGAGAAGGAAATGCATTACAGAGATAAGCAAATTAAGTTCCACACAATTAGATACTCACTGTATTACACATTAGTGGATAACAAGTGCAAGTAGGAGAGAGTGTTAAGAGCACAAATGCTACCGAGTCATTCAGTTTTTGTTTTGTTCTATGAACAGTTCATCAAATATCCAAAAACACAATACAGTCTATTTTGATTTAGAAGTGACTGTACACTTTTGTATATTTCACAGTGGATGACTTGTAATTAAAATCATTACTTCTGTTAATGGCAATGAAAATAAGCTATATAACTGTTTACTGTCGGCAGAATAATAAACATTTTTTTCTTTCAAAGTATGCAGAACAAGACCTGGTCAAAAGAGAAGACTGGTGTTTTTAATTAAACCTTAACTTGGAAATCACCCAAAGATGACACATGATAATTGACAGGGGTTATGATACAATGAGCCAAGCAGTAACACAAAAGGTTGACACATCCGGGTGTGAATTGTATGGCATGTTTTGTTTTCTGTGCTAAAAGAATATTCCTCCAGAAAGTATTCAGCAAAAAGTATTTTAAAAGACCCTCATTAAGATAATGAGGGACATGCCTCTTTATTATATATTCTATCTTTCTGTCTCCTTGTCCCAGTCTCTTCAATCAGACCGTCACAACATTTTCATAACTTTGTCATTATCATACACAAGTGGAATATCAAAGATGAAAGAAGGGATAGAAATTAGATGACTGCAGAGTATGCATGTCATTTGGTCATGTCACTAGTTACTAATTAACTTATCCCATGTCTTATCACCATACAGTACAAGCCATACATACAGCCCAGTGACAAGCTGTTCATTCAGTATTCTTTTTAAATTAACTGTGGCATCTTAAACCACAAAAGCAACCAGTTTGAGAAGAGAATATTTTCAATAATTAGGTGCTTTCACCATTGTAATTACTCACCTGAACTGGTAACTACCCAGAATACTATAAGCCACATCCTAAACAGCCTATTTTTTAAGCACTTCTCTCAGTTTGGTCCTGCATGACGACATACAAGTATATTGAATATGGATCTGTTCTACTGACTAGGTTCTCCTTTATAAATTTTTTAAAAAATGTGCATAATTTTTGGTAAGCCTTGAAGAGTTTTATCTCTGCTGCCTCCTGAAAAAGGAATGTCTGAAATTGTATGGACTTATTCACTTTTATCAGAAGAGATTATAAAAATAGAGAGATTTAAAGCTTAATAAATTATAACATGGCAATTTATATCTTAAAAAATAGTAAGGGAAATTGTGGTGTCAATAGAATTGAAAAATCTGGTCCATAGTGACATAACTGAAACAGTGCAGAGAATAGAAATACACACACCTAATCGTTCTTATGAAGACCCTACTGGCAAAATAACCAGGCTTTTAAAATTACCATGGACAAGGTGGTGGACTTTATATGATTTACAATCTCTTAGAATATCCCTGTGTTTACACTCCACGTGGTTGTGCTAAGGAAGGAGCAGGGAGTCACGTAGCGACCTCCTGCCTCCAAATGCCTCCAGAGCTCTGGCAAGCACTTTTTTCTTTCCATCAGGCACCTCATCATCTGTGAGTAAAACTAAACAAAACATTTATGATGACATTTCCTTTGGGCAACACTAGTTCTGCAGAAGGAAGAATTTTTAGTAAACTGTGCCAGTCGTGTCAGATCTCTGAGAGGGGTTAGTATCTGGAAACCAGGACCTGGCGGCCCAAAAGTCTCCATCTCCTCAGCAGCCGCAGTGCCAAGGGACCACCCAGGCAGCCACAAGCATGTTTTGGATTTTCCCAACTCTAATTTAAAAAATTTCTGTTATATATCCAATTCCTATATATTTTGCTGTTTGAATGCATTTTCTAAATTTTTTTTCTCAGGGTAAGCCTGCACTGATGGGTTGAGGAGCTGCTGGGTTGAAAAGGAGAGCTTGCACATAGCTGCCATTGAGTCATTCGTGTGCAGTTGGGGATTTTGAAAGCCTGTCACATGAGGAAACTGCTGCTCTGTGGCAGAGTTTCAATACTGAAATCCAACCAAAGAACTGTACAATACTTCTAGAATACATCAAAGAATGTCTTACCTTTTCCACTGTATTACAAAAAAAGCCCTCCAATCACAAAACCGCTCATTTCCCCTTTTTCATGATGATTCTCTCAGCAAAAAAATATTAATATCAGAATCTTTCCAATAGAGTGGAGACTCTTTTTTCCTCCCTGTTAACAAAACATGTTCTATCTCACAAGTATAGGCACAATAGTCTCAAGATATTGACAAGCAGGTAGTAAATAATGAGCAAAATCACCACCTGCCCACCATCCTACCCTGCTAAAACCCTGTCTGGACAGGTTTAGTGGAGTGAGGATGAGTTTATAAGGGAAATGTGACTGGAACAGTCGCACACCTACAGGCCCTCTGTTCTTGGGGTGCTCCTGTGACAGCAGGACAGTGGTGAGTTCATTTGTTACCCTTATACAGCAGTTTTGCTCAGAACTGAGGACAGTTTCTGAGGCAAAAACGAATGCTGTAAATGTTCGGAATAAATTACCAGTGGACAGAAAGCCTTAACAAATGTGACATTTGCTTCCTTTCATGAGTGGGCTGTGAGGATGTGAAATTTGAGCTTCCAGAGTCCGATTTACTTCTCATGGCTGACCAAGGGGAGTATTGGGGGAACTAGAGGATTATCTGAGGTAAATGCACTCATGAACTAATTACTCAGATTGTATCCTCTAGTAATTGGTTTTCATTTGATGCTGAGTGTCACTCAGCTTCCATAGAAGTTGGGAAAAAGGCACTCTTTGAATTCAGCTGCTGTTGGATAAGACTGAGGGTGTAGTGCACTGGCGCCTATTTCAACTGTCAAAAATTTCAGCCCCTGCCATACAAGTGACAGGAGATAAAGCAGGATTTAAAAACTGAGAAGGAAATTTAAATATGTTTCAACATTTGCTGCATTTGGAAGCTGAAATGCTGCCAGCAATGTGATGTGTGTTTTCATATGCTGTACAAGCTTACATTTTTGTTTGTTTTTCACAATAGAACAATAATCAACAGACTGTGGCCTTAGACTGGGGCTCTGACAATTCTTTCTGCTTCCACTTTATGATCATATGGAGCTCTGGCTTTGCACATTTGGTATATCATTCTTATCACAGCTTAATTATTCAGATATTGGTCTGAGAACCACCAGTAATAATGCATTCTGCCATTCATGATCCTGTGGTTTTGCCTAATTTCTGCTCTTCTACTTGCTATTAAAATTGTGGTAACCTGGGACCACTGACCCATTGGTCTAGGAATTACATGAAAATACACATATGTATGCACATGTGTCTGGTTATAAATAATGCAGGCAGCCAAACATATACACCTAAGGTTTCACAATGAAATTATGAGTTAAAAAAGCTGATGGTTGCCGTGAAGAGATGGACAAAGTGCAGTGTGACACATTTATTACCTTCTTTTTCTTTCCAGTGGAGGGAAAAAAATGGTCTAGCTCTTTTGTATATAGGCAGCTGTGATGTATTTCAAAGATGTACAACTAATGTCTGTTGATTTGCATAAAATTTAGGAAGCCAATTTACTTACCATAATATTGTAAACCCTGAATCCAGGGACAGAAATTATTTTCACACAAAATACTAGAGGCTTTGTTTAGGGTCAGGCGGAAATATCAACATACTGATCACAATGTAAGCAAGAACTTTAATAGAGCAGAGAGTTAGATGAATTTAGAATCATAAAATAGGATAGTTTGGGTTGGAAAGGACCTTTTAGAGGTCACCTAATCCAGCCTCCCAGAAGTAAGCAGGGACATCTTCAAGCAGACCTGTTGCTCAGAGGCCCATCCAACCTGAACTTCAATGTTTCCAGGGCAACGGGGCATCCACCACGTCTCTGGCAACCTGTGCCAGCATTTTGCTACCCTTGTAAAAGGGTACTTCCTTATATCTATTCTAAAACTACTCTCTTTTAGTTTAAAAATTGCTCCCTGTACTATCACTGCAGGCCCAGCTAAAAAGTTTGACTCCATCTGTCCTGTGAACTCCCTTCAGTTACTGAAAATCCATAAAAAAGTCTTGCTAGAGCCTTCTCTTCTCCAGGCTGCTCGGTCAGCCTGTCTTCACAGCAGAGATGCTTGTCCCTCTGATCATCTTTGTGGCCCTCCCCTGGACTCACTCAAACAGGTCCATCTCCCACCTGTGCTGAGGACCCCATACCTGGATGCAGCACTGCAGGTGAGGTCTCACAAAAGCAGTGTCAGGATCACCTCCCTGCCCTGCTGGATATGCTGCTTGTGATACAGCCCAAGATTTGAATGACTTTCTGGGCTGCACGTGGCTAACTCATGTCCAGCCTCTCATCCACCAGCACCTCCAAGTCCTTCTCGGCAGGGTTGATCTTGGTCTCTTCTTCCCCCAGCCTTTTTTGATCGCCCTGACCTGTGGGAATTTAGGATATAGGCATATTTTTTGTGAGAAGTTAAGTCGTTGTTAATATATATAGTAGATAATATTATAGTTTATCACAAAATAAAAAAAATAGATTTTAAATTTTTAGTATGAAAGTTAAATGAAAAACAAAATGAAAGATTTTAGGTGTTAACTTAGTCATCTTCTTTCTCTTTCATCTACTCCATTTTCTACAGTTTTAATAACACAGTAATTAGTTAAACAAAGCCACAATACAGAAGTTACATAACTAACAAATAATTATTAATTAATAATTTAATAAAAACAAAATGCATATTAAATACGTTATAAAACTTAATTAAATAAGATATCTATAAAAGAATCCTTAAAATCATCCATTTTCTGTCTTTCTAACACATGGCCTTAGAGTGCCCAAGTCTTACAATACACATTTCTCTATATGTACTAAGCCTATTAGCATCTAAAGCTCTAAATTATAATAAGAAAATAATAAACAACTAAAGACCGAAGGCAACGAATGCCACTTATCTCATTTGCAACCCTAACACAGAACACCTAAAGGGTCCCCCATCAAAAAAACAAAAAAAAAAAACCCCAAAATATATAAAAAAATTTAAAATCTTACACTGACCCAGGTGCAGCAACTTGCACTTGGCCTTGTTGAATCCCATGAGGTTCCTGTGACCCACTACTGGACTTGTCCAGGTCCCTCTGGATGGCATCCTGTCCCTCAGGCATATCAACCACACAACACAGCTTTCTACTGTCCTGTTCTGTAAAAAAAAGGGAGGGAAAATGAGCAACTAAGATGACATTAGCTCCTAAATTTTCCCCATAAGAGAAATACATAGATAAAACTGTCTTTGTTTTGAAAATGTAGAGGTTCCTGGATAATAAGCTTTCTCAATTTGCATGCAGAATAAATTGACCTATTTGCCCCCCAGGAAGCTGAGTGTAATTGTCTATACACAAAATTTGGTGAGGGAGTGACAGTTGCACACTATGATACTGGCTCTTCAAAATCCTGTGGGCCATCGAACTACTGCAGTCCCTTCAGTGAAAGATATGTAGGTGCATGTTCCAGACCAAAACCTGTCTGTAAGAAAAGAAAGAAAGCAGGCAGGTAATCTGGTGATAAATGTATTATATGAGTTCCTACAGTGTCTGCATCTGCGTGTAGAGTTCCAAAATGAGCGGTGGCTAAAATTTTTGTGAGAAAGAGTAATTGCCTCAGAGCTATCAACACATTTGCTTTTATTTCCTTAATTACAGTAACTTGCAACTGCCATTGCTTTATGGTTAAGTTTCTTACCCCCTCTTTAATAGTTCAAATTTTTAACTACACAGAAATTGTGGAGATCTTTACTGGGAGAAAGGAAGTACTTTAGAGGGACTTAGAAATTAATTTTATGAAAAAAACCCCAGTCAAAGAAGCAGACCCTCCCCCCCCCGCAAACAACTACAACAAAAATTAAAGGTCTAAATATGAGGGTTGACTGGAGCTAGAATTGGTAACCTGGATATTATTTATGAAAATTCTATTGTGTTTTTATTTCTGTCTGGAGCAAACTCAGAAAGGATTAGAAATATCAGAGAAACGGGACCCCTGCCAGCTGAGAATTTATAAAGAACAACATTTTATTGTACTCACACAGCTTTCCTTCAGTCTTCTAAATTATGTTTAGAGACAGATTGATTAAGAATACTTTCTTTAGAACCTGAGGGTAGGAAGCTTATTTCATTTTGCCAAAAAATGTTGTGTGTGGGAAGAAGAGGGGAATCTTGTAAAGTAGGGAGACCAGTGTATTGTATACGAGGACCACCCTTCAGTGAATGAAAAAGCAAAAGTTTAAAGCTTTTCAGTTCTTTCTTAGGCAGGGTATGGAGCTGTCAGCATTGTCAGTACAATTTATTCACACTGTTCCAGTGCTTATGAAAGCTACTGAGCAGCCTGATCTATAAGTGATTGAACAGAACAATACTCTGGAGCTTTGAGTATAAATAAAAAGCCTCTATTTCAGGCTCCATGCATCACAACTAGTGCTTTCTAGGAACACTGCCAGTCTAAATAAAACACAATCTTGCTGTAATTTTATACAACACTTGAAAAGAAGAGTAAGGCTGTGCCCTTCATGAATGCTGCTCTACCACATTTTTCCATAACCAAGTGATAATTTGACTTGATGATATGCGTGCCAGATTTAATTGTGCTTTCATATTCTGCTTTCCATCAACTATTACACTTGTCTTTGTTAGCTGATTATGATACAGAATTTCACTTTATTATGCCAGGATTTCCTGATGCCTCATTTACTCAATTGAGTTGAAAAACTAACATCTAGCCGAGATGTTTGATCCATTATGCATGTGAGGAGTGTATGTGCTATACAACACACATTTCATTCATCAAGACTGGCCATTCTTCACAGTATAAGCCTGAAAGTGCAAATGCTCTTCAAGGCTGAAACTAAGGCACCAGTGCCAATCCTTTTATCTCTGTTGGGTCTTTATAACACTCTCACTTGAGGTGAGGCTGGAAGTAGCCATGGAGGGCAAATCATTAGTCCTCATTCACCTGAGAACAATTCTCTGTAATGCACACAATTTTGTGTGGCACTTTTCTGTTCAGGAGAGCTCTAGCAGAAAGTTTTTAGCAGACTGTTCAGAGAATAGGAACTTAGTTGACGACATGCAACTGTTTGACAATTAATGAATGTGATATGTCTTGGAAGATGTACATTGGAATACAGCTGTGGCATTTATCATTTTTAATTCAGTTGGTAATACAAAGACTTCACTTGTATGCTTAGATACTTTTAAATTTAATGAAAGATTTCATGAGTAGAGGCTTTGTGAAATTCAAAAGGTCTTGTTCACTTATATTTTATGGTCAAGACAAAATTTTGTGATTATCATGTAAACATGCTTTTCCACTATTAGAGAATAGTGTATCTGTATAATACACTCTTTAGAAAAATATTTTAATTGCAGTTTCTTGGAAATTCTGAATTGTTGGGGTCTAACCCGTCATATATATTCTTGCCCCAGATCCAGGTCTTCAAAATATGTAGTTTAATCTGTGAAATAATCTGTTGTCATATATTGATGAACCAAACACATTTTTAAATTGCTCTTTCCAATTGCAATCCCTCATGTCAAAAAAAATTAATACTGACTTAAAAAATATGAGCTGAAAACAAACAAATTTCAGACCATTTTTTATTTAACTTGTGTTTTGATCATGTAAATTTCATATTTTCAGGAGTTTTTTTCCTGAAACTTCAGATGTGGATGATTTATTTTATTTTAACAGAACAAAGGTGACAAGAGATAATTATAATAACATGACTTCTGAAGGAGAAAACAGTTCTTATGAGGCTAAGATATAATAATGCAAATTTGCACTGTTGGATTCTTCAAAAAGGCTGCTTTTTATTAAGATGCTGAAATAACTTTTTAACTGTAGCAGGAATCTAGTTTTCTCTGTAAACCAGATTAAGCTGAAATTGGCTTCCATTAAATACGTAATGAACATCAAGACTTACTGATATCATCAATATTTTGCTGAGGTAAAGCTAAAGTCTACATTTATTTTGAAGGACACTATATCTTCAGTTTTCCACCTTAATTTAGTAAATGTCATATATTAATTTCCTTAATTTATCTTGCTACTATCAAGACTAACTAAAAAGAAAATATACTGCATAGTGAAATAAGGTATTAAAGTACTTCACAAATGTCAGGCAACAGTGAAGTAAATAGATGGCCTTTGAAAAAAGTAAGCACTGGTGCTTCCTAAGCTTGATAGCCGTTATCTGTTAGTAAAAATACACTTCTTTATGTTGACTGGTGACACAATATTTCTCAGGTCACCAGGAGAGCAGACTGCCAGCTCTGATGATCAGTAACACCTGTGTATGCCAAGAGAAAGGCAATGGAACCTGTGGCATGGTCCTGTTTTGCTCGTGGGGGAATCCAGACTGTGTATCAAGTACAATAAAGAGTGTAATTCTTAAGTTAAAATGGATATTTAAAATTGTTCTGAAGTGTGCCCATTATTCTCGCCGTTTGTAAAGGGAGCCCAGAATAGCTGGATTGTTCATGGTTTCTGTAAGTAGATATATGAAGAATATTAACCCCCTCTAGGTCTTCCTGTTATCAATCTCTTTTGTTTTCTGTTTGATTCTGGAGATCTGAGAAGCTGAACAAAATTGCCCATTAGCTAGCTCAGCTAATATCCACCTGACATGGCTGGGCTAGGACACCAGCCAGTCTTCTGTATTGTTTAGTGTTCTACTGTTAAAATAAAACTTCTCATGAATTTATATAGTGTTTAAAATTGACTGAAAAAAGTCATTAGAAAAGAAAATCTATTGGATGCTTTCTGAATGTTCTGCCCCACCTAATAATGGGGAAAAAATGATTTCTGATAAAAAAACTGCAAACATTGGCATGCTAATATAAAAATTTCTCTCCCTCCTACTTTTAAAGAGAAACTAATTAATTATGGTTGACTTTTAACAGACTTATTTTATTCCTACAGCATGAAAATAGCAGAATAGAAGCTACTGTGGGGTAAAAATTTTTAGATGGTGTAAAAATGTTTAGAATGCTGTGATAAAAAGGAAAAGAATGGGAAATATAATGTGACACATTCTTAGCTCTTGAAGTGGCATTATGTTTTCATTGCAATGGAATTCTTAAAAATAAAAGGACCTTATGGTGAGTTCACCTAGTTTATTTGCACACTATCATAGATGTCTATAATTTCACTTACTTCCTTAGCTGTAGTTTCCACTGCTTATATACTATCTCATTACTAGAACCAAAATGTGCTTCTTTGCTCTTTCCTTTCTCTATGTTCCCCAATGATGTAAAAAGGGCATAAGTAATATAAATCAATTAGTTACAGAAGCTATGAAAAATATAGATAATGAATTTCATAGCAAGTCTTAGGCCTAGTTAATAGGTAGGAGGGCTGCATTGCAGGCTGATGTTTGAGTAAGCTGACTCATGACATGCTTTTACTCTCTGAAGTTGGTTACATCTATCTGAATACTTGTTCAAAGCAGTTTTGAGAGGAACCCTTTCTATTCCTGAAAAAGGGGTATATTTTGCCCCACTAATCACGTGCTTTGTGGTTCATATAATCTTTTACATGTGTGTTTCCTTCTTTGTCATGTAAGATTCTTCTCTACTGTAGAAACTATTTTGAAACATACAAAAGTGTGTGAGAATATCTTGTATTTCCCATCCTGCAATATTTGTTTTGGAAAAGTCTAGAAAAAGGAGAAAGAGGTTTACAATAAGAAGGAACCTGAGGATAATAAAGAGTAATAAAAATTGCTGAGACATGTGGTGCTGAAGGGAGGGAATTAAAAACTATGGTGAAAGGAGACATGATGGCATGGGATATTTCTTGGTGTTGGACAAGAAAAAATATTTGGAAATCTTTCCTTGCAGAGAGTGCCAAAAATGGTTTGAGAGAGAGAGATTTCTAAGGCCTCTCCATCAAGAAGAAAGACTTTTAGATTTTGAAGAAGACACTATGACACTGTTTTGATTTATTTGCTTGAAAGTATGTAGATGATTCAAGTAAACTTGGTTGAGAAGACTAGAAAGAAAGATCATGAAAATCAGGAAAGGGCTGAGGCATAAACATAGGAATATTTGTAATACCTGCTTCAAATATTACTCAGACTGGCTTAGAGTAAACTATACTATGGGCTGTACTCCTGTACAATGAGAGGAGGGTTTTTTGTTAAATGGTGATTAAAAGCATTCTATGCTCTCAAAATTTGGAGGAGCTGTCTAAGCAAAATGACTGAGAATATGGTTGTAGGTGACTGTTTCTCATCTTAGGAGGCCATGGCTCTTGATGTCATCAGACTAAGACTTTGAATAATAAAATATTCCAAGAGAAGAGAGAAAAAGTGTTGCAGATGATCACACAAACTAATATGGAATAAAAAGAAATGTACTAAGATAGACATGGTTTAATAGGGCCAGTCTACTACTGACATGAGAACTACAGAGAAGCTAAATAGTGCTTCTTATGTGTTTCTCATAAAATAAAAAAATTATTGACTATTCAATGCAATTATAAGCCAACAAGCCTAAAATAAAGGAAAAGAAGCATTTCCCCATATAACATGTGATTAAAAAAGCCCAAAACTTTTCACCACAATGTCTTGTGACAGTCAGAATACAAACTGATTTATAAGGGGATTAGGCAAATTTATGGAATAAATCTTGGTCACAGAAGTCTAATTGAAACTTTCAGCTCAGGAACTCATAAACTTCTGATTTCTAGAAACTGGGTTAAGTGAGTCAAAGGTGTATTCTCTACCTGTATGGTTTCTGTTTATCTTTTTGTGTGCATCTGCCACTAGCTACCATCAGAAACAAGATATTGGAGTAAGCAGAAAATTTAGTCTTAAATAACAGAAAACTCATTATATCTTAAACTCAAAAATGATAGACTACTTTTCTCAAAAAATTAAACTTGTAAAAACAGAAACAGAAAACTCTTAGAGATTAAACAAATAGCTTTTTATTCAACAAGAGGAGTTGAGTGAAAACCCATTTGAGTTGAGTATCTCTTTCCATGAGGATATTATAGTAAACGTTACTGACCTGCCAGGATATAACTTTCTTCCTTGTCTGTGTTTAGAAACATTAAAACTGAAATAAGTAATCAGTTAAAATATTTTCTATGGATTTATTCTCTGATGAGAAAAGAGAATGGACTGCTTTTCACTGTTAGAAAAATACCAGTCAAGTGAGATGGGTAGCAAAAAGTGACCATCTGTCACATGTTATTTTAGTGTTAACCTCAGCCTATAAAATGGGGCCCTCCCAACCCTCCTGTGGTAGTGTAAAGCTATTTCAATTCTATTCACACCCTCTGGGCATCAGTGTGATTTGGAAACCTAATAAAGTAAGTCATCAAAGAACAACCCATGTGTCCAGAATTTGTATTACTACACTATGGGGAACCCAAGCAGTGCTATCCTTTAAGCCATATGTCTTCTAAAGCTTCATTTAATGACATAGAAATCAATGTGATTTTGGTGAAAAGCACCAAAAAAGACTAAGTAAGAAATATTACACAGGATGCTGACTCTGCACTAAAGTACTTCTTCCAGAGGAGCAGAAATTTACTGGAAAGCTCTGAGGGCCAGTTGCTCCATCTTCTTGAATCAGAGGAATCAGCCACTGATTATTTCTGATTTCAAGAATGCAAAAATGAAGCAAGGCTTTTCCTCTCCTGACCCACATTTAAAGTTATTTCTGGAAAGAGAAAATGAAAACCCCTTAACTTCTGTATATTGGTGTGACAGTTAAAAGAGACTTTGCCCATTATCTTCATAGGATACATTTGGAAAGCCTCTTAATAAGAAATACAACTTGTCAAGAAGAGACCTGAGAAAATCCTGTGCTGCAGGCAGCAGTTATTTCATGTCAACACATAGACTTAGACTTCCTTGATTGCCATGGGAACCTAGTCATTTTAGCAAACTACAAGAATTATTTTCCTCCTGAACTAGCAGTTTAATAAAGATTAGATGAACTACATGCCGAAGATGTTAATTTTCCTTCATCAGCTGTAATGGGAATGTATGATGACTAGCTAGGATGCAGCTGTGTGTACTCTAATGTGTAAGCATAGATAAAATGAATTTTTCATGTATTGTTCTCCAACTTTCCCTGCACACCTCCTGGATTAGGTGAAATCTTGTGGAGCTGCATAAGGATTCAACATGAAAGTCCTTCTTGATCATGAACCCAGTTAATAATAGGTATAAAGATACATCTGGCAACAAAAGCAAGATGATTTTGGATGATCAGCACTCTCATTTTCTCTGATCAGTGAAATATTAGAAACTTTAACGTTTGGGAGGCTCTTCCTGCTGGAGTGCTTCATCAGCCACAATTGCTATACGAATACTGTTCAGTTTTTTTAAGGTTCTTAATGCCTAAGAACCTCCACATCATTTCACTATGTGACAAGAGTCACTAGGTGACAGAGGGGTCCAGATTCATGGGAAGGTCACCTGTAACAGTGATGACAGACATAGCAGTACACAGAAAGAGTCCAGGTCTCAAATGATCCTTCAAATTAATTCCTGTAGAATTGAGGACAAGCATAAATCAAATTAATAAGTAAATAAGCCTACAACCATGCCATTTAGTTCAGTATTATTCTGAATTAGGCTTCAGAATGTTGTCCCACTTTCATTAGAAATTCAGCTTGTAAATCTTTAATGAAAACACATGCATTCTTCGGAATGATATTATTATACTTATGCTTTTTGAATACACTCATTTATATAAAAGATCTAATTCCCAAGGAGAATGTCATAGCTCTTTCATTCCATTTTTATGGTACACAAACATTTCTGAAGCAATATCTTCTCAATTTTCTTCATAAATATTAAATGCAAATGTTGAGTGAAGCTAGAGCTGAGTCAGCATTTGTTAACTTTTGTTTGAACTCTCACAGGCTGCAGGTTTAACAGTGATTGGAGCAGGAGATTGCATATCCAGATTTATAGGCTCTTTTCACTAATATTTTCTTAAATTCTTTCGTCTTCGACATATAAATAAAATTATGTAGCCTCTTAGGCAGACAGAAAGGCAGACAGAAACAAACCCTTCCATTTCCTCAGCTTTCAACTACAAGAAAGCCATGTGAGGAAACCTTAAGATAGTGCTGAGTTTAAGTGCTGATTCTAACTGGAGTTCATAATTTTGTATCCTTCTTTGATCTTATGCTCATTAACATAGAGATTGTTAATATATGGTCCTATGATGAGGTCAGGACCTGCTTGCTGAAGAACTTCAGTGGTGCCAGGGTTTCTATATTCTGTACAGAGGAAATCAAAGCAAACATTCCAAAAGGTCTGGTTCATTACATACCTAAAACTTTAGGGCAAATTAAGTGTCTATGTTAAATGCATTGGATCCTATCTTTGAAGTTTATCTCATTTAAAGACTTTGATAATACTGCTAAAGAAACTTGTTATTGAAATGCCAAGTAACTTCTAAAATAAGGAAAATTATTTTCATTGCTATGGAAGATTTAAAAATCCCTAAAATGTCTCCTAGTATTTAAAATAATTATTTTGAAATACAAAAATATCCAAAAACATTTTCTGAGAATAAAAATAGTTGTTCTCAAAATTACATGAAATGACACTTCAGTATGAATTTGGGAATCCTTTTTTTGTGTGTGAAAAATGTTTTTATCACTTTTCCAAAAGTGATAAAAAAATTTTAAAGTTATTCATTCTGATCACCTGATAATCTGATGATTGCTACTGATATTCAAAGTGGGAAGAGTAGTTCAAGAAGAAAACACCATGAAACTTTTCTCCCAAGATGGGGAATATTGTGGTGTTAGTTTTCTTACTTGTAGTTGGAACCAAGACAATTTTTGTAATTGAAACAAAGAAAACTAGGAAACCTGTATGCCTGTGGTGTTCCTGTTGGTTTCATGCCAGAAAACTCACAGTGAGACAGGACAAACAATGAAGCTCTGACTGAACCGTCTCTTCTAAGCCTCATGATTCCTGAGACCATAAACTCTAAACATGTCATAATCAAAGCAGTTGACATACAATATATCCTGGGTATTTTATCCCTCTCTCTGTAGAGGCAGATTACCAGGAGTTGATAGAAAACCTGCTGAAGTCAATATGGATCTTTTAAATGACGTCTATAGACTCGGAATTTGTTCTTACTTCAAACCATTTGTAGCTCAGGTGAAAGTGTTTACACTTTATCATCACTAACATGTTACAAGTTTGAAAATGGCATTTGCTCAGAACTAGATCTTCTGTGTCATAAATAAGAAAATGTGTTTATATTTTGAAGGAAATTCACAGACTGGAAGAGGGAGAAAAAATGTTTTGCCAGTAGATGGAATTTTTGCTTAAGGGAGGTGTTTTGGACTATCGAAATCAGTCTGGTGGAAGTGGACTAGCACAAGTGGAGCAAGAAATAGAATAAAATAAACTATGGCATGTTCAAATTATGTTGATGAAACTTAAAGCATTTAATATTCCAACAGTATCAACTTTGAGTGGCTGTGACTTCTGCCCGTCAGAAATGATCAATACTTTGTAGATAATAGCAATCCGTAGAGATAATATAGTTGTAACTAGAATAATTTATATATAAATGTTAGATAAATCCTGCATAATATGTCAGAGTGTAAGAGCGCAATAGAAGATTTTAGGACTCTGACAAGTGAGACTGCCACTGGCTTTGGAAGGCTGATCCATAGGCTTTCAGCTTGATCTCTCCTGTGAGAGAGAATGCTTTTCTATAACTGTTCAAGCAAGACAGTCAACCAACTGTGACCCACTGGGTGCTCCAAAGGCTCATATGTTACACAAAAGGTGTGCAAATTATAACACAGTCTAAAAATGGTCTCCAGGGTTTAATCATAATAGCAGTACAGGAAGCAACAGCCTCTGCTCTGGTTTTTCAAATCTCCTTAAAACTCTTTCTGTAGTCTGCAGTATATGATTAACACAAAGTAATCTATATGTCTATAGTGCCAACCAAAGTGAGGAGGGAACTCTATTTATTATAGGAGGAATCCCTTCTACCACTTTTAGACACTGCAAGCAGTGCTGGATAGATGCCCTTTAATATGACTTAATTCCTTATAATTTCAAATTGATGTGCACTCTTTCTTAGATAAAAAATATACAGAAATTAAGTTATAGAGAGAAATAGCTTGTGCCTAAGATAAGAAGACTGTTCTAACTTTTTTTCAGAGAAAAGCTGAGAAAATTCCCTGTCTAAATTCAGGGATTAGAAGTAGGTAGTTAATGATTCTAATTTCTGCAGCTTTTTATTTTCTTTTTAACCTTTCTGCATTTAATTAAGCTCTGTTGCTTTAAAAAGATATTTTAAAATTTCATTTTAATCTAAAGTAGGCAGTTATATCTCTGTAATTGTATGAAATTGTGAGTGGGAGAACAAAAGCTTAATGTTGTTTTGGGGGAAGCAAGCCAAATGTAAATTTATCCCTGCAGCTGATTCCTCAAGGGCATTGGCACGTGCCACTGTGTATAGCAAAAGGAACATGACCCACCTAATGCATGCATGATCTCCATAATGGAAAAGAAAAAAGACTAAGGTCTAGAGAGGTCTAATAGAGGGCAGGGACCAGAATTTTGAGCAGATGGTATTCAGGGGCCCACCGGCCACTTGAAAGCCAGTGAGTGGAGAGAATAGGCAGATAGTAATTAGCAGAAGGTGATAAAAAAAAAGGGCAGCCGGGATCCCCCAAACATCTGTTTGAAAGAATAAAGAGCCTGGTCTGACCCTGAGCCTTAATGATCTTAAAGGATACAATTTAATTGCTTGGAAAAAAAAAATGCACACACACCACGCTGAGCTACAGTGAATCCTGTTTGGAGAGCATTGCAGGAGTTTGAGTAATTATTAATTTGCTGTATTTGTTTTGGAAAGATTATATACAGCATTAAGTCAATAAACGAAGTAGTTATAATAAAAATGCCAACTGTCTTTTCTAGGAATCAGCAGGCTCTTAACAAAAATTTGAATTTCAGATAGCTTACAAATTAATATTACTTGCACTGCATTCTAAAATGGCTATTTTGACTCGTCATGTATTTATATGGATACATCTGTCTTTTTTCCCATGGGTTTTTTTTTCTTTTTTGTTTCACATAGAAAGAACTAGATCCTTGTTTATTTAAAGTATTTTGACCTCTGCAGATATCTGCTAATTACAGCACCAGAGGCCTGATTGCAGATGTCATCATTTACTAGTGACCAGTTGCTTAAGAATTACTGCTGAACGTGACCAAGGAAAGTGCTGATTCACAATGAGGTTTCTCTTGATTTTATCTCCATTGCATTCTGGCAATAGTTGGATTAACTCCATGAACAAGGTGTAAGAAACCATTGTTTGCATGATAGTTAATTCTTTGTTTTAGACAGTCTTTGAAAATGTAGCTTATAATAATTTAAAATGGTCTTTTTTGCTTTTTTTTTGCTGTTTCCCAGAATGAATAGCTTAATTCAAAGGTATTAAAATAACCCCAAACTGAAACAACACAAAATTCCTCTTTCCAAACCAATGATAAGCAGCAGTGCATTGCAGTATAAAGCTAATGATTTTCTGGAAATATGTGCTTATATATCAGTGTGAATGCATGTGTAAGAACTGATCGTATTGGATGTTTTAATTTGCATTCTTGAAACAGGGTAAAAAGCATTTTGAGAAAAATCACAGGTGATCCTAAATTGGATGGTGCTGTAAACATTAGAAAAGAGAAAAATAATTCTAAAGGGATCCGAAAGAGATAACAAACATGAGAAGAAAATAACAGGCTATGCCCTAAGGAGGTTGTAGTGTAGTATGGTTAGTAGATGCAGTGGAGGTGAAGTAATTAAATGTGCATGGTCAAGACAGCTATCATATAAAGCTATTTCCTGCTCAGCATTATTGAAGTCACCTTAATAATGATAAAAATAAGTAAATTTTAAAACAAACATTTCAGAAATCAGAAATGTAGTTAGAAAATCTGCAATAGCATACATGGAAATTAAGGATTAGCAAGACAGCATTTTTAAGATTCCTCATTTAAGCATTGTGTTAAAAATATCATTTGCCCCTGTTTCAGAGATGAAGGTATACTAAAAATTGCATACAAAGCTTGCTTCAATAATCTAGTATATCAAATTTATTTATTTAATCTAAACTTAGATTTAAACTCAACATTCACTTATAAGCACATCATGAACCCATCAGCACTGTGGATCATTCAAACATGTTTTATTTGTTAATTGTTAAATTCAGAAAAAAAAACCCCAAGCAGTGAAATTCCAGTAGGTTTTAGAAATCCTAAATTGAGACCCTAAATATATTAAGGAAACTTCTGCAAATGTGAGCCACTCCCTTGAAAAATCTCGACTTATGCAGTTTCTTTAGGATTATATCTCTGAAGTGAATGGAAAAATGGAAATAGATTCTTGGACACACACTGATCTCAGCAAAAGTTAAAAAGAGCTCATGCTCTACAGGAGTCTTCTAAATTCAAAATAGCATCAGATAAGAATGGAAATGTGATTGTGATAATATTATTTTGCTCTGTGATTCATTACTTTTGTAATATGCTTTCACCACAATCAAAGAAAATAAATGAGAAATTTAGCAATTCAAAATGTTAATGGACTGAGACCCCGGTTTTGTGTCTTTTGTATGGATACATTCCATAGAATATCCTTTCCTTGTTTCATCTCATTCCAGCTTGGGAAGGAATTCTGCTTAGGAAACTGCAACACTAGACAAGAGGTGCTATGAAATGGTGTGAGCCACACATTGGTAATTAGGTGCAAGTCAGTCTGACAGACTTTGTAAAAGAACCCACATCAATATAATTTACACTTTCTTGTACTGTGCCCCTTGGCTGAGTTAACCATGGGCTGAAGTGACAAATATAACAGCATGGGTTTGCACAGCAGTCAGTGCTGGAGTGCATCTGCACAAAATGCAAATTGTTTAAAATTTACACAGTTCTTGTTTCTTTTCATTTGTTGTTTATTCTTTTGGGAAATTTTAGTCATCTTAAAGGACTAGAAAAAAATTTTTTTTCTTTAGAAAATGCAATTCTCCTGTAATAACTTGGTTGAAAATCCAGGGCATAAAAAGAAATACTAGGAATGATGAAACCTATTAAATTGGGGAATCTGACCACAATGTGTACATTGTACAAGGGCTGGAGGAGAAAACACACCAGCTCTTTTGTCTAAATCCTCTCAGAGTTTTCTTGATATTTTATGAAACCTTATTTCCTCACTATTTTATTTTTTCCTACTGTTTCGAAGAATTATTACATATTTGGCTTGCAGTCAAATATTCAGGGTTTATAGCATAAACAGAAAAAGAACATAAAAATAAAAAATGATTTGTGACTCTAATGATATTGCATTTATTTGTTCTTATTGCAGTAGAACAATCTAAACATTTTTCATCACTTGAAAGAATTTACATAAAGCCTCTGATTTCTCCTGGAATGCGGCTTTTTGTGATGTGCTTGCATTCTTTTTGTGTGAGCCTCACAGGCGTATTTTTCACATCCCAGGCGATGGAACTGCAGGCATAATTGTTATAAACTTTGTAGTACTTACATATTGATCAACATTTGTGGTCTAAAGCACCTGGAAAGTATTTTGATAGTTATAAGATACTTCAAATGATGAATTGCAAGGCTTTGATTAAAATACAAAATGTAAGAGCCCCTGATTTTCATTTTCCCCTGTATCACTTTGGCAGTGAACAGTTTCTTCCAAGCCTTTTTCTAGTTGCAAGGCACTGGTAAAGGGCATCCATGTAAATCTGCTTCAGAGTATCCTGGAACCCTTATTTGCAATAAGAGTTAGTTTGCAATTAGAAATACACGTGAAAATGTGGACATTGCAGTGTCAAAGGCATACATCCCTTTGTGGGTGCTACTCTAGCTGTGGTTGGAAACAATCCTGTCACCAGGCTGTTGTGTGCCATTGTTAACTCAGAGCGCCAGTCAGGGGATGTGCCCTGGGCTGGAGGGCTTGGGGAGGGACTAGAGGGAGCAGCAGGATTGCACTCCAGGGATGTGCTGGCAGCAGGCAGGACATGCCTGCCCTGCCACTGGGTGCCTGGGGTGAGAGGAGCTGGACTGAGGCAGGGATGGGGGCCGGGCCACAGGGAGAGGCATGGCAGAGAGCGGCTCCTTGAGGGCACTGGGGTTTTCTCAGGGAGAGCCCTGGCTCTGCCACCCAGCGAGGATGAGGAAGAGAGGTACATTATAGGGTCTGGGTAGACCACCTGGGGAAAACACTAAAGGCTGCTGGATGAGCTGGCTGGTAGCCAGGCAAGAGCTCTGGGTCAGTGATGGCCTTGCATGCTCCCAGGCTCTGCCCTGTGCCCCTGCTGCTGCCTACCCTCCTGTTTCCCCACCTACCTACTTACCTACCTACCTACCCACTTACTTACTTACTTACTTACCTACCTGCCTTCCCTGCC
>VXBQ01012309.1:370325-519813 GCA_013400175.1 Phainopepla nitens
TGCCCTGCCCTGCCCTGCCTGCCTGCCCACCTGCCTGTCTGCCTTCCTGCCTATCTGCTTACCCATCTTTGTGCCCTGCTGCCTCCCCACCTGCCTGCCCACCTGTGGCTTGTCCCTGGCTCCTGCCCAGTGGGCAGCAGGTGGGATCCCTCTCCAAGGTGAATTGATTTTCAATTTACATAATCCTCTTGGCTGCCTTGGTGAATTTGACACACCTAATACAAGTAGGTAAAGGCTGTCTATGGTTGAGTGAATGAATTTAGTATCGTTAGCTAAAAAAATGACCGGTTAATGACTCCCCCCCCCTCCTTTCACCTGCTCTGCTACATGTGACAGAGGAGCACCGTGGTCAGAACATCCCTGGCAGGGTGGGTAGCATGGAACTGACTCATCAAAGACACCAATGCTAAACACAGGATGATAGGGCTCCTGGTTAGGTGAAACACCATCTGCTTAGAAAGTAGGTCACACATAAATTGCCTTCCCTAAATTCATTAAAAATCAGTTGGTCAAGGTCAAATGTGACAGGTAAGAGGTAGAATGCATATAAATTATGATGAAGGGAGCATCATCTGAGAGAGCAGCTACTGTAGCTCATGTGTAGCAGTGACTTTTGGAGGATGTTTATGCTGCATTGTCGTAGTGCAGATGGGACCCAGCGTGAGCTATGGAAACAGACAAGGGAGGTGCTAACAGTAAGCATTATTAAAAGCACAGATGCTTTTTGCTCTGTAACTCTAGGATTGGGACTAGTATAATACAGTTCTGATGTTGTTTTATACATATATGTTATAAACATATATTTATACACAAAAGAGCTCTATATTTAGCTAGATAGAAGGAACATATCTATATATATTCATGTAACCGATGTGAACAGTTCTCAAAGAATGAGAAATATGTATTGGCATGTATTAGGCCAGGAGAGACAATCCCCAACCTGGGCATCAGTTATCCCTTCCTGGTGAGGGACCAAGATGCTCCAGCACTCTAAAATCCTGCTTAGGCGTGAGTCATTATCTTTGCATTTCAAATTAATTTAAATGCGGTTCTTGCTTACTCGTTATACTCAGTACTTGGGCTTCTGTGTTTTCCTCACACCTGCTGATGACAGCATAATCCATCTTAAAGGAGGAAAAAAGTCACAGAAAAATGCTGGTACTCAGACTTGTTTGGGATGTCATTAGTCATCAGAGGAAAATGTAAAATCTGCCAGAGTGAACACAGAATTTTGATTAGTCCTTAAATAATCAGAGAAGAATCTAACAAATTATAAGTGCTATAAACAATATTAGGATGCAGACACTGGAGACTAGCTTCAAGGGTTTCAGTAAACTAGGATCTGAAGAGTCCATTTAGATTTTCTACATGCTTATTTTACTCCACCTTTTTTTTTATTTTTTTTTTTAATATGTTAAAAGCTACGCCACACTGTATTGCAATATGTTTCAAGTAACCTACTATACAGTACTTTGTACTTTCCTGTGTTCAGGAAACCTATCTCTACAGATGCCCTTGGAAATGTACTTGGATGAGTCCTTTCATGTTTGGTTTATGGGGGAAAAAAAAGAGAAAGAAAATGAACCCACCACACCTGCACCTGGCAACCTGTAGAGAATGACTGAAGTCATGGTCTCATCATTGTTAAGTCTAGACTGGACATTCATGACCACAAGCTTAGGTCAGGTGTGAGCTCAGGTTTGTACAGCAATGTATTTCTGTTGAATCAGCCATAGAGCCTGTATTTATGCTGGCTGATACTATGGCTGCCCAGGATACCAGACTGAGTTAGTTCCTAGCTCCAGCTCACTCAGCTGCTGTCACTGGGAGGCTGTACACGTGCACTGGACCCATGACTGCAGCAGATGTCTCCAGCTCTGGAGACATCTCTCTGCCCCAGCTCGTGGGCAGCCAGCGGCGAGGAGCCCCTTGTGATCAGTGTGCCGGGACCCACAGCTCCGTGTCTTCGTGCAGCTCTAGGGCAGACCTTCCCTGTCCATAGTCAGTCTCATCTTTGAAAGTGCTCTCTGGAGGATCAACACGAGGAGGATGCCTTTGCATCTGCCTCACACTGCTGTCCGTAGCACACCCATGCTGGCAGTTCTCCACATCTTTGATCCCAGCTCCAGGGCTCAGTACTACGCCATGTGAGTTCATGGTTGGCAAGGCCTGTGAAGGTCCCTGTTTCCAGCAGGATCAGATAATGAAACTGTTTGAACAGGCTCTGCTGGGAGAAGCATTGCCTCCTTTTTGGCGAAAGCATACAGTGACCGAGGATAAAAGCTGGGAGAAAGAGCAGAGAAGAACCAGATGTTCTGCTAGGCTTTTGTTCCTCTGCTTGTGAAGCAACACAATTAAGACTGAAAAGCATGTGTTTCTGACTCCATGGGACACCTGCAGCCATGACAAAAGCAATGCCTGTGTAAAGTGCCATTCTGAAAATATGGGAAGACCACCAACGAATGGGGAATGCTGAGGTGAAAAGGTAATTTCATGGTGGTTTCTGCTGAGTGCATTTGGCAATGCAGCAGAACATGCTAAGATGCTTGATTTAGCATTGGGAAGAAGACAGACTTTTTCATTTTGGAAGATGACAGTTCCTGACATACGAGACAGCTCCTGACGTATTCCACTTCTACCAGCAGAGATTTGAGGTGGGAATGCTGGCATCTATGCTGTGAATTAGGAGGCAATATTTATCTCTTGTAAGGTTCTTGGTCCATGGTACTTGTGGGTAACATGCACCAAGAAGTCACACACACCAATTACACAGGTATTTCCTTAGTTTATGGGATGATCAACATATGTTCTGCTATTTCCCAGTTCTTATTTTACAAGGAGTGGTTCTCTGTTGAACTGATGGCCATTGTAATGATAAAAAAAAAATTGCTTTACTGTTATTGTTCACTGCTTGATCACCCTACTTCAACTGACCTTGCTGACCTAAAGGTAGTACTCTGCTTATGATGGAAGTTCCTGAGCATGGGTGGTCTACACCTAACCATCAATGACACTCTTTACTTCTTGATGCACTTGCAAATGCAATTATTTGCCAAAAATCAAGCAGATAGACCTCTGGAAGAGGTCCTGATAGATTATCTTTGAGTGCTATTCTTATGATATATGTGCAATGGTGCTGAAATACATTTTTAACCCATTGAAGGGAAGCAGAGGAAACTGATAGTCAAATTAAGCCTGATAATGAATTTCTACACCAGGATCCTACTTTCTTACCTTAGCTAAAGCAATATGTGTTTGATCAAAGAGGTGAATGAAAGATGAAAGCAGAAAACCAACACAAGTACAATTAGCTGCTGAAGTTTATTCATCTTTCTCTGCTCTGGCAGATAATTTGTGCTTGACTGCTGCTTGTGATTTTACTGATAAACACACTGCTGAGTTGCCACAGCCTTCCTCAGGGCTCATCTCTGACCACCCAGGTCCATGTGCATTCATTCCAACTCTGCCTGTCCTTGGCCACTCTCACCAGCAACTCTACTTTTTCATTAGGCTCCCAAAATAACCCCTCTATGAATGGAAGTAGAAACCTTTGAACAATGAAGGAATAGTGTATTTGTTCAGACAAAAAAAAATATTTATGGAGAAGATATTATCATCCAGTCTAAGAACATAAATCTGTAGGTTTTTAGCAATGAAGATTGCAGGGAGAAATACAAGCTTTTAATAAAGTGGCACAAAACCAACATACTTTTCAGGGTTCCTACTAAAATCCAGAAGTAAATTTTTCATCCATCTCTGAAGTCATCTAATGACTGTTTAATAGAACAGCAGAATGATGGGATGATGTACAGAGGCAATGAGTTTTTATAAATGCGAAAAATATCCTATAGCAAGAATTGCTTTAAAGTACTCCGATGCATTTCTGAGAAATCTAATGCTTTAGAGAAATAAAATGTTGTCCTTAATCTAGAATTTTAGAGGGTTTTGAAATCACGTTCTTGACAGTAGCCACTTTATATCTACTGGCTTATGTACAGACTGAACCTTTGCAGAATCAGGACTGAAGGCCATAGTTCTGCAAATGTTTATGCATAAGTAGAAAGTAAGAACTGAGTCCTAAAAATCACAGTATGCTGTGGGTGACGAAAAAATGTAGAGGAAAAACAGAGGAAAGTGATATTTTTCTACCATAAATAATGCAGTGCCATTTAAGACAACCCTTTCATTGAATTTATGTATGAAATGAAACTTCTGTTTTCATAAATGAATGGCATTTTAGAATTATTACAATGGAAGAGAAAAATTTGCAGCCATTCAGCAACTCCGGAACGTTATTGAAAGAACACTTTAATTAAAGCCTAGATCATCCCCCACTTGCCTGCCTTGCTCCTGTCCTGAAAAGCACTTTCCTTGCTTTTGTGAGCACAAGCAAATCAACCCTGTTAGTACAAGGTACCTCTTGTTTGAATTGTGTACCCTGGAGGCACATAATTAGTTCAAAGGAACTGTTCCTGGGGGGGCGGGAGTTCAGTTTCAGAGAAAGGAGAGAAATTAAAGTGCCCTACATATGTGATCTGGATCATCAGAAGACAATGAGATAAATTAAATATAAATCAATTTTGTGAATTTGAACTTGATGAAAAATTTGGGTCAAAAAGCTATTCACCCACTACTTTTTATAGCTGAAATTTCTGTCTTTGGTGGATAATTTTTAAGGATAGAAGCCTAATGAAATTCAGTAAAGGTTCTGTTTACTTCCGAAGAGGTCCATTTATAGCAGTGTGTATAGTTCAAAAGTACTGTTTGGGACTCCTCAGAATTAGAGAATATTTAAGTCTATTAAATTAACCAATAGCAAAAATGTATTTCAGCCCACAGTGAGTTGAAACACAAATTACCAGATTCTTTTGGCAAATATCTACAAAAATAAATTCAAAGGATCTGAAATCTTTAATTTTAGCTGAAGTGCATTTTTTATTGGTAGGAATTATTTAACCCTTTTCAACTTTTACTTGTTTTATATTTTTGCCACTTGTAGAGTGAGAAAAGAAATCTGAAGTAATAATTCATAACTTCATATAGAAAACAGTAGAATATAGAAGCAAAATATATTGAAGGTAGAAGAAAGCCAGCCCACAAATGCCAATCTGCCCTATCCTTTGCACGTTCCAAGCTCTTTGTTCTGATTCTTTGCTCTTTACACACAGAGGATATGCCTTCAGTACCAACCTACCCCTCAATTCCTTTGTTTGCAATCAGTCTGCGTCATTTAAGTCACCAATTCAAGAGGCCTGGATATTAATTTGAAAGAAGCCAGCACATGATACTTTGCAAGAAGATTGTTATAGGTGGTGTTTAGGATTTCCCTCCCATCTTCTCTTAAAGAAGCCCTATTCCTGTCCTAGGGACATCTCCTAGGCCAAACAGGGCAACCCTGCCTAGGGCTCCATACATCAGTGACTTCTTACAGCCTCCAGACTCCAATAAAGTCAGAGGGCATTTAATTACTTTAGCTAGAAAGAAAGATTCTTAGGAACCTTCTGTCTCCCAGAGGTGTGGATAGCTTCTAGACTGGGTGCATTTCTGTAGTTTAGCCCCTATAATTAGTGTTGGCCTCATCAGCTCAGTGTAGCTGGCTGGCCAGGGTAATCTCCTGGTGTAGTGACAAAGGCTGCATTCTGCAGCTGGAGTGAGCGCCCAGGCAGTGGCCCTGCATGGAGCCCTGTGCTGCCATGAGTGTCTGTGCCATGGCAAGTCAGCTATTCCCAGAGAATAAGCATGAACATACGGACAGGAATTTCAGTCTCAGCAATGACACTGCCTGCGTATCTAATACATGGCAGTCAATTACACCTTGCATTTATATTTGTCAAGCATGAATGTCCCATGTCTTAAATGGCATACCTGAAGCACCCTTTTGGTAACTTGTTCTGCCTCATGCAGCCACTGTCCTAATAATTATTGAATAAAAGTCAGGGCCAACATAGATAGTTATGTACTGGTGTAGAAATACCTGTTGTGTAAGGAGTGGTGAGCACGGTGCAGTGCTGAAGGCTCGTGTTTTAGTCTGATTCAGCACAACCACACAGACCCGGCTCTGAAGGAAGGTATGAACCAAGAAGAAAGAGCAGCGGTGGAGTGTATCCTGAAAAACAGATTTAGCACTGGAAACAATGTATCATGTGCTGCCCTGTTGCTGCATTCTCACCTCTGGCTGTTCTTTCTCTGTGTTAAACATTGCTCTGCTAAGATAGTATTTTAACGTATTTCATTAATAGTGACTCAATTTTCTTTTAAAGGAAGTGTAGTGAGTAAAAGTCTCTGTTTATGCATGCATTCTAAGCATGCATATACATACAAATACTTTTGTTAATTCCATTTTGGGACTGGCAAGTGCCTTCTCAAATATCCAGCAGCTGCTTGAATATTCCATGGCTAAAAGTTCAAGGTGATGACCCTGTAGCTCTCAAGATATTGACACACAAATGACATAGTTCTGACTCTGTCAGAAGGTTAGAGTACAAAACACACTAATTAGTATGATACAGCATCAGGTTTCTCTATGTTCTTTTTATCTGTTTATTAAAAGGTACAGGCTTTTGCTATTCTCTGCCACCGAGTTTGTAATTTACCAAACTGTTTTCCTCTATGTGAAACTGGCCATTTTTATTGCTATCTTTTATATGGAAGAAGTGGGGAAGCTGGTAGTGTCTGAAGGGTTTTTGTAGCCCTCAAAACACTGGAAAATGTCTGCTGCACCCAGCTTACGGTCACACAATAAGCAATCTCTAAGCATTTTGCCATGCCTAACATTTTGCTGCCATAGGCAACCACTTAATCTGCCTACACAGGAGCTAGCCCTGAGGGGATGCAATATGTGTTGGAAAGGGTAGGTTTATACTAAAACATTAGTTTTCAGGGCTGGTAGAAAAAATAGCTGTTCATTTGAGATTTCCTGCTTTATTCTCAGCTGCTCCAATAACTCAAGTGTTAAAGATTTCTACAATCAATGTTCCACATGGATTGCTTCTATAAGCAGATTTGTTTCCACCTCAAAATCAGTACCGTATTTCTGCTTTAGGTTCTACCCTTTTATCATATAAGCATCTTCTGTATAAACCAGACTTGAAAGGGACCCTTGTGAACCATGAGGAGACCAAAGTGAAAACCTATGACAGCCAGTTGGAAATGAATTCAGCTCTCATGGTTTGACTCTCCTTTCTGTTTACATTTGCATTAAGTAGCACAGCAGAAGGAGGCACGGTGCCCAGGCTAGAGGGGGAACCCCTCTCCTTTGGGAGGCAAAGTAGACACTGAGTCTCCATTTAAACCTCATTATGACATCAATTCATGTGAAAAAAGAAAAAATCACAGGTTTGCGGTTAATGCCTGTAATAAGCCCTTTAGAAACAAGCTGCCCTGGCAATGTAATTTAATCCTTGCTACTTCCAGTTTTTTTTTTTATAATTACATATTCCTCTGCTGTAAGAGACCAGGATCTGTTGTGAATCAGGTCACCCTGTAGCTGTTTTACTTGAATGAAGAACTCAATTCACACTGCTTCTTAGAGTCTGTTATGACTCCTCTAATTTAAGACTATTACCTGAAACAGACGTATTTTATTTGGCTTTTTCCATGTTGACGGAATGTGAAAGCTTGCAAAATTATCTCCAAGTGCCTCTACAGAATAAGACTCATAAGGCTCATTGTGATAAGTGAGAGCAAAGTAACCAAAAACTTCTTAGGTTGTCTGTGCTCCACATGAGATATTTGGATCTCAGTGGAATCAAGCATCCCACTCCTCTCACTGCATGAAAGAAGAGTGGATTGCTAAGGTTTTTTTGTGAAAGATAGATTTTCCAGGAAAGCCTTGTCCTCCCACATGTGTGTTAAACCAGAATGCATGAATGACCAGAGCTACTGCATTCCCGTGTCTTAAGAAGGGCCATGATTATTGGAAAAATGAGTTTTCAGCTTCACAATGTTTTATATGTCCTATTCTTATCCTAATTAATTATTGTTATGATAGCTAATCAGCATGCAGAATGGACAGGGAAGGTGTTCACTGGCAAAGAACAGCCTCAGTTTTGGGATTTGAAAAGAGCAGGCTGGATCTCTGGGTAGTAAATACACTTCTCTCTCCTTCTCCCCAGGCTGTGGGCTTGATTTTTAGCTCAAGCTGAGATACAGACATTACAAATGAATGAGAACAAGTGTGGTTTTAGGCCACCTTTGTGTTTTGTTGTATTTGCACTCTGGCTGGTGGTGGGGTTGGCCTGAATTACAGCAACTCCAAGGCGAATCTAATTTGCACTTGGATTGCCAAAAGTTGTTCTGGCAGTTGAAAATAGTGACATCTGCCAAGGGTGCAAATGCAGCCCTCTGTGCTTTTTTCTGATCACGTTGCATGGTATAAGAGCATATGCCACATCAACTGCTACTACTGGCAGCAAAAGCAGTCACATTTTCCTTCCATCAGCAAGCCTTCAGTCTCCTAGGCCTCACTTGAGGCATCTTTTACAAAAGATGTTGTAATTGCAAGTGTGCTGGCTTTGTCTCACTGAGAAAAGTTTCACATAAGCATGACATTTCTGGAGTTCAGTCTTTTCAATCATATGTCCTCTTATGATCAAATTATCAGAAAGAGACCATTAAAATATTGACAACTAAGAAATTATGCTCCTGTCTTGAATCTACAGATTTATGAGTAATGTGACATGACTCCTATACCTCAGTAGAGGAAGCTGTTTGTATACATTAACAAGACTTCAATGTAAAAAAAAAAAAAAAAAATTAAAACCCTTTCTTCAAAGAGTATTGTTTCTTTTTTACTTAATTCTCATTCTTGATTCTCCCCCAAAATCTGGGACTATACTTTTGGTAGGTGTTTGTGACTATCTGCGAGCTTGTTTTGGTCATTCTGGAGAGTTAATGCATCTGAGCTCACAAATCCTGCTAACAAGCATGATACAAGCTTAGCGCATGTGTTAATACAGTAATATTAATTTTATGAGTTTGGAGATTTAGCAGAACAAATTCATGTGCAATATGATAGAGAGCTGTCAAAACCACGAAAAGCATAAAGAATCTGTAACAGGACCAATCATCTCCCCTTCCAACACAAGAACTCAAAGTTATTACATTAAACTAGGAGGAGGCAAACTCTGAGTGAACAAATGGAAGTGTTTTCTTTGGTGTCTAGCTAAACTGTGGAAATCCTTTGCACATGATTTGGGTGTACTAAAAGCTTACAGAAATTCAACAGGAGTCTGGTTGCGTTTTGTTGGGAAAAAAATAAAAGGAATTATTAAATGCATATTATTTAACACATAAACATCAAGGTCAGCAAGTCATTGAAGCCTTGGTAAGTAGAGGTTTGAAGATTACTTATGTCAAGTGTTATTTGTGTTTTCTTGTACTCTTCCCTAGGCATCTGATTTTGGCCACTTTTACCAGCAGGATGTTGGATTACATGTGATTTTGGGCTGATTCACTGTGGCTGCTCTATGTTTCCTTGTGTTATTCGTGGCCCTACAGATGCCTACAATATGTTTGTGAAATACTCTGCACTGATGTCAATGGGATCTTCAAAGGGCCAGCTTCTTTCCAGGGACTAGCCTGAGGTGACAAGCTGAGATTTTTAACTCTTAATTACCAAAAATTAGATGAAGTGAATTCTTCCCTGCATGACATAAACATTTCTCAGAGAAAAGAGTGTTTCTAGTTAAGGGAAACGTGGCTAAGAAAGATTATTTTCTCACTGTGTTAATGAAATTCATTTGCACAAATAAAGCTTTGCCCTAAATCAGTCTGCATAACCTGGATAAAAACTTATATTTGAAGTTAGCTAACTATTTATAAGCAGATTTATATACTATCCAATCAACTCTAAACTTCTCTGATCTTTTGGATTTTGGGGTATATAAAGGATATGTTGATATGAATGTTTTTAATTTGTCTTTGTCAATATAATATCCATCAATCAAAGATCATCATCTAGCATTGTGGAATAGTCCGAAGGAACTGCTTGGGTAGACTTCTTTTATACATGTATTTAATTGTCTTCAGACATATGCACAGTTTTATATTAAATTAATAAATGTGTATAATATACAGTAAGTTAGAAATTTAGTAGGCTACTAATATAAACCAGAAAAACCCCATTCACTATTTTATTTTGCTATGGGAATGCTTAATAAAAAGTTCACACAACAATGTAAAAGAGAAATATGGTGTCTTTTCAGGGCTTGATTGTCATAATTGTATGATATTTAATAAGAAGCAGAGGAACACCCTAGCATCTTAGAAAATTCCTTTTGATATGCTTGGCTGACCCTTTCTTTGCTGGTGACCCTAAGTGATAGAGCAGGTAATGCCACTACTGTTTTTATGAAAGGTCTCATAGTAATGGTTGAATGTTGAAATATTAATGAGGTTTAGGTAGATGGAAAGACCACAGGTTTTGGAGTCAGCATGAAGGGTTATTTGCTAATTAGTGCCTTTCTATAGTCATGCAGTGTTAGAGCTGATGCAGGGCAGGCTGATGCAGGCAGTGGGATAGGACATACTTTGGTACAGATTTCTTGGCAGTAATCTGCTTTTCAGTTGTTCCAGATGGTTTACAGCTCTTGCTCTAGCTCTTTGAGTTTCAGAAAGTGTTGGATTAGCAGGGAGTATTACACATTAAAAGTGTGTAAGAAGCCTGTTAAGAATAGAAGCCAGGAAAGACCCAAAAGTTAGGAAATGCAGGAAATAAGGTTGTCTTGCATATTTTTACTGCTCTTTCTCTGTGTGCACATTATATCATCCTTAATTATAGGAACACATTATGTTTCATGAGATCCCAATCTCAGTCACTGCTCACTTTCTGAGCAGCTATTCAGTATATTGTTTTCTTTCTTCAATGTCTGACCTCTTATTTATTTCACACCTCTCAAAATCCCCTCTGGAGGCCCTGTTTTGCTTATCAATGTGATATTGCTGTTTTCTAGACATCAATAAGTCTATTTCCCTGTATTTGTGCAGAGAGAAGTGTTGTTAGTCTCTTTCTCATAGATGAAAAACTAAGCATGGCAACTGTATCTGAGATGGTCAGTCCTAAAAGTGTGCTCTCCGGTTCTGTACCCATAATTTTCTATTTCTCTTGAAGGGTACATGACTCTTATGTGAAACATACCCATTTATTCCTTGAAACAGGAAACATAGACCTTCTGGAAGAATCTAGGTGAGGTTTCCACTCAGTGCCATTGTTGGGCTATGACTGTACTGATAGCTTAGTAGAATCCAGACATAAAACTTAGTAGAATCCAAACATAAAATAAAGCCTGACTATTTGACTTGGCTCCAAATACCCACTTTCTCAAGGGCACAGGACTGTTCTCACCATGGACATCATTGTATGGTAGAAAGGAGAAAAGAGTTGCACCTTGGCAGCTGCACCTTGGCAGTGGATGTTAGGGTTGACCAAGGACCTGTTTTGTTCACCAGAGTATACCATAGACTTTGGAAAGGATTAATCTCTTCTAATTTATATGCATATAATCTTGTAACAGAACTTAGTTTACTTTTAAGCTAACCAGAAATATTAATCTTACACATATTCTTAACAGAAAGCAAGGTAGATAGTACCAAGACAAGTCTTGAGACCTTGAGATCACTGAATAAAGGCCATGGGTCTTGTCAGGGAGATTTGATTTTAAAGGTCTGTGAGACACAATTATTATTCTTTCAAAGAAGATTTAGAGGGATGGAGTGTTAAATACTTATGCAATATTTTCTCTGTACACTGAGTTGAAAGCCAAACTCTTCTCAGATTTGCATTTGATGGGATGAGACACAATGGAACAGGGTTCTTTCCCAGCAGAGCCATGAACTGTATCTGTTGCATGATGCACTCCTGACTCTTGTGTAAGAGCATGGTTGTGAGGAAAAGCTAGGAAATCCAGGTGTCATCACAAGGACCAGGAAAGAGGATGCATGCTTGGGACATATGTCTGCACTGTCTTTCTTGTTCCTACTCAATTTCTTTACTTCTCCTCATAGTTCCCTTGTCCAGCTAACTTTTTCCCTCCTCTGGATGCTCAATCAGATAATAAATCAAGTGTTTTCTTCCCCTTCCCTGCCAGGCCACCTCAGCAATGAGACAGTCCACCAATTTCCACTTTCTTTCTTTTGTATTAAGATTCTTATTTATCCTATTTTTTATCCTGCTTCCTAGATTTTTTTATTTATTTCCATGCTCCACATCCTGAACTAATTTGATCCCAACATATTTCATTTTCCTGTTCATCCAGGACCTAGCAGTTCCCTGTCCTACTCCCATTTTGTAGACTCCACAACCTGCTTAGAATATGAGTAGTGGCCAGAAATGACAGTAAAAGGAGGGAAGGACTGTTTTTTCTAGGCTGCTCTCACTGCTGAAACTTGTGTAAAAGGCAAATTTTCTTGTAAATGGGAGAAGAAACAATTTGTGACTTGCCTCACCAAATTACAAATATGAATCGCCCTTAGGTACTCAATGACAGTTTAGCAAATGTTTTAACATTGAAAAAATTTATATATTTTTCTACTTTAAAAAATATTTAGTGTATTCATGACTTTCTTTTTAATTTTTTTCCTGAAACAAACACTCAGCACGGAAGATTTCCAACTCAGTGGTTAAAAACTGGCAAAATTATGATTAACATAAAATATGGTCTTATAATGGAGCATGTCAAGTGACTTTAAATCCAGAGTTATCAGGGTTTAATGGGAACTACCATACTCTCTTTAATGCACTATTTATGTCACTCTGTAGAATATCAGAGTCTCTTGAATCTTGTGTATTTGTAGTATGAGTGGCATTGATCATGAATGAAAATGGTGCTTCATTCCTCATTCTGATGCATGGAGGGAGAAAAACAGTAAAGCACAGGAGCAGCTGAAAATGTGCCAGGCAGTAACTGGAAGCAAAACAGCCCATAATCCTGCCACAATGACTCCTAGTTCACATTTTTGGCAGTTCTGATTGTCCTTTCTTACTGCCCCTTCAAGCCCAAGGGAAATTAAAACTGTTCATAAAGGCTTCATAATGAAGACATCCATATTTGTTGTTGTTATTGTTGTTGTTGCTTTTTTTCTGGCAGTATGCTTCAAGAGCCAGGTTTGGTAAGACTCTAAATTGCAGATTAAATTAATGAGAGACATCTTTTCAAGCTCAGAAGAAATTTTCCCTTAGAAGCTTATTACATAATTTTCCCCTGTGGAGCATTTAAACTTTCTTATGAAGAAGTTGGTGCTCCTATTGGTAACACAGTAAGCTTTATTTTTAAAATAAACTTTCCAAATGAAAAGTGCAGCTTCATAAAACTCTTCTGTTTTTCCCAAATTCCAGCTTGAACATCAATGAGTACACTTAGTTGCTAATCTTCAGTGTCTTGTGCATAAGCAAAAAAGACCTGCTATTTACCTCCCTTATTGTTGCTATTTTCTGAGAGCTACAATGGAAATATTTTAAGACTTCTGGAACATGAAAAACAAATGCCAATTTTTATTTAACATTTGCCCAGGTAGCATGAACCAGGAAATAGAACAGTCAACTAATTCCTTAAAGTTGAATTGAAGACATTAGCTGGTATATGACACACTAATCAAACTGCACAGCACTTAGTGGACAGTAATGTATCAGAACAAAACAGTAATGATTTTATATCTAGTGCTTTTGGAAACAGCTTAATCAAATTAGAATCTTAAGTAAAAAGAATATTGAGGTATTTATTTCAGAAAGGATTAAAAACCTATCACAAATGATCACTCCTGCTATCTTTCCTTAGATAAGATTTCCTGTGATTTAAATTTAAACTAAGCTCTAGACAAATACTGCTGAAAGGCCCTCAGACATGTCCTGTTTACTTTTAAGTGAGGAGACATATGTTACATATGTTCAATTCTCCTCTTGAACAGTGAGTGCACAGTTTCCCTATAATAACTTTGTAACAAATCAGTACTTATTGAACTTATTGAACCAAGGAAAGAGAGTGGTAGTGTTCTGTTCCATGAGAATGATGGCAATCTGTTTCTCTGAAGTTTGTGTTGCTCCTGTATTTCAATTAGATGATTACTGCATTTTTTTAATATGGGGCCAAGTGTTTTGTAAAAGGGCATGTGCATTTTCACAGTTGAATTTATGCATGCCAAGAGCTCCCAGCTCTCTAAAATACTGGTTTGCATGCTTAGATACAAAATATGTGAATGTGGTTGCAATAGTTATGAACATAGCTTTTAGTATAGTTAAAGGTCTCTTAAGTTACGTGGCCTTAAGGAAAAAAAGTCTTGCAGTTTTTTACTTTGCTAGTTTATTGATAGCATTTAATATGATTTAGCATAATCTTAATATATAAAAAAAAACTTACCATCTTTTAATAAACACTTCAGAGGCTTGGTTTCTATCCACCCTGAAGTATGTATCCTTATTTCAGATCCTGTAGCCAGAGTCCACAGTGACTTTGTACACCTATTAAAGAGCTAAGAAGCTCTGCCATGGTAGATTTTATCTGTGGCAATGTTGTATTTTATGCCTGCTCTTTCACACAGAATACACCAGATGGCAATTTCATTAATCTCAAATCACTTATGCATAGCTGGTCTTCTCCCTTCTTGCCCTTCTTGTGTTGATGTGTAAAAAGCAAAAGAAACAAGTGTCACGGTAGCAGTGTTCATGACTGCATGAACTGCCCATTCCTACTTTTGATTGGTGTGTCCAGTATGAAGAACCCAGACCTGAAAGACAGGAAGTTTTTTTTTTCCTTCCTTCTACATCTAGAATTAGAGTTCCCCTTGCAATCTCTTCCAATAATAATGCAACACTAGGCTCTCCCTAGCTTGGATGTAATTTCCTGCAAAACCAAATAAGTTTATGCTACCACAAAATACTGATCTCTTATAAAGATAATTTCATAACACCCAAACCATGGGTTTATAACACTCAGCCATGTCTTCTGGATTTAGAAGTTTTTCTAGATGGTACAAAGGCATGGCATTTTGTGAGGCAAAATGTAAGAGTGTTGAAAATTATGTCTTTAATGTCTTAAAAATGTCTATTTAACTTCATGGTTACCATTTAAAGTGCTAGCTGCTGCTAGCAATGCAGTCAGCAAACACAAACTGGTGCATTAGTTATAGACTATTTAGCCACGGTGTGTGTAGGGATAGAACAAAGTCCGTTGCCACTAAGCAACCCCTTACTTAAGGGAGAGTGATTCTCTTGATACGTGGAGCTAATACGTTGTGTTTGACAGTTTTCAGTGTGGGCTCAGCATCTGAGTAAAATAGCTGTTGTAGATGAGGCTAAAAAGACATCTCCCTGTCACTCAGCCTGGGCTGGGTTGTGGACTTTGCAAAGACGTGTGAGATATGCAACTCTCTTCATTGAGTACTGTGCTCTGCAGTGCTTTAACAAAAGGCTTCCATGAAATTCTCTCTCTCCTGCTGGCCTGTGATAAATTCCATGTGTGAGAAGTTGCAAAGGCTTTTAGAGAGGATAGCTGCAAGTGCAGAGCATCAAACAATTATTTTCCCATGTAATTGGAAATTGCAGTTTTTTTGCATCTGAAATGAATAGGAGTGGCAAGACATTTGGCAAACTGCTTTATAGCAGTTTGACCTTAGTAAAAACGTTTCAATTTGGTTGTAAAAGAAATTATTTTCCTATATTGATTAAGGTGCAGCCTTCATTACGTACAATTTCTGAGTACCTCCTAGTTCCAAAGGATATCTTTTTCAGTGATGGAAATTTCTGCTTTTTTCAAAGCTCAACTAATCACCAAGAAAAAGCCTCCCTGCTCTGTGAAGTAAGGATTACAAGTAAGGATTACCTTTGGGGAGTGATTTAGCTGATTCAGCAGAGATAGTGGACTTCAACAGAGGAAAATTGCCTAATCTTTCTCTTTTCATTTAACTGCAGAATTTTAGTATGAGACAAGGAGAAACCAAAGAGAAAAGGACAGAATATTGATAAGTTTCCAGATAGGATAGCAATGAGGACTATAAATATTTTGACAGAGAAATGTTTACAATGCAGAATGATGAGAAAGGTTTATTTTCTATTTACTGCTGAATTGTACACATTGTAGAGAAAATTGTTGATGCTTTCTCTCTTTTTAATGCCTTCTTGGAACAGAATGGTATGCAACTACTGCATCCTAAGCTATAGCTTATTTGTCATCTAGAACTTGATGCACGAGCAAATGTTAATGACAATAGGAAGATGATTAAGCATTTTTTTACCAGCTAGAATGTGATCATTCTTCCTAATTATCCCCTTCCAAACTGGCTTCCAAAAGAGAAGTAGACATGTGCACATGATGCAATAGATTTTGAAGTGACTGGGACACACTTCACTTATCTCAGTGATAGATTTCCTCCTGCTCATGAGTTTTATCACTTTCAACATTTTTGTTCTCCAGTGGAATGAAAAGTTTATATAAGGATACTGAGAATAGTCCTGAGTTTAGCTGTACAAAACTGCATTTTTGTTTACTGCATATGAAATTATAGCTGAAGTTCTTGGTCTGTCTTAATTATGCTAAGTTCATACAACAGTAGAAATAAAACTCATAAGAAAATCACTATTACTGAGAGACACTCTAAAGATTCAGGAAATATTTCTGTTAGGATGCTTAAGCACAGTTTTACAACATATTTACTTCCCTTTAGAATTCATAATATGTGTCAGGTTTAGGTCATGAATTAGGAGACATGAATTAGTATGTCCACATTCATGTCTGCCAATGTGCTAGGTTCCTCCACCTTGCTGTAATCATAATCAGTGGGTATCAGCACTATGCCTCAGCTGCAGGAATATGGATGTGAAATATCATGTGAGATGATTTATAGTATCACAAGTAGACTCCAGATGACAATCTGGAGGAACTCCGGTCTTCTGTAGGAAGTGGCATATTGCCACTACCTTAAAAACCCAGGGAATCTCAAATGTGTTAGATCATTTTGTTCAGCCAACTGAACCAAGTCCCTGTCTGGGGACTAGGGACCCCTGGAGGGGCACAGAGAGTTATTCAGCTGACCAAATTTTAGTATCAAGTTTAAATGCCTAACTTTAAGCTAATGGCTATCCAGTTGTCAGTTGTCATTTTTTCTATCTGAAAAATGCACTTGATACCACATTTCTTTTGGTTTGTTGTGGTTTAGGAATGGTTTTCTCTAATTTAGTGATCCTACTTAAACCATATGCCACTCCCTCGCTGCCCCCCTTCCCCTATTCCTCCCCATGGGGTTAAGTGGAGAGGAGAATTGGAGGTACAAAAGGTAAATAAAGATCATAGGCTGAGATAAGAACCATTTACTGGAACCAGCAATAAGATAAGCAAATGACCAGTAACAGCAACACTGCTAATGACAGAGGGTACAAGAAAGGGGCAAATGATTCATACTGAATGCTTTGCCAGCCCCAGGAGACACCTTCTGCCTGTGAGAGACTCCTTTTCCCCGCCCAGCAATGATACCAGGGCGTGTAGGATCACCTCCTGTCCCAGCAGTACCTACTCCTGGCTACTGCAAAGATTAACCCTGTCATGGCCAGGACCAGGACACGGTTCTACTAGCACATGGGATTTTTTTTCAGCTGTAATAAACTGTCATTCCTGTTACCAGTAATTGAGGTCAAGACAGTGAATAATTGAGTTTTCCAGTACTCTCAGACAGGGTCACCTTTGTTGTTCAAAGACTTGTCCAGGTGGCTTTTGAATATTTCCAAGGATAGAGAGTGAACAACCTATCTAGGTAGTCTGTTCCAGTTTTTGACCTCCTTCACAGTAAAAAATATTTTTTCTGATGTTTAAGTAGAATTTTCTGTATATCAATGTCCATCCCATTGCCTTTAGTCCTTTGATAGTACCACTAACAAGAGTCTGACTCCATCCTCTCTACTGTCTCCCATGAGATTTTCATACACATGGATACAATAATCCTGAGCCTTGTTTTCTCTAGGGTGAAAATATCCAGTTCTCTCAACATCTTCTCATATATCAGATGATCTAATCCCTTAATCATCTCTGTATCCCTAAATCACTAGGTTCTTTCTATTCTCTTTAAAACAGCAGTATTTCTTATTTACATCACACATTTACAAAACCTATTTTAAATTTCCCTTCCAGCATTTGTGAAGAGCAAACAACATTTCCACTTTTAATTATTGCTTATTTTCCCTGATTTTCATCTCTAGCCACAGAATTTCCTAGTTGCCAAATTGTCTGAGGAAGCTGGAAGCATTCCTGAAATGCCTGGCTCATTTTTCAGTGTCCACAAGCCAAATTATTTTGTTTTAGATACTTTCTTTTCAAACCGCATTAGTGAGCTTAGGAAGAGAAATTATTTTTATGCTCTAGCAAACTGTAAAAAAGCTTTTAGATGTAATTTTGAATTTTCTTCTCCATTCACATGGTGCCTTTTCTCCCCAGTGCAGATATTACCACCTTTGCCACCAACAAAGCTGGTATTCATACAGAAAAAGATGAAAAAATAAATGCATAATATTTGCTGATGATTCTATGAGAGTAAGTATCATTTATGCAAATTCCCTACAAAGACACTTAAAAATGATTCTTTGAGTTGTAAAGACATAGCCCCATTGAACAACAGGCCATCAAGGACCACTAATAATACAAGAAATTATGTTAAACTGCCATTGGAAAGACTTTTGTCAATATTTTGATTTAAATCATGTCTAATCAATGTTAAGGAAAAATGTTACTAGGTAAACAAAAATTAGTCAGATCCCACTTTCCCAATCCCAGGGTGGCTGATGAGCTTAATGAATAACCAAAGCACCTTATTCTGTCCACTTTCAGTTGTGACCTAATTTCAGCCGCTGGGCTTGCGAATGGTCTCTAGGATCAAGCAAACAATGGCTACCTCAGTCTGATATCTTCCCAAGGTTTTGAAAGTTTATCTTTCCACTCTATCAATGGAAAGGAATTGCCACAGCATCTCCTGTGTGAACCTACATTAAAGGAAATATTCCATGGTGATGGATCTGTGACACCAGCTATGTACATCAGTGTTCAGAGATTGGCATCAATCAATAGATTATATCCAAAAAGCTTGAAAGTTCATTTTGCTCATTTTGTTAATTTTTTGTTCATTTTAAGTTTAACTTCACTTTGCAGTTAACTATTTGTTTTTTTCAACTGACATATAAATAATCTCATCCTATAAATCACACATGAGTGAATAAGAAAATGCTTCCCTGGTATTCAAGCAAACAGGCTAACTCACAGGGACTCTAGTTAGCCTGTCTAGCATGAAGTTCATGCAGTAATGGAAATACTATAACATCTCTGGAATTGTTCTTTCACTTGACAATATCAGAGCCTTCTCTAGATTCTAATAAATAGTCTCAATATCCCTGTAAATTACAAAGCACCTATTTTTTTAGAATTGGCTGAGCCAACTATAAAAATGTAAGTGATTCTTATAGTTCAGATCGGGAAGAGATATGAATAACTTTTTATAATTGGGAAAATGGAAGAATCTGTTCTCATTTATTTATTTCTTTACTTGTGATTAGATGTCTTTGACAGGGAAGGATTTGCAGCTTTTTTGGATTTATGCCATTATCTTAATGGACATAAGGATTTCTGAACCTGGGATAAAAAATAATTTTGGCAATTTAGAGTTTGCCTCTTTGGCTATCCTGTTCTTTACCTATGTACTGAAGCTGTGGAAAAACTTAACTGATTAGGCTCATTATAAGATCCTCGAGTTTTGGGAAAAAACTCTAGTCATTTTAGTACTGAAGAACAACAGACTTACTTGTGTTTATGGGACTTGTCCTGAGACAAAAAATGAAAGAATTTTGAGGAAACCCTGCTGATTCATATCTGTGTCTTACCAGACTTTAGGAAATAATAACAATCCTTATAAAACAGGTTTTATTGAAACGTGAGGACTATTAGCCATATATATATATATATATATATATTTTTTTTTTTTTGGATGCCAGAGATCCCATGATAACAGTCACCAAAAGTAAAATATAAGGGAATGCAGACGTGGTAAAGACTGCATGCTTTTACAATTTGTCTATCATTTGAATCATAGGTGCTCCAAGCTGGGATAAAAATAAATTTTGTAGTGGTATATTAATGAATCTGTCCTGAACAATTATCTTAAAATGATGAGGATATAAATTAAATTTTTCTCTACTGTTTTGGAGGAATCTTCCACTCAATTCAACTGTCAAATCAAGTCAAATGTCAGCATAATTGGTTGCAAAGTAGTCCTTAATAAGTCCTTAGTAATCAGTATTTCAACTGTCAGTCTAATTTAGTGTGACTGCAACGTTCATAATTACAAGAAGTTTTAGAGCTGCAGTTAACCACTGGAGAAGCAGGGGGGCCCAGAGAATGCTTCGGTGAGCTGTCAAGAGATCAGAAACATTTTAAAATTTGAATGTGCTTTTAACCACTTTACTGTGTAAAAGGAGTATGTTAAATGTCATCTTTAAAGGCATCTCTGTGATAATAGCATGGACCCAACGAGATGTGAATAATACAATAATTTGCTGCCATTTTACTAAATGATATGATAATAACACTGTGCCATTACTTGGAATACTTCTTATTAAGTGCTTGCAGATTAAATATCAAATGCCCTATTGTTCTACCTAAACAACTTATCCATCAATTTTCTGATATTTTCATCCAAAAGAAAAGAAAATTTTATATGTTACCATAGGGTTCCTATAGTAACAGTTTTGAATAGAACACATCCACTATGCTGATAACAGGAGAAAACAAAACAAAACAAACATCACTGTATTAACATAATAGGCACCAAGCTGCAGGAAGATTTGCTTGTGTGACCTTGGAATCCTTGACTGTGACTTGTCTCAGGGAAATTAAGTATAGGATTTAGCATAATCTTACAGAAGGTGATTAATTTACAGGATTGTTTTCCCTTCCTTTCCTCTGATATTATTTAATACTGTTTAACAGTTCCATGGGAGAGATGATTCCAGTAGAATACAGAATTGTAATTCTTTGTATGTATTTCCACAGCCCTCAGGACAGAAACAGTCAGTTAACTGTTGTCACACTTTGCTGAGATTTGCTAATTTTTTTTCCAAAACCAGCTGGCTATTTAAGAAATTTTACTCGGTGCATCTCCCTCAGAGGTAGAGAGGTGGGGCTTCCTCATTCCCAGGCACCTGGGAGAATATTGCAAATAAGGTATATTACTTAGGGCAAGATACAGAGGATTCAGCTGACCAAATCTGGACCTCTACAAACTCTAGCATCTTTAGATTCTGGAAAATAACTCACAGAAATGTTGTGGTATAATTATTCTATCTTTTTAGATGTCTATTTACAGATGTAGTGAACAGACCATTAAAAGTACATATTCTTTCCATCAACCCCAGTTTAGGTGAGATGAATCCTTTATCAAGAAGTTGTGTGTAACTAAGCATCTGATTTGCTTGCAGCATTCATACATGCACATTCCACATTCTGTTGGAAGTTCATTTTAAACTTCATTGGAATTGCTGAAAAGAAGGTAACAGTAGGAGATAAACCGGGAAAATAAAATTCTAAAGAGTAATATTCAACTGCAGTGTAAGCAGAATCACGATGGCTGAAGCACTAACAGAAGCCAGAGGCTGCAGCCTATGAATATGGGAGATGTTTTGAGCACTTTCTCCCTATAATTTGCAAATTTTAATAAATAGAATTCCACAGTTAGAAGTGCAGCTGCAGCAACTGTATGTATTTCATACACATAGTAGTCAGAAGTCAAAAATTGGCAAATAGTTCAAATTGTACATTCGTAGTTTTCAGAAAAACTTAATTAAGAACTTTAAGATTTGGGTTGTGGTGTCAAGAAAGCTAAATCTACAAGCTCCTTACCTATAATATTATTTTACATTTTTTAATAGGTAAGCAAATCCCCATGAATTTTTATTATGTACTATGCTGTAAATTGGAGTCATAGCTTTGTGAATCCAACTGACAAGAGCTGTGGATGAGTTGTAAAGATAGTGCCAACGTGGAAGAACTTTCTCTATAAAAATCTTATTCAGCTTCTGCAACAATTATCGTAATTTTGAAGTAAGAGAATTAACATTTGTGCTTGGTAGAAGTAAGAGCAGAATCTAGCCCACCTCTTGCTTTTAAAGGTCTTGATCTTTATATATTCCTGGAAATATTTGTTTTAACTTCTAGATTTTGTTTAATCTCTCAAACTTCTTTGGAATAGCTTGAAAAACTAAAGTTATTAATTCTGTTAAGGTAATATTTCATAATTAGTAATGTTTGGGGCAATTTTTTATGCTTTCTAGCAGTAGGTCATGTTCCAGTTTGAGAGCTGTCAGAGCAACTTTGTTCCAAGAAAAGAAATCTCATGGATTGTGAAATGCACTTATCTGTGATTTACTTAAAAGACTTGACTGCTTTATTTTAGACAGCATGGAAAAGGTTTTACTTTAACTTGTTAAGCCAAATACAATTGATACAGTGTAGAAATTTGAATCAGAATTAATTTCTTTTGGTCCCAGATGGTGTAAAACTGTCAGATTTATGTTTTTTTTTTTTTTAAGATGTTTCTTTCAAATCGATAATGGTATCATGTGTAGCCATTTTCCCCTGATTGCCAAAATATCTTTCTAGACATTACTGCACACTGTGGCAGTGCGAGGCAGTGGTGGGGGTCTGCCCATGCTAAAAACAACTGCCAGCTAAGGCATGTTTTCTTTTAATGCTGCTTTGATGTGTTATAGCAATTCAGCCAGACATCTACTTTATACCACTTACTTTTTTAGAGATGAACATGCAGCATCTCTAAAAAAGAGATATAATTTCCAGCTGTGAATCTGAGATCTCTCTGAGATGGGAAAACAGGAAAAGGGAACAAAATGGGAAAATCCATCATGTATGATTTTATATTCATAAGTTAGATATGTATATTACAGAATTTAAAAAATATTCTTTTTAAAATAAGCCTTCCTTAGTGACAATGCGTTGTAGATGCAAAGAGTCAAAACCCCCTTGCTTCTGTGGAGTTAGCTACCTCCTGAACTTTTTGTATAATTTTATATTTAGCGACCATGTTAGCATTTCACTTTGAATGATAAAGTGGTGCAGTCTCAATTCAAGTACTATGTGTGGCTTTGGGTTGCACAATATGAGGAGAATACAAAGCTTCTGGGAAGCCCCAAATGAGGGCTATGAAGGTGGTGAAGGGCCTTGAGGGGAAGCACTGTGCGGAGTGGCTGAGGTCACTTTGCTTAGCCTGGAGGAGACTGAGGGGAGCTCACTGTGGTTACAGCATCCTCATGAGGGGAAGAGGAGGGGCAGACACTGCTCTTTCCTCTCTGGTGACCCATGACAGGACCCCATGGCCTGAAGTTCTGCCAGGGAGGTTTAGGTTGGATACTAGAAAAAGAGGGTGGTTGGGCACTGAACAGGTTCCCCGGGCAGTGGTCACAGCACCAGCCTGACTGAGCTCAAGAAGTGTTTGGACAATGTTTTCGGGCACAGGGTGTGACTCTTGAGGCTGATGCTGTGATCATCCTTGTGGGTCCCTTCCAACTCAAGATATTCTGTGATTTTATGACTTATTTGAAAACTTGGTACATGAGGGTTTCTTAATGGTTTTGAAACACGGTATTTGACACAATTACAGTTTTATGAATGTTGTTCAAGCAAAAGTATCATCTGTTATATCTTGCTGGGAGATATTGTCTATCACAATGCTCTTTTATTGCAGAGGTGGTATCTATTTTAGATACATTTTACTTGCCATGTCTGTGATTTGAATGTCTATAATTATGTGAAGTTTTACATGGTCATAATATGGAGGGATTTTTTTTTCCTAAGGTCAAAATAATAAGTCACAGAAAGCACAAAAGCAAAACTCCAGTCCTTGGTGGTAATTCATGCAAGTGGAAGTCTGTATATGAAATAAATCTTATTGGAGACAAGAATATTGTTATGGTCAGAATATAGGCAACATGGTTCTAAGTGTGAATTTTTTTTTTTTGCTAGATTTTAAGCTATATAAAATGTCAGCGGAAACATGAGCCTCTTATGATTAACATTGTGTATTATTTGGATACAGTTTTTATATGTAAGCCTTGATTTTGTTTCATGCATTTTTATTTATTTTGTGCCATTGTTAGTAACTTGTTTCTGCAGGCAAAACCAGTCCATTATATAATTAAGAACACTACCAGAGTGCAGCTCTCAGGGTGTATGAACTTTTGAGTAATTGTATAAATTACAAGTCCTTTCACTTCCATCTGAGATTTTTCAGGTGTTTCAGTTAGGCTACCTTGAAGGTAACCAGGATGGCACAGTGGATCACTGACTGAATGGCTATCAGGGGAAACAAGGCATAATCAGGGTAAGGTTTATTCACCGTCAGTGCCGTGCACTCCATTGCAGGAAAGCCTACCAGTAAAAGCTGAGGCTAAGGTAACAGGTCCCTTTAAAGCACTTGGGTTTGAAACCGGAGTTTTGCTCCTCTACGCCGAGCCGTAGCAGTGCTCCAGCCTGGGCATGGGGCAGGAGGCTTTCTGCTGATGGCACGGCCCCACCAGCTGGGGCTGGGACCAAGAGCCCAGCACATAGAGCAGCACTGCAGGAACACCCACGTCACGTGCCCTTGGTGGGGGGCGTGAGGAACAGGGTGCCCATGTGTATTTTGAGGTAGGTGTGTGAGATTTGGACAGTGGTGAGGAATGGTGTCAGAAGTGTAGCACCCAGTGGAGGGGTTGCCCTGGATTCAGGTCTGAAAAAAAAAACTTTGCTGCCTTTTATTGATCAAAGGGGTTGTAGGACCTTAGGATACTTCAGGTTGGATTGAACCTAAGGAGGAGTCAGCTTGAGCTGACCCATGTGCTTCAGGGTCTTATTCAGCTGGGTCTTGAAAACTCCCAAGGATGGAGAGAGACTGCACAGCCTCTGTGGGCAATTTGTCCCAAAGTTTAACCATTCTCATGAGGGGAAAATGTGTAACCAAGCTGAACTTTTCTAGTTTCATTTTATGCTCTTTGTGTTTTATCTACTCACCATGTCCCACTGAGGAGATCCTGATCTGTCTTACTACAACCTCCCTGTGGGTGCTGGGGGACTGTTTTTTGCTCTGGTCAAAGCCATTTTTCAGGCTGAATAAGCCCATCTCCCTGCCAGAGTGGCAGCCCTTTGCTGCTAATCCAGTCTATCACCCTGGTGCCTTGCATCTGGCAACCACGACTAAGTGTGGTGCTCTAGCAGTGATCCAGGGAGTGCTGAGTGCAGGGCATAATCCCTTCCCTCCATGTACTGGCTCTCCTCCTGCTAAGGCAGCTCAGGACATTGGTGGCTCTCTGCTGCCAGGGCACTGCTCAGCTTGCTGCTCACATGAATAATTTAAACACCAAAGAAATATAGTTGTGTTTCTATTTTTAGCCAAATAACTTATTTTTACCTCCCTCCCTTACAAATGAAGTCTTGCAAATACAAGTGAGAGAAAAATGATGTCTGAAAGCTGAACAGAGGAAGCATTCATTTTAGCCTCCAAAGCCTGGCTAGTGTCCTCTATATATCTATTTAAATGTCTTCCTTTGAGAATGAGATTATATGTCACTCTATATGTGAATTAATTTTGGGGCTTATGTTATCCAGCCATCACTCTTCCATTGCCTTTGAGACAATTTCCTGTGCCAGTTTCAAGAAACCATTTAAGAAAAACTGGTAGAATAACTTCTCAGATCACCTCAAAATCCTCAGACCAGACCTGCTCTTTGGAATCTTGGTCTGGGTCCAGCCAAAGAAATATTAGCTGTCATGAAAATGCCATGAATCATCTTAGATTCCCTGAGTCTAGTTATGAAACTAATATTTTATATTTGAGCAGAGTTGAAAATGACAGGAACATTTTCATTGTCTTTGTGTGTGCTGTTTTTACAAATTCTTTGTGTGACTGCTGTGGTTTTCCTGTATTTTGTAGTTTCACATGTCTTCTGGGAAAATTAATCATATGCTAGTAAAGAATGTTAGAATATACGTTAACAAAAATGAGTGTTTTGGAGATGATTCTTTTTGTTTATCTGAATGACAAGGATTGTTTATCACAAACTTTTAAGGCTTCAAAGGTAAAATCAATATTAATCTCCCACTGAAAACTAGAAGGATCCATTTTGTAATAGTCTAATCTACCATATTTGACACAACTGCCTGTTTAATAAGAAAAAAAACATTAGTACCAATGGGATTTTTAAAAAAATAATTTCTTGAATTGGTTAATTTTCATATCTTGAAAAAAGGTTATGTTCTTATATTTCTTTGTTTGGACACAATTACAGCTTTTTTTTTTTTTCCTTTGAGTCCTATTGCAAAATGAATTTGAACTGTATCAGCAAGCAATAAATAAATCTTGTAGCTTAATGAAAGTGATGGAAGATATCAAAAGGTACAGGTTTCAGAAATCATATTTTTCATACTCGTGAAACCTCTGTTTTCTTGAATTGATGTTTTATTATCAACCTTTTTTAGCTCTTCTGGGGATGGGTAGAGTTTGTGGTTGTTTGGGATTTTTTTAGGATTTGCAATACATATTACAAAATCAACAAATGTTTATATCTTTAAATTTTTTCCCTTTTTAATAGTGGAGTTCAGGAATGCAAAATAATCTTTTTTAATCTTAACTATTGTGCCTGTTTCCTCTCTACTGTGAAATTTACTACACCAATATCTTCAAATTTAAATGCAATGTTTCTTATTATTTACCAGAAAGTCCCACCTGGTTACTTATACGTAAAGCGACTAAAGTAATTTGAAATGATCCCTTTTCAATCTCATAATTAATGCAAATATAGAATATGCTTTACTAGGTATAACGTGTGTGACAGTGCAAAACAATCAAATCAAAATACCTGGAGTAATATATTGTTTACTGAATTTTAATGAGAGCACCTATCTAATTTAATAGAAACAAATTTCTTAATGCACATCTGCATCCTCTTTCTTTGATTCCTTCTCAACCTTTAAGCATTTTTAAATAAAAAGACATTTAGGAATTTTTTCATTTAGCTAATAGACTTAAGCAGAGTTTGATTACAGCTACGACACTCTGAATTATGATGAGCTTTTCTCCTTCAGCATTTTGCTGAACCTTTTTTTTTCATTTAGCTAATAGAATATCCTGAACTATTACTTTTAAATTCTATCATAACAACAAAATGTACCACTTACCATGCTGTTTTATGCTTCTTAGTCTCCCCAGTGCCAGTGGAGCTTCACCAAGCAGAATCGTTCTTAAATAAAAACAATCAAGTTAGAACACCTTTCAAATGGAAATCCTAAATGATGGATTGTTACTAGCAGGGGGTCTATGCAGGCATCTTATAAGCTTGTATTAATGGCCTCACTCTAAAGTCTTGCATGGTTCTAATTGCATGACAAATAGGGTGCATATAAGAACTGCAGAACTTTCAATAGAGGAAAATGATTACCAAGCTTTAGGAAAATTTTCTAATAGCAATAAAGTATACTATGAAGAAAATCTATTGGAAATAAACTGTTTTTTTGGTTCTTTGCATTCAAGAATGGTTTTAAGATCCTTATATAGGGACATGAAAAGTGTCACGCTTTTTGCAATTTTACAATCTACTTTGTTTATTTTCAGCATGTAATGAATGTACAATTTAAAAAAATTCTTATTAAAAAAATATCTGATTTATCCAGCTATAAGAATGACTGTTGTGTATTTTCAGTGGAGAGGAGTAGGCTGTAGAAAAGTGAAGGAGGGCAAAATCTAATGTGAGGAACAAAATCCAAATACCTGCTCAATCCTTGGTACTCTAGAGCTGCATATTTTTGTCAAGGGATCATAACCTTTTCTTTACAACTTCTGAAATGGTTTTGCAGTTGGCAAGATGGATCATTTGGTTTGGGGTTTTAACTTCTTTTTTTTTTTTTAAGCAGAAGAAGAAGAAGGAGAAGAAGAAAAATCAATACTGTAATCAATCAGAAAGGCACTGAATGATTCCTCTGGCAGCCCCCTACAACAGCAGTTGATGAGGTCAGATAAGGACATGACAGACTGTCAGTGCTGGATAAACCATTTCTCCTGGGTGAATTAATACAATATTTGTAGCTGCAAGGAAGGACTGCCATTTCTGAATGGTTCTTGAAGGGGTTGCAAGAAGGGTCAAATAAAAGTTATTGCAATTAGCCCTATAGTTAAATAACAAGTCAGTTAGGTGACCTTAAATCAGTCAAGATGGAAAAAAAAACCAAAACCAAATAAATAAAGAAGCAAATCTAAGTGTAAAATTCCAGCTTCCCTGAATTTTTTCAGGCCCTCTTTTTACTTTGGTGATCTGTTTTTTAAGCGCAGTGTCTATTTGCTAGTTGTGAAATCAATGTGTGGGCTGTGTCAGTCAGTCACATCAGCTGCAGGCTCCTTGCTTTCCCTATAGTGTCATGTAAAGATCATGTATTCAAGAGTAAAGATGTCTTTGCTATCTTTTGCCTTTGGTAATTTGGATTCTTTCAAATTATGATAATAAAAGGACAGAATCATCTGCCCCACGTTCTGAATGACACTACTCAGAAGTCCCTTAATCTGTCAAACCCTCTCACAGGAAAAAAAAAAGACTGTGTGAGGTAAATGTGAGAAGGCTTTTATAAAACCTTAGGTAGACTGCTACAGCCTGCATTCCAGCTGACCTTTATTTTTAACATTTGTACATGTTTTTAATGCACGGCAGCAAGAATATTGCACAATGACAAGCTAAACCCCTGTGGAGTTGAAAGTCTCCTGATGGCCCAGCTGAGCTGGGCACTGGGAGAGAGGGATTATCACAGGGCTGTTATCACTCAGATGTGTGGTCATTACTGAGTAGGGCCCAGTTGTGAAACCACTGCACTCGTCAGCCTTCTAGGTCACTGGCATGAGGGGATTAGCTGGTAGGATATGTTTTTATCTTCAGCTGTCTTGCTGGGTGAAACAGGATGTAGAAGTAGCAGATGATCTCTCTATGAGCAGGTGTTGCAGTCCTGGTTATATGTAAGTGGTGTCTGCAAGCCCTTCTGTATATTTCTCATTGGTGAGAAAAAATCCTATAATGACAGCTTGGCAGAAGAGCACTGAGTTTAGCACTTGGTTTTCTGAGACATCGTATTTAGGAACACAAGTGAACTGGAGAATTGCTGCCCTGAGGGCTTTTTTTCCTAAGAGAGAAGCTGTATTAAATACCTACACTATGCTATTAGAGTGTCTCACAGAAACGTTTGCCCACAAAACACCACACTGAGATTACTTCAATTTATGTCTAGGAATAAGAATCAAAAAAGAATCAACAAAGAAAGTGTGCAAAACTGTATTTTAAAATTTGGTGTTCTGCATTCCTTCTTCTCTACATAAAAAGACTTGAGGAAATTAGATCGTTAGGCATCTGTGTCTGGTGATATGAGAACTCTTGCTGGTGTCCAGTGTGGGGATTTCTCTCTTCTGTCAGGGACACCTAAAAATGTGGAGGCGAGTGATTAAGCTTCTTTCACAGTTGATGAAATAAACACCTAAAGAGAGTGATCTATCTTCTGCAACAATATCTTATCTAAATTAAGTCGGATAAATCACTCTCTGGAGGTGACTGTTTCACTGATTAATGAAGCAGATAAGTCCCACTTTTGAATCTGTATATACCTAAAAAACCCTGTTTTGCTTCAAGTAATTGTAGCTAAATATCTGATACTGCCCTTATCTGAGCACTCCCCAGGCATCATAGCTATCTTCTATTTGTACTTGTGCCTGTATATATGTCAACTTAATCTAGACAGCTAGGATCCACTTATGAGAATCAAGAAATCAAGGCAAACTGTGGCTGAATTCTCTGATACTCTGCAAAATGACAACTGATTGCTAAGAGTGTACATCTATCTCAATTTCTGTAGAAATTTCTACTCACTTGAGATGCCATATTTTCAGGCCTGTCTCCTCCAAAGCACGTCATACCTCAGATTTATCTCTTGAATGCATTTAGACATGAATGAATTGCAAAGATCATCAAGTTTTATAGTGGGAAACATGCTGAGAATCTGAAGCACTTGAGACCTCATGTCATATCTCATCCTGAAATTGTATTTTTTACTTTCCTGTCACTCAGAGGTGCTAAAAAGATCATACCTGCATAGGTCAGTGATATTCAGAATGGTATATCTTTTTTTTTTTTAATTAGGAGCTGAATTAAAATACCATCCCAATGATCCTGCACAGCATTTGGTGGTTAAAATTCTGGATTAAGTACAAGCAGGGAACATGCCCTTTGTCAATTAGAAGTAGTTTCTAGTATGTGTCAAATTACATGAGCTGATCTAAGTAGTCCAGCAATGAGAAAGTGCTTGCTACAATAAGGGAATCTGATTATAAATCAGGAGAGTGTTTTCTGCCTGTCCCTTTTGGTACCATAATTTTGCTGCTGTCAGCCTTTCCTTCAAGAACTGAGCTCTGAGCTGCCCTAGAGAAAAGGGTTATGCCAATACTAATGAGAAGGCTAGGAATGTTTGGGACTAACTGGGGAATAATTTCTTTTTGTTTTGTTAGCTTGTGAAATAATGGTAATAAAGATAATGCTAATGAGGTACAAATCTTCCAAGCATTAGTCCTATTTGACCTTGGCTAATGAGGAGCAGACAAATCCTCTTGAAAACTGAGATGTGGAGATTGCTTTGAGATAATGACCAACCCAGTTGGGAAGCCTGAGTAGTCACACACTGGGATGCAAGTCAAATGTATGAGACAAGACTGGGTATGAAATCTAAACATATTTTTTTAAAGTATGCAAATACAGTGCATGCATAATTTCTTTTGCACACGAGAATTTGGTTATTAATTTTTATTTAATACGTCTGGTTTTATTATTTCAACCATATGAAATGTATGCAATATCAGAGACAGAAAACAAAAAGCACTCAGACCAACCCAGCTGCACATCACTATAAAGCTCAAAATCTTACTGTTAAGGTGTGAACAAAAGATCCTCCTTAAACCCTGGTTGTAGATTGGAGTGACATTAGCCTTCTTCCAGTCTTCCAGTGTATCCCCTGATTTCCAAACTTATAAAATATTATGGAAAGCCCCTGCAATAACATCAGCCAGTTCTCTCAAAACCTTTGGGCAGATAAAGTCTGTTCCCATCAGTTTGTAGGGGTCGAGCTCCAGCAATAGTTCACACACCAACTCTTCTGTCACTGATGCTGGATCTCTTTTTACAAAGACGTAGGACTGCATTTATAACACCGGGGGAAAACTGACACTGCCAGCAGAGGCATAAATTTTTTTTTGGAAGATTATCCCAGTGAGAGCACTTACACTTGTGAGTACCTTTTTTTCTGCCCCTAGTCTATGTTTTCATGATTTCATTCAGTCTTACAATGATGGATGTCTGAGCAGGGTTTGCTGTGGTTCAAGAGAGTGTGGAAAAGAATAGGAAGGCCAGTTCAAAACTTAAATTATTACACTTTGGCCTTTGGCATAAAGCAGCAGAACTGTATCCTGCTAAAACTATGTCAGTATTTTGATACCTTGGATATGCTTGGTTTTTTTCTCTTTATTATATATGTCTTTACAGCATGTTAGAGAAGTAATGTTGGAGTTATGCCAGTGATGTTACATATTCCACAGATTCCTTCAATCAGATAATGCTCTTCTGATCAGATATTCTGGCTTCACAATTGCTTTGCATACAAAAATGGATTTTCTGTCGTGTGATTTTTGGACTATCTTGCTTTTAACATTTTGGTTAAGGGTGCAAGGATGGGTTGAAGGGGACGTCAGTGAAATTTGCCTGTGCTCCAGGATGCTTAAACAGGATGCAGAAACCACGTAATATTAAAGACCTATATAATCCTATGTCCCTAAGGTGTCTTGTTGGAGATTGCTCTTGATAGTTTCAGTTTAGCTACTTACCCATGAGTGAACATTTTTGAACCCTGGATGACTGACACTGGATATTTATAAAGACAAGCCAAGAAGTTCATTTTTAGACATATATTAGCTTTTAATTTGTTTTCTCTGCAGAAATCTTTTATAGTATTTGAAAAAATAAGGAGGCCAGATAACCCCTTGCCATGTGTCCAAAATCTGGAGCTCCTGATTAAGCCTGACACTAATTATTGTCACTGAAGTGAGAGATGGGTGCAATAAAGTGGATTAATCTAACTTAAACTTTGTGGATTTTACTGTAAACACAGGGAGTTTTAGTGTATATGGCTAGGATTTTCCCCAGAAGTTGTTAAAAGAAAACATCTTTATACTGAAGAACAGCACAATAGACCCATGGGGGAAACCATATCCACTGAAAATTTAAGTAAGTTTTGTTTCACTTTTTTACCTTAACATGCTTACTATGGCTACTACTCTGTTACTGTGAGGACTTCCTATATCACCATTTAATAACATGTATTTTTACAATACATAAGACAGAAATCCCAATTGACTTACAATTGTATACCAAGGATAGAGGTTTCAAGATGCCCTTCTATCTTTTTTTTCTCTTAGTAATTTTAGCCTCTGCTAAATCAGAAATTTCATTATGCATATTTGTTATCAATGATTAATTTCACAAAAGCATATCCTACAAAACAATTTTAATCTTCTGCATGTGGATCATTACATATCTTAGTATTAAAAGGCAGAATTAGGGAAGTTAAGAGAATCTTACAATTATTGCTTAATCATTATACAATTTGAAGAATTGAATCTTTTAAGAGGAAATATTTTAAATCAATATGACATTTGAAACTTGCTTTAAATTACTTCATGCATTTTGATCTGTGAAATTCTTCTTGAGGCAAAACAGATGAAAAGAACTATTACAATAAAAAAAATTCAAGGGACTTATTTTTTCATTAAATATTTACCAGCCATTCAAACTTTAGTGGGTTTACTCTGCAACTGAACAAGAGACCTCGGGGTTTACGTCTGTAAATCTTTGTGCTGATGCCTACCAAAAGTGATTAAACCCAAGGCAAGCCTCTGCCATAGTTGTAAGTTTTTAGTAGACAAATTTAGAGTGCAAATGTTCTCCTGTAAGTTTTAATGGTTGAAATAATAAAACCATATGTAGTAAATAAAAATTAATGACCAAATTCTTGTGTGCAAAAGAAATTATGCATGCACTGTATTTGCATCATAAAAGATATATGATAAGCACATGTGTGCAATCTGTTACTGGCTCTTCAGGGTCACTCACTCCTCCTTGGAAAAGAAGACAGAACACTGGAAGGGAGAGAACTGTTCTTCCCAAAGCACAGCTTTTCAGATGGGGATATGCTGAATGAGTTCAACATCTTAAATTTTTGGTTCAGAATATACTTTTCAATTGCAGTCAAAGATACTACATTTACTTGCTTCTGTGTTCACTGTTCTGGTGTCTGCTCCTGAACATCCACAAGTCTTTCAGCTCATCAGATAAAGGTGAAGGATCAGAGGTGCTGAGTGCAGTCTGTACTTCCAGGTGGTTTGTCCAGGAGGAGGGGCTGCTCTGCGTACATCTGCTCTATCTTCTGCTTGGGATTCTTCTGTCCTTACTTTGTCTTCCAAAAATTCAACATACTCTTACCAGCTGATCCTTAAAGTTAGAACAATTCACCCAATTTTTACATGGGGTGACAGTGCACTAAGGCACAAGATGTGGTTCTTGGGACAGTCTTACACAGGGCCAGGAGCTGGATTTTGATGATCCTTGTGGGTCCTTTCCAGCGCAGGATATTCTATGATTCTAGGATTCATCTCAGCTTAAGTAATTTGTCTAAAATAAATGAAGAGAGTCACCACTTGAAGACAACTTTTTTTTTTTTTTNAAAAAACTTTTTTTTTTTTTTTTTTTTTTTTTTTTAGTGATGAGAGCCTGGAGAAGCAAACTAACTCTAAAAATCCTACTTTTTGTCATCTAAGTTGTCTGAAAGTGATTTTCATCCTTCAGCTGGGACAGCTGGCATGTCTGTGGCGTTTTCCTGCAAGCAGGAACAACAGTGGACTCAACCAGTTCACAGAGAGGAGCTTCCTGAGCTATCTATCTCCATGAGAAGGGCTGACACAGTTTACAAATGGTGAGCTTTTGCCCTCTTTAGTCTTGTTCTGCCTTTAGTCAAAAGTGATTATCATTGAAATCCCATTGAGGTTCAGAGGTCCAGCCCTACAGAGGCAGAGCAGTACTTGGGTGTGATGCCTTCCAGCAAAGCCTCATGCTGCAGGAAATATTTCCACATTACCGTGAAAGGTTCTCTTTTTCCTTAGTAAAGCATGGTAATGATGGCAGGATTCTGTGGGCAGCAGCAGTGCCCATGATACCTCTCCTGTTATCAAGAGCATCCAGCCAGCTCACCTCAGCTGGCCCCTCTGTGCAGCAGGGGCAGCCTGTGGGGCAGTGCTGCCAGGGCTGGCTGCAGCTCTGGGGCTGTCTGGTTGCCAACAGTGGGGCAGGCAACAACCTCGAGTAAGCTGATGGTGCTAAGGAGAAGTACACTTAACATAACTGTGTTTCTAAACTAATTTTTTTTCTCAGCTGCTCTCGAAAACAGTCTATGGAAATGCAAATGTTGTGATAACAGTTCTGTGCAAACTGAGGAAAATGTTTGATAAATTAGGTGAATTCCAGGCTAGGTTATTTCAGCTTACAGAATAAGATATGGGATATTTTACTCCTCTCTCTCATTTTGAGTCATTTTTTTGGCACATACCCTGTAATTTTATTTCAGTAGTCTGCTTAAAATTTCTGGTTGACTTTTCACTCTCGATTCATATTAGTCTTCTGAATTGTGATGTGTAAGCTGTGGTGACAGGGATTTTCTTTTGGGGGCGGTTTGGAACTGTAATCACATTTTCACCTTATCATGTCTTCATATTCTCACTTTTTCAGTGTGCTGGCCCCTGGCAGTTGATTCATCATGCGTCCCTAAGCAAAAACATGGACTGGGACATAGAAAGCAATAATAGAGTAGAATAAATCATATTACAGCCTCATGTCTGGGGGAAAAAGATCAGAGAAGGCATGCTAGCTGTGAATGTAAATGTATTGTATGGCTTCTGGTTTGTCAGTTCAATTGGTGTGGTTGTGAATTTATTGAGTCTAGGTTTTGAAAAATGCACCACTGTCTGCTTTGTTCAGAATCAATACCAGTCAACGGAATGAACCAGATTTGACTGGTCAAATACTCTGGCAAATTATTTCATGTGTGTTTCATGAGAGAAATATTCTATATGTTGCTTACTGTCAAGTAATAATTGCTGATAGAAACTGAAATATTGTGTGTGCCCATTGCACTGGCACATGCTTAATATTTTTACAGCTAGTACAGGCAAGAATACGCTATTAAAAATTGAATGAGGACAAGAAATGAATGGGCAATTCTATCACAGATATTTATTTAGCCACTCTTTTGTTTTGCTTTACCCCTGCCCCCCTCCCCTCCCCTCCATAATTAGGTGCCTAATTGTGTGAGGAGACCTACTGGATTTCCACATGTGAATAGCAGTGATTCATTGAAGAATACTCTTGCTCTAAGCATTTGTAATAATTTCTTGGAAATCTGATGTGAGAAATTACATTTCCAGATTGTCTTGAAATATTTCATTATTTAAAATAAAAATTCCTTCCTTTGAAAGGTCCCACTGCTTAATTTAAAAATGTCATAGATGGTATTTAGTACTACACATATTAAAATTGTAGACAGTAGGGTTTACAAACTGTTAGTTTCTTCTCTACATATCTTTTCTTATCCAAAAACCCCTCATACTATATTTCACTACCAAAATACATACAAGAAGAGGAAAGATTTTTTTCTAGTCTGTCTGTTAGTCTGACTGTTATGTCATAGATACACATTTGCTTTGCTTTGGAAAAATAAGAGGCAAAGGGCTACCTCTCCTCTCTTCAGACAAATATGTATTTCATGAAAGTTTGACAGCACACTGTAATACCTAAATTATGATGAACACAGTCTACACAAAAACCAAAAAAAACCCTACCGAACAAACAAACAAACAAATTAGTACCATTTGTTGAGATTACAATGTTTTTTTGTTCAAGTAAGTAAACATAACTAAAGACTAGAATTATGCAGAATTAGACAGGTTCTTTTTAAGAGTGTGTGGTGGCAGGACCAGAGAGGTTGTGGAGTATCTGTCCTTGGAGATGGATTGCCTGGACATGATCCTGGGCAAACAGCTGTGGCTGACTCTGCTGAGGGCACGAGACTGGTCTTGACAAGCTACAGCAATCTTTGCCAACTTCAGACTTGCTCTGATCCTGTGATTCTATTCCAGCCTTTCCACTTCCCATTTTCTCCCAAGTGTCATTACATGACTAGCTCGATTTTTCTATCCTTTCTTTTTTATTTCTTTACATAATTACGTGCAGTATATAGATTCATTTAAATTTTACTGGGGGATTGCAAGTGAATGTCAGGTTTTATGTCTGTCACTCTGTGCAATGTAACAAGGAATGATGCTTTTTATCTTCTAAGTACTTTTTATAATTTGTTTCTGTCACTTTTGCACTTCAAAATGGATTTTATTATGTTTTTTCCAAACAAAGGTTGGTCTCTTCTCCCAGGTTACAAGTGACAGGACAAGAGTAAATAGACTCAAGTTGCTCCAGGGGAGCTCTACATTGGATATTTTGAATAATTTCTTCACCAAAGGTATGGTCAGGCTTTGAATCAGGATGCCCAGGAAAGGGGTGGAATCACCCTCTCTGGAAGTTTTCAGAAAATCTATGGATGTGGCCCTAAGGTACATGGTTTAGTGGTGAACAGGGCAGTGCTGGGTTAACAGTTGGACTTGATGAGCTTAGAGGTCTTTTTCAGACAATTCTATGATTCTAGGAGAGGTAAAATCTTACAAAATAGAAGGAGAAGGATCAGTGGGTACAAGCTTTCCTGTGACTCCCCCTAAGTAACTACTCCTAGCCATAGTCAGCAGGCTGTGGAGATAGCTTTTCTAGACAAGACAAAGTAGTTTTTTGTATTAGCTATTTGTTTCCTCAAAAAAACCCCTAACAACCTACCCAAACTCATGGTTTATTTTACAATCCTTTGTGATGCCAGCTAGGCTCAGAACTACTTGAAACCTCTGGGATTGAAAATGAGGGAAACAAAGACACTAAAATGCTGACAAAACCTTTTATTCAGAAAATTAAGATTTAGTGGAGTTAAGTTGTACTTGTTAAATGGCCCATAAGTAGGTACAAGATTATTCAGTTTTAATAAACAGGTGCTGGAAATACATGTATTTGCCTTAAGATCCATAGGTGGGGATTATAATCAGTTTAATCTTTTGTTAATTCCCCTCTCAGAGCAAATTGTGTGCTGCTGGGGAGCAGTGACAGCAGTGAGGTCCAGGAGCTGAAGCAAAATGTTCTTTAAAGCAGGTGTGTTTGAAGTTTCAGAATGGAACTTGTGTAATGTTTATATTAAAATATACTGCATCTTACTGTCGGACTTAGTGCTAGACTTCAAAACATTTATTTAAATTCCTTTTGCTTCTTTTGCAAAATTGACTGACCCCTCTATTTGAATACATTAGGTCAGAAACCAAAATGCTGCCTCTATGATTTCACAATCTGTATGCAAACAGAGCATGAATGGAAGTTATAAATACCCATTTGGTTTCCTGGATGGTGAAATGTTCCTTCAGGCTCTGCTGGTTTAATCAATGGATGAAATAGATTACATTTGTTTATGGTGGTGATAGCCTGACTAATGCATTGACTTCAGCTGGAGAAAGAATAGCCAGCAATACTTATAGAGGAGGAACAGTCAATCCATCCACATTAAAAACACAGCAATGGGATTTTAAAGAGAGGGCCTTGAAATCACTATGCAAATTTTGTAAATATTACTTAATGTGAAACAAAAAATAACTTAGTCATGTTTTAAGTAGTAATAAATAAAATATTATCATAATAATGACTTGTTCAAGTATTGAAAGTATTGTTTTAAAAGGTTTGCTCTTCATTCCTAAACTCCTTACACATGTCTAGATAGAGAAACTTGAATTATATTATTTATCATCTGCTGATGAAGCATGATGGGGTTTTCTGATTTACTTGTCAAGTGATTAGCAAAAAACCTGGATTATTTGTGATTGCTCCAGTTAGGGAGATTAATTAATAAGAGAGCTATTTCTGTTTCAAGAAATAGAGACCGAACTTTTTTCTTCTGTCTGATTCCAGTATCTTTGATGCTATCTTAATTAGAATTCAAACCAATAAGGTTACTTTTTCAACCAGCCCATGAGTCCAGAACTGGTTTCATAATGGAAATTATTTTGGTTTCAAAAGGGCCATGTGGTACAGTTAGTCACAGGCTTCACCCAAGGAAGGTTTCTTCATCTCTGCTGGGAAGTTACAAATGGAGAATCCCAGACTCTTTGGAGTGCCCTTGAAGGTGGCATACAGTCTTGTAGGACTGAAGAAATGTAAAGTATAAAGTTGCATTTGGAATAAGAACAGCTCTACAGCTCTGGGAAACGGGAATCAAAACAGGAATCAGACCTTTCTGCCTGTCCCCTCCCCTGGATTCCCCCAAGCACACACATGCAGACACGTATGCACACGTGCAGCAGTCGTGCTCAGGCACTGAGGTTGCAGGTGGCTACTGTGAGGAGGGGGCTTGGCTTTGTGTTACCAGCTCAGCACAGCTGTCCACTGTAGGAGAGTAGGAAACAAAGATCCTTCTTGTTAGAAGCAGCAAATATTCAACTTGCAGGACAACCAAATAACTTATCTCTTTACTCATGTTTGCAGAACTGTAAAGAACAGTAAAAATAGTGAAAGGTTGCTGGTTTTTGTTGAAGATTTTGTCCATGCATGTGGTGATAATAGGGATTATGGCAGGGAGATGCCAACCAATGCAGACAGGCAGGAGATGGAGATCCCTCTGCAATGATGTCAGCACCTGGTCAATCCACTCCTCTGGACTGCAAACCTCTGAGAAGATGGCAAGAGTTCAACAAAGTCTTCAAAATAATGCTTGGAACTTGGTTCAGTTCCAGTTTGAGATAAAATATGATTTTGAATGATATAATAAGCCTGAATCTACTTCATATCCTTATTTTGTTTTTTTTGTTAAATTTCAATTTAACTGAAAATAGGAAAAGTAAGAGCCTGCGTCTCTGCTCACAGTTTCAAGTCATAAGTGCTATAATTCTATGACAGCATGTATTTCTCTTTAAGCTTTTTCTTAAGGATCCATGTTATTAACCTATGCCTAGTGCTTCTTTTCCTATGATTATTTATATTTCAAGTAAAATTATTCCAAAGCCACCAGCACATTCCAAAACCAAAAGCCAGTGGAAAACGTTCTTTCATTGTGGTCCTTTTTTTTTTTGAGAAAAACACCACCTCACTTGAAAGCTTTTATGTTCTTGTAACCCAACCTTTTATTTGCAGCCATGAGAAAGTTATGTTAGCATATTACATACATAATCTTCAGGTGTTTGAGCTTCTTCCAATTTGTCACATAATAAAGGTAGAGAGACTTGTGCACTCAAGAGAGGCATCCTGGGTGCCCATGTATGAGACTTTGTGTATGAGACTCATGGGATATGGGATGACTGAAATCCGAAGTTTCTGCCTTTCGACAAAAGGAAAAATTCTACCTCCACCACTCACTCCTACCCCAGTCATGGGGAAATATTTATACTTTTTTGATGGAATCATTCTGTTTGACATTAAACTGTGGCACTGTGGGAATAGTTCAGGCCTCCTGTGAGCTGGATCTACACTCTCCATGCCCTGTGGTGCTTCCATGGGGATGTAACACTGCACGGTGTGAGCTTCCGTTAGGCTCACGATGGGGAAACGGGACCTAATGCGTGTGAATACTGGAACATGTCATGGCACCACAAATATCGCATTGAAGTGAAATGGGTCAGTTAAATTACAGCATGAACATATTTTTTAAACATGTTCCAATAAAATATTATATTAACACAATTTTTCTTAAGAGCTTCCCAAATTAATTTTTATTATTTTTTAAAAAAGAATAATTACCATGGAAAAGGTAACAGTCTGATATCTGATTTAATGAAAAATTCTGAAGGAAAGTCACAGCAGAATTTATAGCCAGCAAGGTGTACAAAACCAGTTTTCTTGCTTTTTTGGAACTTCTAAGCATACCAGCATTGCAGATGAGATCTGATGAGTTGATTGAAAGATTAAGCAATTAGAATAGATACAAAATTTAAGAGGCCATATGGGTAAGCTGATAAAAAAGTACACAAAAGGGTAGAAAAAAGATCAGAGAACTTTGCTGGAAAACTAAAATATTAAATTTTTTAACACGGATCTTAGGCAATGAATGAAATCTAGTATTATTGAGGATGCTTACTGAGCTTCTGTTTGAGATAGAAAGCTCCACCTGGGTATTTGTTTGGTTCCTGTGCCTTTATACTGAGGTAGAATATAAAAGAAGTAAAAGATGTTTCTGCTTCTTGCACACTGATAGTAAGAAAAGATGATTATACTTTGGTAATTATTCATTGAAATGGAATAATGAAATATGGCTATAACCAAAATAGCATGTGAAAAGGGAGAATAGTATTTTTTCCTCCTAAGTTCTATAATTTGGGGAATTTTCTCTGATATGAAAAGCTTCTTAATTCCTGTACTCTGAAAATTTCCTCTTCTTTTCTCCATGTGAAAACACAGTTCTTCTCAGAGCATTTTTATTACTTTGATTCTCTCACTGATGGTACACATTTCCATCCAGAATTGCTTGGGTACTATACTTTCCTGATTAAATTACAAACTCATTAGGATTGGCAGGTTATTTTGTTATGCATTATATGCAATACTACATGTATCTAATATTTGATTTGTATTTCACCCTCATTTTACCACCACAAAATGGCTAGCTGTGCCTGCTTTATCTGATTTACTAATAACTGTTATTGTCACAATATGGAGTTGCAGAACAAAAGCACCTTTTAGTAAAGACAGATGTGATGTTTTGAAGGAATTATAATTTATCTGCAAGACCTCAGATGAACCTTCTCTTTGCACAGGGGGAAACCTGAACTGTTCTAATCCTTACAAGTCAATTATCATCTAAACTGCTCATTTCCTGCTGCAATTCAAGATTCATAAAATGTGAATGGGATATGCATTTTTAATGTTATGGCAGGAACCATAAATATTGTTGGCCTTGTTTGCCAGAATCTTAATACAATAATGACTACAAAGCTGCAGGAAGGAAAAATATCTAAGATGCATTGATTCAGTTTCATAACCCAATAATTCTGACAACCTTTTCAAATGATTAAATAGGATGGGAGTAATCCAGGCTCTGAATTATTATCTCCATTTGTGAAACCCTAAATGTTTTTCTGTTGATTTTTTCTTTTTCCCTTTCTTCTTTTAAATAATGCAGGAGCAGGTGCTGGCATTTCAGTTCAACTAATTAGTTTCTAATTTACTGTAAACATCTTAGAATTCCACGAGCATGTCTCAGTGGTATCTGAGAGGAAACAATCTACTGGTTCGATAAATCTCTCCTGAAATACCACTGAGAATTGACTGCATGAAGTGTATGGCCTTATTTAATATATCTGGGTTTTTTAGAATACACTGAAAAGCAAGATAACAGTTCCAGGCTTTCCCTGATATTATCATTATCTCTGTAAATACAATCTGAAGGAACCTTGTGTTACTGACTCATTGTTTTAATTTTAAAAGCCATGAAATATTGCCTTGTATCTCAATATGCAATTGGAATTGGTCCAGACATTAAATGTGTTTGTAGTGGTATTGCCAGAGGGATCTTCAACAATTCTTTGCAGTATTTTTACATTCATACTATTTATGTATCTAATTTGGAGATGAAAATGTAGACGTAAGCATTAAAATATTTCACTTGTTTCTGGGTTATTGGCCTCATGAAATGGTTGCATTTACAATGGGAAAATTTGGTTGTAACCATTCATTAAAATAAACCAGGAACTTTATCTAAATATCTTTGTTTTTAAAATGTTTGTGAACATGTTTTATATATACACGTCAAACTTTAATTTTAATTTTTTTCAAGATAACTAGAATTGGAAAAAACAACTTGAATTTCTGTATTAGTGCTTTTTATTCATATGTTCATTATAGTAAAACATTTAAAAAAATGTTGTCTCCGTCTGGTTTTTCTTCATTAATTATTAATTATCTTTAAATTAAGATAAATGAAACTTTAATGATACAGAAGGGTACTAAGTTATACATGCTCTTTTTTTCTGACTTTGCCTGAAAAACCAAAGACAGTTGTCTTAGTACAGATGGTAGGATTTCGGTTTCACCATTCGGCTGGAGCCCTAACTCACCTCCCAGTGTGTTAGCAAATCCCTGAGGAATGCTCTTGAGCTGAAGCAGCACTGGTGACACTGAAATGCCTCTCTCTGAATTGCTGCACTTACCGAGTGCTTGGCACCACACCACCTTTCCTTTCTCAGCCACTGATCAGCGTCCTTTGCCCTGGGAGAACTATTCTGGCAATTTGCAAGGAACTGAGCAAAGAACTGGCTGAGGCTAAAACTATTTTTGTTCAAGGTTTCACTTACATTTTTTTAATGTTCTGGAACCAGAAACAATTTTTCCAGGACACTTGAGAGGGTGATGAGGGAGGACGGAGTTGTTTAAAACTTTAGTGTCACCAGAGAAAATATATTTATAAGTGCACTTTCAGAGACAAAAAACTAGATATGCAGAGTCCTGCTGAAAATGTGTCAGGACCTAGTAACACAGGAGTATGCCAGGATTTTGGTGTAGCTATTGCTTCTTGAACCTCAAAGATACTAATTTTTTAGTATTTGAGAAATTCACTTATAAGAATGATGTTTTTCTGATATGCAATTTCCTTAACATTTCATTGGATATTATGTAGGAAAAAGTGAACGCTGTTATAAATGTTTAGTGTCTGTTTATTTACAGACATTTATTTTGATATTTTGGGTTCTTAATCAGTCAAGGAAATCTTAAAAATACAATAGATTGTGTGAATAGCTAAAAAGTTGACACCAGCGGAAATAAAAAGAGTAGAGAAAACTCTGATGCATATAGTGCTAATTCCTATGTTTTCATGCAGGTTTTTTCATCTCTGCTTTCATTTGATGTCTAATTTGTTTAAACAAATTCTGTCTTGCTTAGTACAAGAAAAATTAACATTGTCATTAAAGTAGTATGTGTTGAGAAAAAAATAAACCAGCTGAGGGATTAGAATCTGTTCGGAAGAGACCTGAAAAAAAAAAAAAACCATAAAAGTTTATATACAGGAAAAAAAGTGTTAACTGAAAATTATATTGATATACATAGGAGGAATCCACATTAATCTGGAGTTGAAAATTACGTAAGTGCACCCATTATGTTGCAGGGCTTGACACATAAACTGATAGAATCCTCAAGCTCTTTCAGATGGGTTTTCAGTTACTCTGGAACTGGAGCTGCTATGCACAGCACTGTCCTTGTGCCAGCAAAAAAACTTCAGCCCTCTGCTGGAAACACTTTTCTCATGGGATCACTTGTATCCTTGTGTCAAGGTTTTCTTGGCAGATAATCCTCTGTCCTATACCCTAATATAAATTATTTTAACTCTATTTAACTAAGTTTAATTGATTAAACTGAGAGTGATGCATGTTCTCAGTGCATATTCCATGGTAAAGGAGGAGCCTCTGTCTTCACAAGTTTTAAACTTCCTCCCACTGTTGATAACTCTGTTACAAGAACCAGAAAACAACCTCCCTGCCAAGCTTAATTACACAGATGTAACTGTTTATGAGAGAAGGATTTCCCCCCCTACAGTTATGATATTTAGAAATTTTCTTTTTAATATCCTGCCAGATTTCCTGAACTGTTTCCAAACTGAGCTGGACTGTCATCCAAATAGCCTCAGGAAATTTTATGGCTACATATCTTTATGCTGAAAAATGCAATCCTTTAGTTTTCATGTGGAAACATTGGATTTTGTTTCTGTGCATAAAGGACCAGACCAAGTTGTCAGAAGTTCTTGGTCTTCTTCCTATCCTTACCACAGATGCTGGGAAGTAATGATGTGTTTTTGCAGAAATCTGAGTCAGTGTGGTGTTACAATGATACTGTAATGTTGAACAAGTAAATGAACAACCTCTGCCTCTCTGTGAAACTGGGGCAAATAAGACCCATTTTAAGGCTAATAGCAAGCTATTAATTAGTGTTTGTATAGCTACTTTGAGTTCCCATAAGGAAGATTTTATTTATATGAAATGATCAACTGGGATTCTCTTAGTCACTCATTTTGTTTCTCACACCAAATTTTCTTCTTTTTATAGCTAGGAAATAGAGTATTCTGGAGTGTGATTGATGAGTTATATCTTTGTGGAGAAAATAGGAGGGCCTGAGATTAGGTAAATCAATCCTTACAAGCACCTCAGTAAAGTGCTACTGCTGTAGGAGGCTGCCTGGATCTTTGCAGAACCGAGATCTAACAGAGTCATCTAGCAGAAGGCTGGTGAATTGGTTTGGTGCCTGAGATTTAACTTTTGTATCTGACTGCAGTGTTTTTTTGTGTGGCAGTGGTTGTCGTTCTTTCCACATGAGTAGCTTTTGGCTACATGTACCTCTGTTATTAAGTCCTCAAGTTATGGCCTGATGGTGGTGGACAGAACAATTTCTTAGCAGAAAATTCTTAGCAAGTGCACAAGTGACTGCTCAGTGGAGCATTGTAATTAAAGTAGTGAGGGTATACAGTCAAATAAATTACTTCAGACTGTCAAGGTGGTAAAGCAAATGCCAGCGCAGAGTAATAAGCTGAGCAGTAAACTCATAAAATACTCATTCTTTGTTCTGACATGGATCATTTAAATCTCTTTTTCTCCTAATTCAATACCTGGAGAGAATCCCATAAATATTTCAGGTAAACATAGAAATGTTTCTTTAATATAAAACTATTGGAGCCTTTTACTGAAGGCAGCAACTGATAGTTGTTCAGTACTGCCTTCCTACTGATGATGATTACCAGCAATGGGATAGAGTTAACCCGAACACACTGGGTTTTGTCGTGTGAATGTGGGAGATACGTGTGTTCACCTATTACAAATTTCTATTGCACTGGGATGAGTGGTTTTTTGTTGGCTGTTTGTTCTGTTTTTCTTACTTTCAAACATATTTTATCCTAAAAGTATCCCTGCATATACGCTATAATTTCATCCATCTTTTCCAGGACTACAACTTTAGTAATTTTATTTCTTTTATATATACTGAGGGGATTTTTATTTTTTTTTAATTGCATTTTTTTTGTGTTTATGTTTGTTATTTTTTAAACCAGAGCACATTATAGGAATAAAATTAATCCTGTATGCTTTGTTTTCATGCCAGTGTGTTTATTCACTGTCCACGCTCATTTTCAATATGTTCAATAGAACAGAAGGTAATGAGCACAGAGTGGCTAAAGTGACAGGATCACAATCTCTGCCGTTCATAAGTATGAAAATGTACTGAAGATTTTTAATTTGCTTTAAATTGATGGTGAGTGTGGAGGAGAAAAGATGAAATGGTACTTCTACCTCAGGATATCCATTTGGTTTCCCATACATTTTAGTACATTTGAACTTCTGGCCATTGGACTTTTGCTGTTTAGTACTATTTAAATTTTTAGCACTTTTTCCATATAATTAAGGACTCTGGTATCCTCTTGGGTGATATGTAGGTTTGAAAGAAGCAATTATTTAAAAAATTGATGAGCTCTTGGCTCCCCTTGATTTTTTGAAAGCTGATGGAGTTGTGGCAAGAGTTCTTCCGTCCAAAATGTAAGTGTCTAAAAATTACTCATCTGATCTGTGTTCTAGGATATTCTCACAGTAAAACTACAAACACCTCCAAAAGGTGAGTCACCTTATTTTAAGGCTAGATGTGGAAGTAATCTGTTCAGATGACTGTAAACCTCCACATAAACAGGCAGTTTTAGGGTAAGATTCATATCTCTTAAGGTAGGCATCTAAAACAGACCAGATGAATCCACATTAGGAGGAAAGAAATATGCCCTAGTGCAAGAAAAAAAAAAATACTGTTCCTTGGCATTTACTATCCAGGGGCTTAGGTGATTAGCTTAGACTGGAAATCTAGCTTGGAAATGCATTAATTTGATTGATACTTGCAACACAGACTGATTGTAAACAACCAGTTCTGCATAAGGTGGTAGTAACTGGTTTGCATAAAGGATGTAGTCCATGAAATTCAAAAGAGCTCTGTGAATCTACAACAGTGCCTACTTTTTCACTGGCATAAATCAGTGCAAGTTCTTAGGACTGAAAACAAGCATGCTCCTTTACAAGTGCTAAGAGGTTTATCTAGTAAATATATTGAAATTTTTGGTTAAACTATTTTAGAAAATCTTAGAATAAGCTTGCTGTGCCATCTGACAGGCCATTCGCTAACATAATTATTTGAATGCTGGAAACTTTGAGCTGTATCATCAGCAAATATTCCTTAAAATATGTAAATGCATACTGATTTAATTAACTTTATACTAAGGTATAAAGCACCCCAAAGATGGATACTGAGATTCCAGAATTCTGGAATTAACACAGATTTCCACTGTCATTCTATTGTTGAAACCTACCTGACTCTGCACTTTGGTTCTTCTGTAGCTGATAAAGATGATAAGAGGCAAATGTTCAGCAAGGACTAACCTATGACAGTAACCTATGTCCCTATTCACCATTATCTCCCCTCCTCCATACCCTTTTTTTTTTCTTCTTTTTTTTCCCCCAACTTTTCCTGCAATACGTGTGGGTGAGGCTGTCTGCCTCCAATGAAGTTACCTTCCAGTCAAAGGCAACTATGAAAAAAACCACAGCACATTACTGGCATTTCAGTTTAGGCTTCCTAATTTATTTCTGGTATTCTCTGGAGACACATTCATACGCAACATGGAAATTCAAGAGATATTTGGCATACTGCTCTTACTGTTCATGCACAGACCACCTGTGTGGTGTGAACTCAGTATGTCTGAGACCTTGGACTCCTTGGGTACCCTGTAAAGTTCAGGTGCACATGAACAATGAACATTATCCCTGTTGGTCTGGCAGCACATTCAGAGTCACTGCCCTGACAGCACTGCCCCACTTTTCTAGAAGGCCCAACCCTCAGATGCAAGTGTACATTTACTGCAGTATATGAAAATTCTCTATCCTATCTCCTGGTCATCCCAGTGGAAAGTTACCAAGTTCAGTAAAAGCCTTCCTTCTTGATTTCTTGGTTTTACAAATGGCCTCCAATATCTTCCTTTTCCTTTCAGTTTTTGGCTGACAACTTCTCATCTTACTACAATTATCTTTTCTCATGCTCCATTAATTTGAAAGCCAACTAAAGTTTTGATTAGGATTCATTGAAGCTACTCTTCCCCTCAGCAAGATAAATAAAAAAGAGAATATTAAACCTGCAATCTGATTGTGGAGTCCTTGCATTTTTCGTTTGTTTGAAAAGCAGAACATATGGATATTTATTCTAGGAACAAGTTTTCTGGGACTGCCTCTGATGCACCGACAGTTACAGCGTCTTTGCTGAAGACAATTCTAGCATGAGCAGGAGAAATGAAATAAGGAGCTTTAGCAAAGCTTAGTTAGATGTCTCTATCACACTCAGTTGTGGTCTGTGTCATGCCAGGCTTGCTTCTTTTCATTCTATGGCATAATAAGTTTATGTTTAGCCTGTATTTTAAATAACAGAGCCTAATTATATTCTGTTTTTTCTTTTGAAATTGGATAAATTAATTTATACAAAGTAGTGTTTGCTTTTGTTGCTCCAAAACTGTGTGGGACTCAATTCAGGTTACACTAAATTGAATAAAGGACATTTAAATATGAGACATTTAAACAGGTGCCTTAAAATATTAAAGCACAAAATTTATTCTACCTCCTGTATTCTAGGTGATTCTTTAATTTAAAGGAAAGAGTAGTCAGGTAATTTTTATTTGATGCCTTTCTAATCAAAATTGATCTGTTTGTTAATAACATCTTTTCTTTGCATCTTTTCAAACTTAAAGTTGTTCACTCAGACCAGCTTCATGTAATTTAGCAACCTGGATTATGATCAGTCTCATGCAACCTCACAGACAGACCCATAAAAATGAAACAGATCATCTACAGGGTGAACACCTCTGCTATTACACTGTTGACAGCAAAAAGTGATTACATACATTTCATTGCAATGGTATTAGTAGTGACCTGCAGGAGATACATTTTCTCCCAACACACTGTGAGGCCTGATGAAAAGTCATTAATATGGTGGATGGTCTGACTGCTACAGATACACAAACACGCTGTTTGAGTGATGAAAATGTTAAACTAAATCTTTATATAGTATACAACAATATCCAGTACTTCTGCAGGAGAAAAAAATGGACAGTGATGTTGGACATGTGCTGTCTTTTGACACATCAATAAATTTTGTCCTTTATAAATTATCCATGGCAATCATATCTTTAAATGAATGAAGGATCCCAGTTATGAAGCAGACCTTTCCCCACAGTTGTCCTCACTGAGCAAACATAGAGCTGAGAAATGTCTTTGATTGCTTTGTCTACCTGTAGAGAAAAAATACCTGTTACACTGCTCGGTTGTAACTGTTCTCTCCTACCTTCTCCTATGGGCATCCAAATTCTTCAGAGAATTAACTCATGGCTGATAGGAATATTCCACCTAGATTTTCCAGAGCACAGGGTAAATTGCCCTTACTATTGAATGAAGCACTAACACCTGCTTTGCACACTGCAGGAATACTCTTCACAAATCCCAAACACACACAAAAAAAGCGGGCAACAGGTGGAGATGACATAACAGTGATGAAATAAAAGGCAATTAAAAGGCAACATTGGTCAGAATGATAAGTAGCTGTCACTATAAACCATCAGCTGAAACAGTATAAAGAAGTCTGTAGTCATAATACTGGAGCAAGTATTTGTCTCATATGTATGTTGTGCCAAGCCACTCAATATCATCTGAAACTTGGGCACCCTCCTCAGTAAACAGGAGAGTTAGGATATTATTTTAGGTTTTGTACATTGACAACATAGCCCAGACCTCTCTCTCACTGATGGGTACTCCTGTCCGATCATTGAATATCTAAAACCAAAAAATCCTGCAGATATATTATACCTGTGTGAAGTGTGGAGGTGTTGTAATTTAATTGGTATCCATTAACTCATGAAATAATGATGGAATGGTATTTTTTTTCTTTTTCTTTCTGCCCTCTCTTCCCCCTGTCCACCCCCCAACTAGATTTTATTGCTAAATTTGAACAGCTTGTGGTTAAATCATGTAGCTGACAAAATTAAACAGGGCACCTAGGTGTTGTAAATGTGCAGCTGTTAGATCGCCGCTATAATTTTAAAAAGGGAAGAAGTAAAGTTTTATCTGAAGTACAATAATGAGGAGCCTGAATGTAAAGAAGAAATTTTCTGAACTTGGGTCATTCAATGATGGTGTGTTAATCTGAGTTTGGGAGCTGTGCAAGACAAAAGTGGCATTAACAATGGACTTGGAGAATTGCATCCCAAGTAGCACAGGAAAAGTTCCTGCCTGGGATATCTGGGATTAAAGCACACATGTAACATACAATTTTCTTTCAGGATTTTCTTCCCAGAAAAAGCCATAGCTCAGGAACTTGCTTTTAAAGATGCTTCAAATATATGAGTGTTTAAGAAAACTGTTCTTTGAGGCTCTTTTGTAGTCAGAATTTTTTTTAATGGAAGAAACCTATTACAGTATCCACAAGCACTGCCCAACCTTCTTCTTATTTTCCATTCCCTGTATTTTCTCCTTTATAATTAAACTTTATTTCTGAAACCAAATACAACTTATTCCTTGAAACTTTCTGGCATTTAGCCTCCTAATTCAAACAGTAATTTTTTTTAAAATTTGGAAGGTTCAAACAGTACAGACATAAGGTTTTCTATATTTTCAACTTTTAGAACCTGAATGATATTAGTAGAGATATCTGAAATATGGTAGGTTTTCTGAATACAGGGAAGAAGTTCAGTGAAACAACAGACATTGTTCTTGTTTTAAAAATAGATTCAGTGTCACCAGTTAAATATCTTTTCTTTTTTTCAGGAAAAAGAAATGTGCATTGAGGTGCCCATTTGAAGCACAAATCCTAAATAAAAATCTGTAATCCTGGGACCAGTGTATGTGCAGACCATTTGTTTCCATCTAGGAGCTCCATTTTTGAGGTAAGAAATGTGCAGTCTTGCACAGATAAGAATCATTCTGCTGGTTGCCATCCAGGAGCCCATATTTGCAAAGAAAGTGGACAGGACAATAGAATTGGCTCTGCATGTATTTATTAGAGATAATGAATATGCTGTTCTGACAGCAGTTGAGAAGATGGAATTTATAGGAAAATTATGCATCCCTAAAGCTGTGGCTTGTGAGAAAGCCAGGTCTCATTACTTGTTCCAGTTCATGGGAGGTTTTGTTCCCTGTGCTTCTCCTTTTCCTTTTGGTCTTGTACAGTGAAAGCTGATGTCTGAACTTGACCCTGTCCTTGATAAAGCTGTTATCTATCCCTCAGCTGTCTGAAGTGTGACTTAGGTACAGTGCAGTCAAGAAGAATATCATAGAATGATGGAATCATAGAATGGCTTTGGTTGAAAGGCACCTTAAAGATCATCTGGTACAACCCTCATGCCATGGAAAGGGACACCCTTCACTAGAGCAGGTTGCTCAAAGCCCTGTCTGACTTGGCCAAGGATGGGGGGATGAGGGATCCACAACTTCTGGGGGCAACCTGTCCCAGTGCCTCCAAACCCTCACAGCAAATATCTTCAATACCCCTATTCAGGTATTCAGACAATTTGACAAGCAAACATCCAAATTACTTCTTTTTTTTTTTCTTTTTTTTTTTCCCTTGTGGAAAGGCATCCCTCTTTTCAGACTGTTATGTAACTGTGTAATGAAACAGAAAATCTTTGTTTTCACATAAAATTTAACATACAAAGTGATTTGTATGTAATTTCATCCCACTGCATGATAGATTACCAATTCCAGCTTCCATTTACAGATTTAATTTTCCAAACCCCACCTTTTTCTTTTAATCTTGTTCAGTGTTTTTAAAGCAGTTACTGCAAGTCAGGCTTTTAAAAACGTAAATTATCAGACGCAATTGCTTTCAACCACATTATCAGCAAATGGTTAGAGTGCAATCAAACTAAGTGCTCCTTCCTGTTGTCTTTTGCACACATGCACCCGACAAATGAAATCACACTCCAATGCACTCAGCTAAAGCAGCAGATGAAACCTTTTTTCTGCTATTCCCATGTGGCAAGTCAAAGTACGATGGTGTCCCTGTGTGGTGGTACCATTCCCTTCCCCACAGTGCTTTCTTTCCTTTGCATGGTTGGGTTGTCAGTCCCACTCAGGGGACAGAACACCACTTTAGAGGGGTCATATTTCCCTCCCACAGCAGCTGCTGCTGTGCTTTCCCCCTTTCACCTTCTGTATTGAGTGGTCCTTTCATTAGTGGAGAAAATTAGACTCCCTAGTACCCTGGGCCATGCCACTGTGTAAGAGTGGACACAAATATAAGGATTTTGAATCTTTCTGAGCACAACACTGTGATCTCAGTGCAGGACACTTCCGGGCAGTGGTGGGAGCTTGTAAAGGTTGTTTAGTTGGGAAGCTGATTTTCCATGCAGTGTCACTGCTATAATAGGCTGCTATATTGCAGGAATCTGGAAGAAGAGAGAAAGCACAAAGTATTTCTCTCCTTGTGTGTCAGAAATCAGCATCTCATACAATACTCCAACTCTGACAGAATGCTTCAATTTAAAAATTGGCCATATTTCAAGGACAGGCTGGTTTTATTCACGGAGATGGAGCAATGTCAAGCAAGTGGTTTGTAACCATTTGCAGTGGTCTCAGTTGTATATTTTTCTTCATGATGATGCTGATCTGATCACTAGGGAAGTCTATAGTAAAAAGGGATATGATAGTTACATCCAAAAAAGTACTTAAGTATGCCTCATTAAAGGTTGCAAGGCTTACCCCCCAGCATAGCCTGGTCCTTTTTTTCTTTAAATCCTGACCCTATATAGTCTAAATTTCTGAATTCCTTCTAGATCCTCATTTGGCTTCATGTGTTCACTTCCTTCTGCTTTTTTCTATGAATATATTTTCCTTTAGCCTTTCCCATTTTTGAGATTGTTTGACAGTTGCTTCTCCAAGTACTGCTTAATCTTCTGTACAATTTTTTGTCTAAAATAATGTGTGACTTCTAAATTTTTAGGTGCATGGAGGTCAGGAGCTGAGAGGCATGAGGTGGTATTCAAAACTCAAGTTTACAATCCAGCTGTACATCCTTTGTGCTAAGGTGTCTCGTATGGAAATGACAGTTCAAGACACACCAGGCATTTCTCAATCAGAATCAACTTGCTTCCACTGTTTCTCAGGGAAAATTTTGCTTACTGATGTAGTAAGCAAAACAGTAAAACAGTTCAGGATTTTCAATTGTAAATTCATAAATCTTGCAGGGACAGAAATTTTCTTGCTTCCAAAAATTTTCCTGTCTTATTTCATTTGCCAATGTAACGGCTTTTATATTTTTTCCCCCACAACCTCTCACACTAAAACTGTTACTCTTCTAACAGATGACTAATTTAACTTCATAATCAATAGGTCAATAGAATTATATATTTTTTTCCAATTCAGAAATAGGTTTACACCACTCAAGTTGCTCTTGCTGAAATCTAACCAGTTTCTCAAAGAAATAGTTAAAATAAAGGAGTAAAACCTGTGGGAAAAAATCTGTAATATGTATGCTATCATTGTTTCACTGAATTGAAATCTGTCTGAAGGAATCTAAATTCATTACTTTGTTTTTTACTTAGTAGTGCACATGACTGGACTTCGCAGATGCTGTGCAAGGAAGATAACTTTGTAATATTCAAAATGTTGAGTCCCATGTTGATGCCCAACCACAAAACCAAAGCTTTGCATCTGTTCAGTGGTCTAATCAAAATTCAAGCTGCACTGCCAAAAATTACTCAAAAAAATGTTAAGCTTTATCCGTCTTTACCAGGGGACTATAAATGAATATATGTCATGATTTTTCTTGAGCTGATATACACTGCACAGTTGTTCTGGCAATATTTTCTTTCTGAAAACAGTTGTTTGAAAATATCTATGTTATGAAAGCATGCTCAAAACAGGACTTCATACTACTTTCTTTTAAACTTGGCCCATGGAAGAGCATGTCTGTACTAATCAATCAATCTGAGCTGGTACAATGGTGTATTTTAGAAAAGTAATATGGCCTTGGTAGGAAGAGTGAATGCAAACATTAGGTGTGTGTGAGGGGCACTCCAAACTTTTTGTTCTGAAAAGGGCTTTGTCTCAAAACTGGAGATGCCAAAAGGCAATTAAAAAATTTCAGACTGGCTTAAGTGGACAATTATCTAAACAATAACCAAGGGACTAGCAATAAAACTCTCAGGAAAAGAGTTAGCTTGCAGAGCAGTAAGAAGGAACATGAGAATTTCTGACATGAGAGAGACCCCAGGGAGCAAGTGGGGCAGACAGGGTGGGCAGGAGCTGCCATGCTGTGTAAGTCAGGTGGTGCCTTTTCTATTGCTGATTCTTATCCTGAATGTAGAGTCCTCCCGTTGGTTAATTACATCACTAGTAAATCAATAAACTGTTTCCATCCTGATTTCATTTAAACCACACAAGTTAAGCTGTTTTGCCCCACGACAAAGAATCAGTTCTGCTGTAGGATCAGAACCTTTGATGCTGGAAAAACTGATCATTATAGCTACGTGGCTGGACTAGCTGCATTGGTATGTCAGTGACTAGCCATCAAATCTGTTTTCAATGCTTCTAGCAACTCAATGTGATCACACAAATGTGGCTCAGTAGAAAAACTCAGCTAAGTTTTTGTTCCCCTCTCCATCCCCAAAGGCAGCCAAAAATAACCTGGGTTTCCCTGAGCAAACCTAGTGATTGAATACCTGCCAAAAAAAGACATTTAATTTGACATTGCAGCGGAGATGCAAAATATACAAGAAAGAAAGGCAACAATGCTGAGTATTGCTGGGATGCCCACATATTTATAGCTGTGAAATGTGCTGGCTTGACAAAGGCACAAAGGCAGCCATGTATACTCTAACAAAATTGCAGTGTTGGCAACTGTGTCCAGGGACAATAAGTACCAGTAAAAATTCCTCATGTGGAAATCATGGCTCTAGCCATCTTGATTTTTTTTCATTCTTTTTCTGATCTTTCACATTTTTCTATTGTCTTATCCACCTACCATTTATTTTTGTAACTCTCTGGCAGAAGAGGAGACTCCATTTCAATGCTGTGTCCATTAAAAAGTGCACAAATATTTACTGATGCTATACGTGCACTGTGTTGAGTCTATGCAACAGCAGTCAAAAATACCCTAAAAAGCCATAAGAAAATTAAGCTGAAGTAAAAAAACTCACATTCCTCTTCAGAGACTGTTTTGTCTGAATACTATTTGATATAAATTGTGTTTGGTAACTGTGGATTTTTGAGGGGCTGAAAATTTGCATTTGTTTTTAATTCAGAGAGCAAAATAGCCATCACATCTGTGGACATGAAAACATGCTAGACATTATTCTCTGTATAGAACATAACCCAGACTATCAGGATTAATTCCCCATGGGTTGTAAACATGTTCTAGTCTTCTGCTTATGCCACATTCATCTTTTCTTCCTTTCAATTGCACCATATCTTTATTATCTGTCTTGTTTCATTTTTTTTTCCTCCAGAATAATTTAAGGTCTTTCTTTTTCTTTTTCCTTTTTTCCCCTACTATTACTTCTATCTATCTACTTCTACTACTACTACTATTAATTCTATCTCTCCAGCTTACTGTTGCAGCTGAGGATCCTCATAAAATCATTTTATAGATGCATGATATGATCTGTAAGGGCTGTATGCTCAACTCTGGAATCTGTGACCTATGCCATAAATATAGCACTTGGTTAAATGTTGGGCCTCTTTGTGACTCTAAACTAAAGATGACAAAAGTTTAGATGGATTCAAAAAACAGTATGATAAATGAGTGGAGAAAAAAAATCCAGCAAAGATAGTCGAACAGAAGAATATTAAATTTGATGTAGGAACCTCCTAAACTGCAGAACCAAGTAACATAAGAGATTGTAGCCTGAAATATATCTCTGAATGCCTGTCTATTTCTTATATTCATCTTTAAGCATCCATTTCTAATTATTTTTGAATGTGAGACAGCAGGCTGATTGCTTGACTTGCTATGGTATGCCTGTTCTTATATAATTTTATGTAGATGGTTATGGTGACAGATTGCAAAAATGAATTAACACTTGCCCATGGACTAGGAAGAGCATGGACTCATTTGTTCGCTCTCAGGTTATAATCATATTTTCCATTCTTTCTTAAATGTAAAACTGCTCCAGAGGAACATCTTGGGGGCAAAAAACTTAACATTACAATTCTTTATCACTAACACATGCGTCAAATATGAATTTGTATCTTTTAAATTGCATTTTGCATGGTGAATATGTATATGACTGGTATTCAGAGTTGGCTGCAGAGTTGGTACAGTCATCAATGGTTTCACTGCTGGTAGGGTACTGACCTGAGCACAAAAATAACACTGCTCCCTACATTCACTTTAATGTACTTTTGAGTGTAAAGATTACTTGTCATATTTCCACGTTGATCCTTTGTTCTCTAAGGACAGATGCTGGGTATGCATACAAATTTTGCTACTACCCGTTTTGATTTTATCTAAGTCTTATTAAGGCCCATGACAGGCTTTAAAGACCTTGGAATATCAGTTGTCTTCTTTATGTTACCAAACTAAAAGAGAAATAATCCGTAACTGTAGTTGAAGAATGAAATATCTTAAAACAAATATGGATTTCTTTCTTATTTTCCTCATGTTACCTGATCTTTCATGGAACACTGACCAGCTTAGCACAGATGTGTTTTCTCTTCCTATAGAAAACTAATTTTTTTGGTTACTGTTTGTTTTTTTGAGCCTTAACTAAGGCATAGTCAACACAAATGTATAATGGTCTCAGAAATGTGACGTATATATACTGAAACTCAAGAATAGTAAGCAGTGTGCCTTAATACCCTTTGCGAAGGTGCACATGGAGTCAAGTAAAGCTTATGGTAAAACACTGACATTACCGAAACAATGCTGTCTCTAAAACTTCAATATCTTCCATTCCTTCATCTTTAGGAGCTTAAGCTATATAGACGGACACTACATGAATAATGTTTTTCAAAGTTCATGAACTTTATTCTTTTACTTCTTAGAAGTAAAAGAATACTTTTACTACTATTCTTTTACTTACTTAAAATATAACTTATTCTCCTGAAACCAATCTGTTTTATCCATATTTGCAGCTGTCAGAGATCAGAATTTGGCTCTAACTTCTTACAAGAGCTATTAAGTCAAATTCAGGTTTTGTTCTAGAGGCAGCTGCTGAAAGGGCAATGGAACTTCTCAGGACAGAAAAAGAGAGAAAGAAAATCTAAATTGGCAGGAAAACAGAAATTAGTAAAATCCTGATGAATAGTACGTTGACTGGCTCTTACCATGATGTCTATTTCAATGCATTTTGACTCAAATTCCATGAACATTTGCTAGTTGAACAATTTTAACTGGAAAGAAAATATTACTGTTTGAAAACTATTTATTCTTTCTTTAAAAAATAACTTACCTGTGGAAAGTGCACTTTATATGTGCACTCTCTCCCACATGCAGATTCTCTGTTGTGGATTTCATACTGGTTGAAGGAGTTCCTTGAAAAAATCTATTTTCCCAAATCTTTCAGAAATTCCCTTCTGCAGAATCGAACGGATTAAAGGAGTCAGGGCTGAGAGCGAGCACTCAACCGTAATGTCAAGAGCCCAAGTCTCCCTGGCAGCAAAGGCTAATGCTGTAAGCTCACAGTCTGAACGGGCTTTTTCCAGTTGAGAGGAAATCTGTGGCAGACGCTCACTGCAGCTGTAGGTTTATTGACAGTAATGATATTTCTGTTTTCAAATGATGGAAAAATATGCTTGTTGCTTTCAGATTTGTTTGCCTTGGGGTCAGAGGTCTTTTCACACCTTTCATATATGATGGAAAAATACAAATTAACTTGTCTAAAAAACTAGACCTACAGATTATCTCCAGTGTTTGAATAACAAATTTGTTCTTACCAGAACTTGGTAGTGAAATATTCTACACAAACATTTTATGTTTATGAGTTAAATAATTCTGTAGCTTTCACTATTGATTTCATATTTACAGAACTGTAAATTATCTGATTATAACAATAAAGCATAGCTACTATGGTATTTAGCTGTCATGCCTAATAGTATGACATTGTTAGTGAAACAATATAAATATTCCCAGTTGATACAGTATCATTTTTTATTCCAAATATCAACATAAACATGTAATTTCCTTGAAAAGGGAAAAATAAATTATTATAATGTCACTTTAGAGACTGAAGTTTGAAGCATAGTTAAATTAAATTACTTAATCTTGTGAGGCAGGAGTTAACTGAGATCCTCTAGTTTAGAGTCTATTGTCTGAAATCCAGCAATATGCACACAACTCTCCATCTATTTTCTTCTTCCATCCACCCAGCCACCCTTTTGTTTCCACTTTCTTTACAGTGTACTAAATAGGGTCTGATTCACAAAGATATGGAAAGAAATTACTCTGAATTAAGGGGAAAAAAAGTAAAAGGAAGATTGTAAGGACAGAATTATCTCAAAAGCTTTTTAAGCCCATCGATATTACTTTTTCTGTGTGTTTGTCTAGCCTGTCTCTGTAGTCTTCCTATGCTGGAGATTTCCATCACCTTCTAAAGCTGTTCCAGTGCTCCATTATTTTTGATGTTTGAAGTTTTTATCATGTCTGTATTTCAATCTAAGTAAATTATTTCTTTTTTATTCTTCTATTTGTGTTGAAAATCCATGTTTGTACACTGGCTTGCACAGAAGAGGGTTACCATGTCTCCTCTCTGTCCTGTAGGAAGTTTGTTATAGACAGGCATCATGAAGTGACAAACACAGCTATCAAAGAGGAAGACTGTTCTTAAAAAGTAAAAATATTTTAAGGATGAAAATGTTAAAAAAAACCACCCCAAAAAACAACAACAATAAAGACTTGGATCACAGTAGTCTGTAATGCCAGTGAAAATCACCTCAGAGTATTTATTGGTCCTACTCCTACACTAAAATGCTAAAAATCTAATTTTAAGATAGGTGAATAATATAGATAATTCCTAAACATTTACAGTTGTGAAAAGGCGGAATATTTATGGTGTGTATCTTTGTAAGTGAGGAATAATATTTTTAAAGAATGTGTAAAGTGACAGATTTATACAAGAGACAATGAATTCAGTCTTGGTTGCATTATTTGGGAATCATTCCTTCTGTGGCTAAATTCAGAATAAAAACTGGTCCACAAACCATTCACGATCTACTTTTACTTTTTACTACCCATTAAAATACTAGCTTTGTTTTTTGATTATTTGTTATTAATTTAATATTTCAATGCATAACCCTATCATTATGACAGACATTTAGAACTTTGAGGCTAGACTCAAATGGATCCCATACAGTAGAATTTTATACTGGGGCAAGTAAGAGGAAAAACTAGATTCTTAATACCATGATGTAATATCATGTAACTTGCTGGAAGGATTCCTTTGCAGAAATAGTATCCTAACATTTACAAAGGCATGATAAACTGATATAATAAAACCAAAATTTTAGTTTTAAGGTAATAACACCAGCAGAACAAAAAAAATATTTTTATAGTTGAAATACATTCAACTTGACCTCAGTGTTTTATCTTTGAAGCTTAATTTAGACAGAAATTAAGTCAAATAGAGCAATCTTGCTGTAATTTACACAAAGAGAAGAATATTGTGATTCTGAACTGCCAGTTCTTCAGATGTATTTTGGTACCAGTTGGTGCTGAAATGTTGAATTTCCCAGCCTGTGCTAGTTAGTTCCCAGTGCAGTCTGACACTGAGAATTACTAGAAAGATTCCTTTGATTAGAGGCCCTCAGGTCACAGCCTGTTCCACTGCAATACAGCACTGCTTCTATTCAACTCGGACCTTTTTCAACAGCAGGTCTTGCATTAGGAACAAAACCTCACAGGTTGCAAGAATAAGTCTCTCAGAAGTCTTCAATCACATTGTAACTGAGATGGGAGAAGGAAAGAGTGAAAAAGTGATAGAATTTGCTGTTAAGAAGGAGCTGAATACTGCTCCATTTGAAACAATAGGAATAAGTCTTATTTACCATTAGAGGGCATACATACAGTATAAAATACATGATTAAACAGAATTCCAGTTTACTAGGTGAAAGGTTAATACTTTTGTCATATAATAGATACACACTGAAGTATCTTAATAGTACTTGTTTTCCCTCAAAGATGTTATGTCCAAAGAATCTCAGACTGTCTAAAATGAATACTGTTAGATGACAGGACAAATAAGTCAGTGCTGCCAAAGGTTCTGTGGCTGTTGACTCTGCAGCACTGCCATGTTTTCATCTCCTGCAGCCCTCTTTCACATTTGCCCAGTTCAACAAGGATTTGCCATTGCTTTAAGTTCTGACTCACAATATTCTCCATCCCTTTCTAGCTGGTGTCTGAGAAAAGGAATGACAAAAAATAAATTTGTGTATCAGTAGCCCACAAAAAATAAATTAAATAAATACCTAACAAAAAAGAAATGCCTGAATTTCTTCTCCCACTGAGAGTGCTGTTCTAAATTTATAAGTACTCTAAGACAATCTGTCATACCAATGTAGTAGTTACTGTGACAAGGTGACCTGCCAAGCACGAGGAAGGTACTGCTCTAAACTGAGTGAGGACTTGACATGTATTTTGTGGTCATCACATTGTAAGATGTATACTGCCATGGTTATGCTATGAGGCATTCCTCCTGGCTGGGTCAGAATGGAAGGAATACAGCTCAAGGCTGGAGTGGAGCAAAGGACTTGATACTGGCAGGGCTTGGTAGGATCATCCTTTTTTGCTCTGAGAGCCTTCATATATATGTATGTATTTGAATGAATGAATTACATATTTAATTTTATATTTTGGCATGCTAAGCAGCTGTTCTTGGCTCATTGGCCTGAGAAATGGTCAGTGTTGTACTTCAAATGTAGGAAGCACTTGGTTAAAAAGTAGAAAAGGGGAGGAGATTAATAAAAAGATAAAGCTTTTCAAAGCTAAAGCTAAAGCTAAAGATTTCTTTCTTAAATATATGGAGACACAATTTAAGTTGGGAGGAGACCTAGTTTAGGCAAAAACTTAATCGCGACACTTATTTACAAAAAAGACCCCCACTGAATTTGTGGAGGATCTGTGAGTGCAATAAAAGAACTTTTGGAGGATAAATATAGATACATTCTCTATCATTGTAAATATAGATACAACCTCTCCTGCTTCTTAGCTGGTGGTCAGGTCATCCTGACTCATCAGATAATATCTTAGTAGCAGATGCCTGATGGCCAAAATGTCAGGATGTCTTAAAATTATCTCTAAATGAAACAGTTTCTTCCCTTACTTGGGCTGGAATAGAATTTGTTGAAAGTTGAGGCAGTATATGAGCACATTCCCACAGAGATGCATACAGCAAACTAGATCATTTAGTGATATTGAAGGAAATGGCTAGGGTGGGATGTTGTAGTGCCAAGTTTTAGTACAGCTCTGTGTACTGTGGATGTGAGAAATAAACATCTTCTCTAACAGCCTAACAATGATACAGTGAAACACATTCTGGATGGACAAATAAAAGCCTAAAGTAGTCTGGAATTGAAAGGGTAGGTGTATCAGGGAGGAATTGATGCCAGACTGACCAAAGTGTTTTCTTGCTTGATTTGAAGATTTATTTTTCCAAATCTATCAAAATTTTTCTTGATTTCTGCCACCCAAATGAGGATAGTATTAAAAACAACCTTGTCTGCATTTCTGAGGTCTAGCACCTGAAGTTATATATTCCAACCTAAAAAAAGGGGCAAGTGCAGCAAGTATTGCACTTCTTTATTAATGGAACTAAGGGAATCCCTCAAAGTGTGGGACTACTGGAAAACAGAGGTTGTGGAGGACTTCAGTGACTAGGAAGACTAGAAATATTTCTTGATTTTTATTCGGTCTTGTTGCAAGGAAAACCTATTGAAATAATATAGTTTAAATTAAAACAGTATCAAAGCAGGTTATTGATCTACTAATGACATACAATTAGCCAGAAAACAGTGAACAGCATCCCACAGAGAAGCAGCTCCGCCTGATCCAGGCTTCGGTTGAGATGCTGGAGGCAGCTTGCCCCAGTGTCAATCCAAGTTTTGACTGCTGGTAAAAGGTCTCTATTCACCATTACAAATGTTCACACTTTGATGCTTCTTCCTTCTTCTCAAGTTGACTCCTTCTGTTATTCAAGAATATTTGTAATTCTCTTCTGTTTAATGTGATCTATTTGGAAGGAATGTCTATTCCAGATAGTTCTGAACATTTGAGCCACTTGCATTGGATATTCTTCATATCTTAACAAGTGCTGATGTCCAGGCCATTTGCCAAAGGTCAGCTCTGCATTTAGTCACTACAAAGTTTCTAGCTAGTAGATAATTATGATATCTTTTAATTAAATATTTTGATCTGTGCTCCTTTCAGAGTGACTTTGGACTTGTAGACATATGCAATATTCAGGAAAGATGAAGGTCTTGCCAATCTTGTTAAATTTGATTAAAAGCTGGAAATCAAACTTTCATGGTATATTTTAAACAACTGCTCATATAGATAATAATTATTTTATTATGTACATCATTGCATGTGTATATACCAAACCAAGAGGAAACTGAAATTCTCATCTCCTAGGAAATATTTGCAATTCTTTGAAAAAATAAAATGCCAGTTGAGAGAAAAAGGTTGGAAATATGTTTTCCTTTTCTTTATCCTCTTTTAGGATCCTTAGAGAGAATGATTACTTTTTGGGAAAGGGTGAAGAGAAAAGGTGAAGTTTATTTATTTTCTCTTATCAGTTCCCATCTTGGCCTCACGCTGCTTTAGGTCTTGAGGGTCTAAGCTATGAGGAACTGAACAGTCCTTGCTCTGGAAGGATCTTGGTAGTCTGTGCTGTGTAAAAATGCTGGCTAAGTCATGAGTCACATTTGGTAAGCTGCTAAAATGCAGGGGTGCTGCAGTGATTTTTTGTTTCATAAATTTAATTTCTGATGCAGGAGGAAAACGTCAGTGCTCATGATGCAGGAGGAAAACGTCAGTGTTCATGAGTTTTCTTATTTGACTGAGTTTGACAAAAAATCAAACTCAGTTATAAATTGTATTTTCTTGAAGGGAGTGGAGATAGAGACAATCAAGAGCAGTGCAAACACAGTACAAAAATGAAATTAGAAACTGGATTAGAATATTGGGGGTTTTTTGTTAAAACCACCTTCTCTGCTCAAGTTTTCCAAACCTGGAGATGCATTTTCTTTCATTGCCTCTATAATACTTTGTCTGTCTTTATGGGTAAGATTTTCAAGGTTGAATTTATCCAGCTTTTCCTTTCATTTATTTCCTTATGCCTTTTGTCAGCATGGCTGAAGAGTCCCTCTTTTTGTCAAGGTCATATTTCTCTCCTTTGAATGTAATATATCTCTACAGAGTAATCACTTTCAACCTTTTCTTTTCTGATAACTCCTGAAATCCTCCCTTAGAGACTTTGTTTTTCAGTGCTTGACCCCTTCTGCATGAGTGTCTTTTCTCTCAACTCTCCAGCTGATTGTATAGCTTTCTTGAAATGAGGATTCAAGGCTGAGAAAGAGAAATTTCTCCACTTTGTAATTTACTTTAAGAGTGTCAATTGTCATTCAGTTAGTTTTCTTCTTTCTTATCAGAACAGTGTTCTTGATGTTCATGTTGAAGTTAAAAACAAGCTTTGACATGTATCAATTTATAAATGAAATAATTTTTCTCCCTTGAATTTGTTTTCACAGATGATCTTGAAATAGTCACTTCCTATGGGATAGAAATCCTGTTTACTTTTTCAAGGCCATTCTTCTATTAGATGGGCACCAATATCTCTCCCTATAAAAATGAAATCTCTTTTCTGCTTTGTAAGCAGTAATAGGAGAATACAATTTCATCTTAATTAATAAAAACATAGGAAAAATTTAAAAAAAAGGAAAAAATATTCATTGAGTTGATGACGAAAGAGAAGGGTGATGATTGTGACAGAGGGTAAGAGAAATAGTGCATTTGTGTTTTTGTTAGGAAAATAACAAAGAATTTTACAATAAAAAGGGAATTTTACAATGAAAAGTGGACTTAACAATAAAATGCGTCTAGACTATAGTCTGGGCCACACTATTTAACAGAGGACAAGGTAAAGTTCTGACCTTGCTGCCACCAGCACACATCTTCAGAAACTGAGAGCAAAGCAGATCAACAAGAGTCTTCTCAGAGCAGACACTTGTACTAAGAAATGAGACGATGACAAATAATGCTCTGTATGGATGTTTGCCAGAACAATCCTTACATTAATACATAATGTGCTCTTTCTGAATACTTCAGGTCTGATCCTCCTCTAATCTTGAGTGCTCTTGTTGACAGAGCAGAGAGCTGGGAGCAGCACAAGGAGCAGTCTGCACGCGAAGAGAGGGAGGGGTGGTGAGAAATGCCCTGGACCTGACACAGCACCGGCACCTGTCTGAGGAGCCACTCACAGCGCTTGCAGTGAGCCTGGCATTGCTGGGGGCAAGTGTGTGTGCAGGCTGGAAGAACCTCCTGGGTTCTGTCTTGTTCAAGCACCAAGACAAATATCACAAACAGGTAAGCCCTAGAGGAGCAATATATTAGCGCAAGGGAACTACAAAGAAGTAGGAAATTTGACATGTGTCAGTGGCTCAAGAAGGAGCTGGTGGTAGAGTTCTTTGAGCTCTATTTGTGACTCAGCTATCTAGCTTTATGACATTGTGCGTCCCTTAAATTTATTTGTGCTTGTGTTACATAATATATGGCCATATCTGACCTCAGAGATTTACTTCAGAGACTCATTTATGTTTCAATAGAATTTGGTGATTCTCAGGGGAAAAAAATTAGAAATGAGTCATTATTAAACTATTGCACATACAACCTAACTTATTTTCTTGTTTCTGAACAAGAAAAACTTTCTGCTAAAAGTTGTCTGTGGTTTTTAAAATGTATACTGAGGAATTCAAGCATTTTAAATCTTAGCAATTCTGAGGTGTTGTAGGTGGATAAGGGCAAAAGCAAATAGACAAATGTAAGTGATATAAGGCCACTGTGATCACTGCTTTCATTACATGCTCATTTAAGTGATTATTTGGTGCAGAATTAGGAAGGAGGCCATAAGGACATGCCATAAAAAGAAAAAAAACCCACTTTTACAATTCATAAAGGTTTCAGGTTTCAAGTTTCTTTTTCTTTGCATTTGCTATGAAAAGTTGGAAAGAAAAATGCTAAATACTCAGTTTGCTCATTTGTTCTGTCAGGAGAATTGGCAAAAAAATTACAAACCTAAAATCCAAATTCCAGCTAGTGGGAGAAGCACAGCTAGCAGGAGAGGCTTTGAGGGTAGGCCTGGAACCAGGACTAGAAACAAGAAGATTTGGGAGGAATAGGAGTGGCTGTTAAAGAAAGGTTCACTGCAAGATCAATGGCAGCTTAAATCAGATCTTGCTACCCAGGAGGATTTACCAATTGTGCTGACTGTGATACTGCTGCAGAAGAGGGAAAGTAGCTGGTGTGTTTGCATCCAGTGGTTGCATCTGATGATTTCAAAGTAATATAGCTGTTCTTTAAGGATCAGTTATTGCATGCTGCCCTGTTATATGTAATCTTTTTTTTTTTCCTTTCTTCAGTAAATATACTGTTTTTAAGGTATGCTTTAAAATGTTAAGTTTTATAATTCATACTTGCTTTGGAAAAAAAGAGCTCACAGAGCACTAGAAATCTTAATAAAATTTTTTGAGTATTCTGAACCAAATGAAGGTATGTTAGTAGTGATGCTTTTAAACATTAACTCAGCCTTTGATGCTGCTTGTGGGTTACTGCAGAAGGACTTCAACAATTAAGGTCTGTTACTATACATATAACAAAAACACGAGTGACAGAGAAAAGTAAAATACTCAGTTTCTCAAACCACTGAAACTATCGATTGTGATTAGAGGCTTAATATAAATTTGACAAGCAAAGAGAATACAAGTAAAATCACTAAATTAAAGGATATTTAAATGTGAAGTATGGCTAAGGTAATGACATTCCCCTTGAAGCATCAGTGAAACAAGATGATGTATTTTTTGCATTAGTGACGACCTTTGACAACTTTTAGAGAACAAATGGCTGAAGAGTAGAGTAAAAAACCAACTGTTCCAAAGAAGAGGACAAGTCTAGCCCTTAAGACAGAAATCTACCCCAATCAGAAAAGTGCCAAAACAAAAGGTATGATCTGTGTGTGTACATCTAAAGAGTCATATGGTTATAAAAAGCCAAAACTGGTCAGTCAAGCAGTCTCATTTACTACCTGGCTGATAAATTCGTTCAGCAGGTAGAGGAAAACGAGGGATGAGATTTATTTTGGCTTCAGTAGGACTACTACTGCAGATATGGTCCTGCACATGTAAAGTAGGAAGACATGGTTGGGTGAAATTAGTGTAGAGTAAATAAACAGCTGTTTGAAAACTTATGCAACTATCCTTAGCTTTTTGCCTTATATGCAACTCCTTACATGAGGACTTTGATGGAGCTGTTGAATTTTACTTAATCATGACCGTTATATGAAGGGCATAATAGGAAAATCCTTTAAAATGCCAATACAATGCAGGTTAAAATTAGCAGAGAGAGGAGGAGAGAGATACAAGTTAAGATTTCAGAATTTTGTGAAAATTTGGTAAAAGGCTTGTAGTACATAGGATGAAATTCAATAGAAAGCAATGCAGAATGATTCTTTTGTAGGACAAACCAAATGGGCAATAACCAGCTAATGATCTGTGCTGCAAAACAGGAACTGAGCCTTGAGATCTGAGCTCACAGGTGCTAGTTAATGCAGTGTTCTCTCAAAGAGGCAAATACCTTGCTGAGATACCTCAGTAAAACATCCAGCATCCAGTTACACCTCATCCAGCAGATAATTCTGCCACTAAACAAGTGCAGTCTCAGCTGACACCTCCAGATCTGGGCTCCAGATGGGAGAGCAACAATAACAGAAAAAAAATGACACGTGAAGGAAGGTTAACATAGTGGGAACAGTGTAAGAAGATGGAAGATGGAGTGCTTAAAAAACAAAAAACCCACCAAAATCTTCAGAGGGAGATAAGGAATTTGAATATTAATAATAATTGCTAATAATTTCTAATTAGTCAATTAACTAGTCACTGGCTTCATTGTCCCTCACATTCATTGGAGTGGGAAAAGTAACTGGCTTATTTATCAACACCAAGGGTAAAGGAGAGAAGAAAGTGTGTAAAAGCAGGAGCTGTGAGACAGTGAGGAGGCTGCCCAGGGCTGGTTGTCCCTGAGCCAAGGTCTAAGGTGCAAACTGTCTGGATCAGTCCCATCAATTCCAGGCTGGGAACCATGGCTAGGGAGAAAAGGGGATGATTACTGTGGTGGATACAGGAAACAAGTGTCAGGGAAGCACAACAACCCAAGTGTTATATACAGCCAGGATCATATGACAGAAATATCTAGGCCTGATATTCACAAAGGCGTGTGATCACCCACACTCAAAAAAGCTCCATGATCTTTTCAAGGTACAGCTGATGTCTTAGGGCAATTTCAAAGGGATGCAAAGTACATTTTTGCCTGATGCTGCAATGCTCCCTATGGCACGAACAGGCTTTGCAGGGGGATCCAGGGTGTGGTGCATACTAGACAAGCTTCTTTCATCATTATCTCTAACAAGAGATTTATTTTTTTAACAGATGGATTGCAAATCAAATTGGGATGCCAGGTCTTTTTCTGCCTCCTGGCCAGTAGGCCTGAAATTCCTCCTTATGTCTGGGAAAAGTGGGAAACCTGGCTGACTGCCAGTCTGCAGATTAGGGCTGCTGAGATGCTGTCAGCAGCACTCTTGATGGTAAATATTCATGAGCCAAATTGTGCCAATATTCATGTTTGGTGTATTGCATATTCAATGTTATTATCTATACCACTTTGTAAAGGTCATCCTGGCATCTAAAGTCACCGGAAATGACTGATTCACTGTAAAAGATCACCATTCTCTTAGAAAGTGTGAAACCTGTGCATTTTTGAGTAGTCTATGTGGACCACTTGTAAACACTTCTGTTTCTATTATCAGGTGACAGTCCAAACATATAGAGTAGCTTTAATTTAGCAAGAACAGCTGTTAGTCCGGCCCAGCCTTTCTTGATTCTTGCTATGCCTTATTTGACTTTGAGATCACACAAAACTACATCTAGAATCTCATAATTTCACTCTCTTGTACAATGGGCTTTTATCTGCAATGCGACGCAGCAAAGCTGGCTTTCCAGTTTTTGAATATTGAACACATTTTATTAACAAAAAAAATTAAAAATCACTCTACTTAGCTTTAATTCATGAACATATTATTTTGGGATGGAGCAGGGAAATCCCACACTAATTTTCAGCAACAGGAAGATATTGCTGTGGGTGAATTTCTGTCAGAGCCAAGGAAATGATTTTTTCAGCCACAAGAATTCAGTGCTGCAATGTCATGAGAGCATGTAGTTATTATTCTGAAAGCTATGCAGACTGTAACATAAGACAGAAAAAAGTGCTCACGAGGAACATATTGAATTATAATAAATCTGTCTCGTCTGGAGACAATGATGATCTGGCACATTTTGTCAAGTGGCAGTCACATAGGATGCTGTGCGCTGCATACATATTACTGCATTAGCCATAGGCAGCGAGAGGATGGCACCAACAGGGAAGTGCTCAGACAGAGAGGTTGATCATTTGTATTCCAGAGCTCAGCAAGTGCTCAATTCACTGATCCAAACCAAACATGTTGAAGTCAAGGCCTGTTTCTCTAACATGTTTGATATACAGCTGAGCAGTAACTGAATCAAAACAGCATCTCACTATCGCTGTCTGGTGCCGTACTGGGTGGTGAAAGGAAGTGAAGCTTTTCCTGGCACTGGGGGTATGTTGTATGCAAATGGACCGTCTCAGTGGTAAATCTTTAATGTGGCAGACAGAACATTAATTGCATAGCTCCCCAGGATCATGTTGCATGCCCAGTTTCCCTAAGTTAAATTATTCCAACGATTCTTCTCTTGATAGAGAATTCAAGGTGTTGCAGTCTTACTTTGTGCCATAAATTAACTCTTCTGCTGTTCAACTTCAAGTCCTGACTAAATCCTGGGGCAAATGCCATTCATATTCACAGTGTGTACCTAACTGAGACAACCCAGTGTGTTTGCTACAGTCCATATTAATATTCTGAAATACAAACTAATCAGTAACGTGATATGACATAATATGTCTGCATTTACATTTCCTTTTTGTAGGTTACCAATTCACCTTATGAAAATGAAAAACCTGCTTATTCAAATCTTTAAACAAGAGAATGCCTGAAGTGCTCTCCCCCTGCATGCTATAAAACCAGTTCCTGACATGCACACCATAAAGATCAGCACTTCGGCCTTTCAGTCAGTACTGTATTGAGGCCATACAAGCATAGACAGATGTGTACACACAAGTGCTCATACGCTTTGGTCCAGTAGCCTGCAATGAGACAACCTTCCCTTTTATTGTCTGCCCATAATTTAGTGCAAGCTTAGTTTATGCCATGAGCAGGGTACAGCAATTCACCAGAGTCAGGGGTTAACAGCATGGCAATGTAATCCTTTATTTTCTCTGAACATTTTCACCTCTTTTAATCTACCCCCATCACCACAAAAAGGTGAAGATCTCTCAGAAAGAAACTCCTTTTAAAAGCTGCTCAAATTTCTATGTATATGTAGCAAACAGTCACTTTTACTCTCCTAGGGAGAGTTTTAATGTAGTCCTTTGCACTGGAATGAAGATGCACAATTTTAGATGATTAGTTCCATTTGCAAAATGAAAAAGAAAGCTCAGTCCTTTTCTAAAAGAAAAGCTAAGCATCTCCTCAGATAGATTTCATTTGACAGTCTAATTCCTTGGCCTTGCTCCCATGGTTCCTTATTACAGTACACTCTTATCCTTCCAGAGAATTGGTGTTCTTGAAAACACAGCAGGTGGAAAAGAAAAGCAGACAAAAAGGGACATTTTTAATAAAAAAGTTGGATAGAAAAAACGTGGTTAAAAATGGGGAAAGATGAGGATTCTGTAGACAAGATACAAATTTTATTTACCAAACTAAGATTATTTTCAGGCTTTAGTGAATTACATGTTACACTCCTTCAACAATACGTGAGATGGAGATGCAAGACGGAGGTGCTATCCACAGTAGCAAGGAAGCCACGTCTTTCTGACAAAAATGTCTAGTAGAAGGGATACATACCCTCTGTGACCAGAATTATGTCCAAGACAAGCAGCAATAGGAACAGAAGTGATGAAAAAAGTTTAATTTTTAGCTTAGTTAAAAATTTACATAAACAAACCAACTAGACTACGCATAAAAGGCCAAGAAAGCCTAAATACAAATGGAAAGTCTTCCCTGACCCCATAGCTGTGGGCTAAGCACAACATAAAGAGAAAAATACATCTAGTAAACGTTCTTGTCAGCTTGACTCAGTTAATCTAGATGTTTGGAAACACAGAAGTGGCTTTAACTATGCAATGACCTGTCTGCTAGATTTGGGCTTGCAATATTGAAGACAGGTTCAGACTCTGGTTAACTAGAACTTCTACAACAAAAGTAAGGGACAAATAGTACTTCTTGTGCAAATCTACCTGCCTGTAACTTGTCTGATAGTCAGATCAGCAGGTTTTGATTTGTCCTGATCATATAAAAGAGGATGTCTGGTTGCTTGACCATATTAAGCTCCCTGTAGGAACAGGATCCTATAGTATGCAAGCCTCACTTTCTTTGGAACTGCTAATATTACACCCATTAAAGAAAATTTGTGGCTTAAATTGCCCCCTGCATTTATGTCCTGCACTACTAAATCTTTTCCAGACTTTCAGCTTCCACTTTCAGTGGAAATTATTTTAAAGAATATAAAGATTGTGACAAATTTTTCCTCAGACAAACAGACTGCCTAGAAAAGACATGGACCAATTGAAGCAGGTCCAGACTAGGGCCATGGAGATTATAAGAGCTGGGGTTTTCCAGTCTGGAGGAGTGAAGGTTTCAATGACACTTTATAAGAAAGTTTAGCAGGGCCTGTTGTGAAAGAACAAGGGGCAATGGTTTTAAGCCAAAGATTGGTGGATTTAAGTTAGATAATGGTAGGCACTAAAACAGAGATGTGTTAGATACCCCATCTCTGGAAACATTCAAGATTAGATTGGAATAGCTCTGAGAAACCTCACTTGCAAGGGTTGGACTAGCTGACCTTTAGAGGTCCTGTCCAATACAAACTGTTCTATATTCTATGATTTATTTATATCTCTATCTCTGATTGATGCACTTGCGTTCTCAGGCAGGGGGAATCTCAGAAATGGCCTCTGCAGTGATACATAAAGAGATGGTTTGGAGGCACCAATATTTAGATGTCAGCCAGTTCCCACGGCTGCCCATACTCCTAAGAATAAGAGGAAAGAGAGGGGAAGTGTGTTAACTTCTAAAGCCATTTATTCATCCCCCAGGGCTCCCTTGTGGAGGTGCTGCTCCTCGGCCCTAATGCAGTCCTATGCCTAAAAGTATTTGTTATAAAAAGCAACATAATGTGTGCAACACTGGAGTAATTTTTTAAGACTGCACAACATCAGCTTGAAGAGCTTTCTTTATAACATATTTAATGGCTGATTATGTAAATAGAACAAAGTTCTTTTTTTTTTTTTTNAAAAAGTTTTTTTTTTTTTTTTTTTTTTTACATGAGTATATAATCTCTAAATGTTTACAATCCAAACAACTTGAAAATGTTGGCTTTTTCCCACTTTTAAAGGTTATACACCCCAGTAATCTCTACAAATACCAGACTGCAATAACATGTATTTAAACTTCAAATGTCTCTGGCAAAAGTTCTGGTTTTAATCATACCCTGGAAAATGTAAATGTAGTTTCAGGGGTGACAAATGGCTAATGGCAAGCCAGGTTCTCCCTCCTTTACTCCTACAAAATTGGGCTTGGAAAAAATCATTCTATTTAAGGAGTAAAACCCTTCATAAGTGAACAAAAGTGATAGGAACACTTCCCTGCTAGCAGATGGCATTTTGATAGCTCTATATATGGCTCTAGATATCCCTCTCCCTGGAGACAAGAGCTATAATTTCATTACAGTGTTCTGAAAAATGGCCCAGAGACATTGCAGGGTCTATAAAACCTCCCAATGCAGCAGTGATACTTATGCCAGCTCTTCCCTTTCCTCATACTTTATGTGAAATACAGACATTGTTGGTTGGAAAAATTGACAATCCCCATCAGTATCTGATGAAGTTCCTGAAATGAACTTGATCAAACACTCATGATTTGACCCTGGGTACCTGCTTGGACACCAGTCATCGATGTGTGTGATTTCTGAAACAATATATTCTGATCCCAAATCTCTGTTTCTCTTAATAACTACATGTGCAAAAAGAGGCTAGGAAGATGGGAAGGAACCACATTAAAATGAATTATTTCCTGTTGCCTCTGTAGATGCCTTCAGTTCTTCCACATCTGTTCGAGATGTGCATGGTTTACTTGCAGTCTAGTGGTAAATATAAATTTGAAATTGCAGGTAACAACCTGACCCTCATCCAATAGTTCTTGGACAGTTTCTTTCCCCTTCTAAACTAATCTCTTTTCCTTAAAGGAGAGATTAGAGTGAATCAGAAGTGAGAACAGAAGACACTGGTCACTCTACAAAACTTAATTCTTATTTTTTCACACAGATGTAGAGAGGGAAATGATGAATGATCAAAATATTTGATCTTAAAACTTACTGAAGTAAAATCACATCTCATCTACCTTCAATATGTATTGATCTGCTTATTGAGAGTGACTGGTTCTGTCCTTTTCATTAAATAATATCACTGGCTATTTGATAGATGAGGAAGAAAATCAGGTGCTTAGAAAACAAAAAATAAAGCATTTTAAATTCTAAGTTTTCCTTCATAATTATATTTTCCTTCAAATTCTGTTTTTAAAGCTTGATTGTAATTCCTGTTTCAGTAAGCTTAATAAATAAGACTATGTCTATGTGAAGTATGTATTAGGGTAAACCAAGCCAACTCATTATTTTGTCACAGAGCAAGAGCTCATTTCAGAACTTTAAAAATAGGGAAGAATAATATTGGTCACCACTTTTTAAAAAAATTAACATTATTTTTGAAAAAAGATCTGATGGCCCAGTCCTCTTCAAAGCATGTGAAATAATTCAGTTTATTAGAAGGAGGTTAAAGATTTTTATCTCATATATTCAATATATTTATATTTAGTACATTTATGAAGTATATATCTATATATTTCATAAATTGCTTATGAGTTTCAAAAGTGTCAAGCATGTTTTCTACTACAGAAAAACACGCAGTAGTATCAAAAATGGGTATTTACGATATCAAATATTAATTTTTAAAACTAGGAGTGAAGTATTTGGACTTACTCTAATCTGCAAATATTTTTCATCAGGAAAATTTATGAAGACAGACTAAATCTTGGCAGTTTATATATCCTATCAATTTGCTTCAGGCAATGATAAAACCACTATATGAGGCTATCAGAAATTATTTGTAGATAATTGTTTATGACTTAATGATGATCTCTGCAGACTGCGACTCCAGGCATCTGTTACATTTTGCCACACTGTCAGGCATCTTGATCAACAGATTTGAAAACTCAGAAACTTGTACAGCTTTGAGAAAACAGTGATAGACCTAAATTTTGTGAGATGGTCTGTGTTAAAGTGGAACATTTAGCCTGAACACTTTGTCAAAACCCAACAAAAACAGAAAAAAAAATTGCAAAAGTTTCCTCTCTTACTGAGCCCTATTAGCATTTCATTAACAACTGACTTAGTCAAACGGTCTGCAACTACTCCCAAATCATCCAAATCGAGACTAAATCTTGACAGAAGAATCAGACCTGTGCCCAGGTATAATTCTGCTGGGTAGCAAGCGGCGTCTTTAAGGCTACTGTTTCTATCCACCAGTTCTGAAGCTGGGACCAAGCCCAGATTGCTCAGCTAAAACCTTTGTTTCAGTGGAGTGCATAATGTATGCTAAAGGGCTCAAGGAAATAAACAGAGGATAATGGGTCCTTTGTTCTGCCCTAGCTGTGTATGATTTGCAAAGAGTTGTTTAATTCTGACTGATTTTCTCTTGATATCATGTTTGCATGTTTTTAACCCTGTCTATGCTAGTGAGCTTTTAAATCAGTAATGGATAATATTCTACTGAAGCTGAATGCTTATCCTGCGATTTTGAGGTTATTGCATGCAATTTGCAGAACGATAAATTTTGTTAACTCTCCCAAGTGCATAAATACTATTAATGACTAATGGTTCCCTCTACTAGACTACTGACTTAACACTGACCCACTGACCATCTTTTCTTCGTCTTAAATAGTAAGAATTTTATTTTGTGCCATCCTGCCACCCCAATGGAAAATATTTTAATACTGAAAACCTTTTTTGACCTGTCTTGCAAAACACAGAATTATTTGAGGAGTCTGAAGCTCAGCATTTGCAGAGTTCTGTCACTTCCTATAAAATCTGCCCTGACTAGTCATATCAACAGAAGTGCCTTTGTGATGCATATATGATACAAAAAACAAACAGATGAAGACATGAAATGCAAAATACAGAAATTATTATGATCTAAAATACTATCTATGCATATACATATATGTATAGATAGTATCTATGTATGAATATATGCAATTTTTTTCTGAAAAGCTAAGCAGTTGCATATCTTCTTGCTTTAAAACCAAGATGATTCAAGCCAGACAACTTTTACTTGTTTTTACATTAATCAACTCCCTGAAGAAAGGAGTGATCCTATGTTAAGCTCTGGCCACTGGTCATGGGGTATCATTTGTTATATGTTACTTTCTGCACTCTCTTTAATTTCTAATCTTACCACCTTATAGGTACCCACTACTTAACAGGACTTTTTAATATACATATAATATATTTTTGCTTCTCATATTTGAGGACCAATGTCATTTTAGCCCGAGGAGGTGATCCAGGGATTCTCATTCCATAGTATTTTATTTGCTCCTATGAAGAACATCTCTATCATTGAAAACAATGCTGTGCTAGTTGTTTTCAAATTTGTCTCTGTTGTTATATTCAAACTGCCTTTTCTCAGACAGGACTCATAGTTCCCATGTGTTTTATTTTGAAGAAGAAAGAAATTCTAAATGGTTATATTCACTTCAATGTTTGCTGATCTGTTATTTGTGCTCATTATTTCCACCATGGTTGCCCAATAAACACGTCCCACACAATATGGTCTCTAACCAAATTAGGTGGAGACACATTCTATTGCTGATAGTAAAAACTGAATCATTTGACATTGTCAGTTTGGAAATACACTTGACTTCCTAATCTACAAGAATTCTGCTTATTTTTGTATACAGTGTAAATTTCTTAGAACTATAGTTTTGATGTACAAAAGTAAAATTTTTGTAAGGATGGGTCATGACATAGGGGAAGAATTTTTTTATAGTGTATTTCTTAGATCATTAAATTATGTGAAGGACTCTATAACCTAACAGAAAAAAAAACCAAACAAATCCAAAAACATGCAAAATGTCTAAAATTTAAAATTTAAATTCAAAGTCATAGTTCAAACTGGAAATCAAATTACCCTTTTTTTTTTTTGAGTGAGAATACTCATATATCAAACGTAACTCCCAGAGGCTAGGCTAAATCTCAGGCAGGAAAAGCCTTTAAACTGGGCAACAACCTAGGTAGATGCAAGAATCATTGTCTGAAAGCAATAAATGAGATTAGGCTGAATGACCATTGTGATCCCTTTTAAACTCATCTATCCGTGAAAAAGAAAATTACTGTCTCTGATTGTTTTGTGGCAATTTGGTCTCTCACATACTGTACATTATCTTGAGACAAATAAAACCACAGGAAGGAAAATATGAAGACTATATTTGGACTAGAAAATGCAACAGAAGTTAAAATGTTAGTATCCAGTTATATGCCTGCCTGTACAATATATGTCAAATCTTCAAGAATCCAGACACTTGAACTTAGAGTGATTGAACGCAGAATTTTTTAGAAATAAAGCTCAAAGTTGTTTCAGATAATCCAATAAAAAGGACAAAGCTCTCAAACTAAATCTGATGCTTGGTTCAGTCTTTACCCTGGTGGGAACACAATATTGTGCTGTAGATATCCACACTCTGTTGAATTATTTGAAAAACTTTGCTGGTATTCCCCTTAGTTCAGAGAGGTGCAAGTACTGCTATTGGCACTGTCATTACGATGCCATATAAATGGTCTAGTCATGGTTCAACACACAGCACACATTGTGTGTCATTGGCATGTAAAGCAAAGAGTTAGGTTGAATGTAACAAATCTATCAACAGTATGACTTTTTACACCTGCATAGATTTGAGAAATTAGTAAATGTCATAAAGGCTTTAATCCTACCACTTAAATTTTCAATTCAGTGGTCAAAATGAGAAGTCATATATCATGAAATGCATCCGTGAACTTGTTCTGAGAGCTTCTGAAGTATTACAAAAGCCCAAAGCACCCTGAATTCTACCCATAAACCGAAGAACAGCATCTATGCAACATCTCTACTTGCAAAGATCAGGACCTGATGTGAGCATATTTATTTTTTATTCTGGACAACATGTATTAACAATTCTAAGTGGCTGAGGCAGTCACACTAAGAAGGAAAGAAATGGTAGTTTTGAGGTAGCTGACCTTTCCTTTTATCTCCTTGCCTTATTCACATCTGCCCCAGAACAGCTAGATGTGAAACGTTGCATTAAGTAGATTGAATTGTCTCCTCTTACTGAACTCTGGAACCACAATTTGTCTTGGCAGCTACACTTGAGTGCTGCCAACATCTCAGCTTTCAGAATCCCAGAGGAGCAGCTTGCCCTCTACAGCAGCACTACTGGTCTAGACAGCCTTTGTGGGAGGTGGCGTGTTAAAGAGAACAAAACTCTTCAAACTGCACACAATCCACCACACGTTGGCTGGTGACTGGTCACAAGATTAGTCACAACGTAAAAATATCTTCAACTACATCTTCTTCAGCAAGAAACAGGTAAGCAAAGTTGTGCTGTTTTTTCAATCATTATTCCCCTTCCTCCAAGCTTCCAAACCACACTGGAACATAAAATAGCTGTTGGATTTTTACTTCCAGGGTTGTTAGGTGGTCCTTTCAGTAAACAGTTGAGAAATACCATGTAGTGTGTTTGGTACTATTCCTATCACACCTATTTGGTGGTGAGATGCACACCCATTGCTGGAAGCATATAAGGAGATCAAGAGATAAAAACTGAAAAAAACCCACCTTCTTCAGAGAAGTAACTAAAGAAGTAGATCAGGAAAAAGAGAATAGGATTGAATGAAATAAAGAATTGTGAAATGTATGCTCTAAACACATGATTGGCTGTGTTGCAGTTGGCTACTCTAGTCATGCTTAACAGTCGGCCCATCTTTTTCTATGAATGTTGTCTCAGTTATCTAATGATTTTTACTTTCTCCTTTTTCGTTTGTTGGCACTGACATTGGTCCAGCCTATTCACCCTCTACCTGTTGTCTTAAATAGCTTATCTAGGAACCAGATCTCATCAGAAATTTATGCAACACCTAGCACAATAGTGTAAGGATCTAACATAAATTGTGAATAAATAAAATATGGATGCTGTTTATGTCTCTAGTCATGTTCAGAGGCCAGGGAAGGTCAATGTAAAATCTAATTTCTACCTGAATTGCTCCTTTAAAAAAAATTGTCTACTTTAACACTACTAGGATTTCATGCTTAATTTTAAAGTTACAGCCAAAAGTATTTCCATTAAATTCTATATTGGGTCTTAAATTAATGGTCTTTGTAAAAGAAAGGGATTTTTAAACTATGCTTCAATCTTTCAGTGGTAGTTTTGAGATCTGAAACCATCCTTGCTGTCAATAGGTATAATTAAAAAAAAGATGATTGTGGAAGGGTTTTGTTTTTAATGAAGAAAACAAAACAAGGATCCTGGATCTAATATACCATAATTAGCAGTTTTATTAGAAAGTGTGATTGTTTCCATGGGTTAAATTGTCAGCAGAATGTATTTGACTGTATAGTAATTTTTTTTTTTGTCTTTCAGGCTGAACTTGTTCAGAAAAGAAAACCCTTTGGAATGCTCATTTTCTGAATCTTCTGACAAAGTGTAATTAAAAAAAAAAAAGTAAAAATATGTAAATACAACGCCACACAAAGATACATACACTACATACACCTGTCGATACACACATGTACATGCATACGCTCTTGGGTGTTTGGATTCATTAAAGGCAAGAGGATTGTGTGGAGCATGATTATTTTTTTTTTTTTGGTGCTAATAAACCAGGAATGTTGAGGAGGTTTTAGCCCCCAGCCACTGTCCATTTCTCAGTGCAGCAGTCTCACCCTTGTAAGGCACACCATGTCTACAAATGCAGCGCTGCAGAGCTCTCAGCTCCCCTAAAGCAACAATCCTAACCTAACTGCACCTCCCGTGGAGATTTCCTGCAGCTTCAGCCCCATACTGTGGTTAGGTTGGCTTTCTCTCATGCATCACCACCGGCTTACTGACAAATGGCGTGACTTTCTTTTTATACAGCAAGATGCGTTTTTCAGCTCTTGAGAAGTGGTGGCCCGACTTTCTCCATCTCCTTCTTTACTGGGACATTTTTCAAGACAGTAGGGACTGCAGAGTACCAGGAGACTCGATTTTAAGAGGCAAGTGACCAAATTAAACACTAAGGCTTCAACGTTGAGTGTCTTGATTTGTTCATGCTGTAACAAGGGAACAGATTCCACATCTTTCAAAAAAGTTATTTTGAACAGTCAGACAAAAAAGAGGACTACTACTTTCCAAGACTACTTTTGCACCTTCAGGCCTCTTCCTGCCTTTGTTTCCTCACTACAGACTAAAACGATCACCTTAACTACACAGAGCTGTGCTGGCTTTATGAAGCCATTAGAGTGGACAGATGATACTTTTGTACATATAAACCCAACAGTAATTGCTTCATCCCCATTAGCAATCTTTCCACTAGTATGACTGGATTCCACTCAGAACACCATTGTGCATGAGGCATTTATAAATGTACATGCAGAGAACCACAATCCATTGTCACACATTAATATTCAATGTTTTTCAAGGAACTACAGCAGTCTTTTACAGGAATTTCTTCAGCTAAGGTTATCTAAGAATTGAAGAGTGAGGGGAGAGTCTATTTCATAGAATCCTAGAAACATTTAGGTTAGAAAAGACCTTTATGTTTAAAGATTCCAACTGGAAGCCTAACGCTGTTAAGTTGACCACTAAACCATGTCCCGATGAGCCACATCTACACATTTTTTATGTAACTCCAGGGATGGAGACTCAAGACTGGAAGAGATGTGGAAAAGTGTCAGCCTAAAAATTGTAACCCAAATGAATATATAAATCATATTTCTAATGGAAATGTCTATATAAGTTCAGTTTGATTATGTTTATAAGATTTCAATCAACTAGTGATTTGGGTTGACTGTTAACTTTTTTTTTTCCCCACCAAACTAGCTGAATCTTTAGCAATAAATAAATCTATTTTTGGTAGTTATTTTCCAGAATTGCAAATCATGTAGAGTAGTAAAGTGACTCAATTACCTTTCAGTATATTCTGCTTAAAATCCATACTGGTCTACATACAATTTTGCAGATTTAGCTTTCTGTATGTTTGCCATTATAGAATATTCTGTGGAAGTGAGTCTTTCAAACTATAGGAAAGGTCCAAGACGGAATTTACAACAGGCTAGGGTATATTTAATATCATGCACTAAAACTGCTGAAGACTGAAAAAACCTCTTCATATTTATTATTATCACCACACTGTATACATCACTAAGAAATGTTATAATGATTAGATCTATAAGGCTACAAAATGTTGGGATGATTACTATGAGGTAAAAAATCAATAATATCCTGCTGTAACGATAACTCTTCTGTCTCTTGTACTAATTGCCGTAACAGAATTCCACAGTCTATTTCAGGAGAACTTTAGCAAGCAAAAGCATCAGAAATTGCATCCATAAAAAGCAACAAAAGCAAGAGATGCTTCATATAGTCTCCTACATGTAATTACATTTTGATGTCCCTGATTCATGTACATTCATCACTGAGATCATTGTACTTCTAGTGGATTTATTTTGTTATTCATAGATCGCCAGTGAACAGAAACTGAAGAAATGCTGAAGATTATTGTATTGTATGAGGATTTTGTAAAGGGATGTCTCTAATGGAAATAATGGGCTGTTTTTAACTAGGCAAAGGGCTAAGCAGTATAATGAACCTATATGCCCAAACCTGCTGGGGAATAAAGCAAGATCCCACAATAGATCCAAAAGAGTTTTCATATTTTCAGTGTCTCAGCTGGAAACCCAGCCAAGTAACATAGAAAAGCAATTATACTTTTTTTTTTATTAAAACGTCCAGACTATTTCATGTGGTACTGGTTTTTATTAAAAAATCCCATCCACTCACAAATCTTCAATGCTTTTGGATCAATGGAGTTTTAAATCAGAAAGTTAATGTCTCTGCAGGTGACAGTGGGTCCAGTGGCACACCAAGTATGTGCCCAACTGCATGTAAAGTATGTGCAGCTGATAAGGTGAACATAGTTCACGACAGCAGTGTAGACTGAAATGTTCTTCATTTTACTATCAAGACACTGTAAATAGATTTTGTGAATTAGAATAAAAATAGCCAAGGACTAAAACTTTTCCAGCTGGCTATCTCAGTAATGTAGAAGTTGAGTTGGTTTTGTTATACTGCAAAAAGTGCTGACCCAGCGAATGGTCAGCAAGTAACAACTGTTGATATAAACCTTCACCTCGTGGAGGCAATTTCTGTTTCTTATAAAATATTGCTGTTGAAGCCTCACTGTCGCTGTCACCTACTGAACCCCAAATGCCAGACTGTACTCTGTTCTGTGATGCTAAGTGTCATGAGGTGTCTAGTTCAGGATAACTCTCTGTACAGAGGACATGAACTCCTGATCTAACACAGATTTCTTCTAGACTACACTAACAGAAGCTATTATTCTGTGTCCTTCAGCACCAGCTCATATCTTGGGAGCAGACATCCATTCTGACTCTCCAACCTCTAGGAGGCATCATCTATAGAGTCAACGCTTGAATTTTACAGGGAATTTCTTCACCTTCTGGGATAAGGATCTTGAATACTTCAGAAAACAACAGCCCAACAGCCTCTTTTGAATTTGCTTAAGCTGATCTACTGACTACTCCTGAATAAAGCAGGACAGAAGTTGTTTCTTAGCTCTAAGTTTGTGTCCTATCTCACATTGGTCAGACTTTCACCCTTCCCAAAGACAGTTGTCCCACATCTTTAGGAATAGTTTCTGACATGTACAGCACATCCAAACAACATCCAAATGTAACCTGAAAGAGGAGTAGTTTGCATGAGTCAAGTTTGTGTTAGGGACTATGCTGGTATTTAACCAGTGTGGATGTTTGCCACCTGTGGACCGTTTAGTAGTATATAGCTACAAGAGCCTATGCTCAGCTCTGCTGCTGCTTAAATAGATCCCTGAATGGGCACCTATGTGGTCCTGCTCCCAAAGTGCTTAAATAATGAGAATATAAGCAAAGCCCCAGAGACCTCAGCTGGACAAAGCCTCTATGTACTGGGCCCCACACAACCTTTTTCTGTGGAAAGCATGTCTCACCACAGTGAGTCAATAGGATTAGCTTGTCCTTCCATGGGTGGTGAAGCAAAGAGAAACTTTAGCCTCAAAAAAATTTAGTGATGAGAGAATCTTGTGTCAGCAAAACCAAGTGAAAACAAAACTGCATTATCCTAGGATGGCATTACTGCAGATATTACAGTGAGGGCAGAGCAATAAATTTCATTTCAACTTTGCCCTTCTTAGTTAGCAGAGACCTGAAAGTCAAAACAAGTTAACAGTCTCTCATTGCAAGGACTAGGGCAAAATAAAATAAACTAAAAATGCAGGCTTTATATATTTGTTCTACAAAAAGTGCCAGTGAAGCATTAGATTCTAAGAAGGTTCCCTCAGTCAAAAATGTTAGTTCTGGTTCCTGGCCTCCAAGGGCATCCTGTCACCTGGCCAAATGGGGCAATTGCCCTGGGGACAGGGAAGCTGTTGATAAAGTTTGCACAGCAGTGCTAGCTATGAGAGTGCAGAAGGCACAAAATGATTTCTTTGGCAAGGTTCATCCAAGGGTCTTCTGTGGATGGTGTCCTGTACCCCGTAGTGCATCTTAATCATAGAGTAAATTAATCATGCTTCTATTGTCTAATTACTAGAAGATGATTAGAAACAATTAAAATTATATATACAGGCATATCCTTCTTTGGCTTACTTATTTCAACGATTAACATATTTTTAGCCATTTGCTAAGCAGCTAAAACAAACCATTAAGGTAAGGAAAAGTGGCTCATTTTGGCCACTATGATGAAACTCCTTAGTAGCATAAATGGAAAAAGATGACAAATCTAGTGTGAAGGTCTCTTTTTCTGCCCTTTTCTAATAGATCATCGGTCAGCTGGTCTTCTGTTTACTTTGTTTTTAATATACACAGGGAACAAGTATATATATTTGGGTATGTCTACTCTAAAAGAATCTTAAAAAAAGAAGCTTATAAACTGAAAAATCAGGGCTGATGGGAACAGAACAGAGATTATCTGGACAACAGTGAAGACAGAATTAAGATGTGAGAACTTCAATTATAGACATCCCTATCTTGTGCTGTGTGTTCTATTATCTCATGCTCAGTCTTTCTGGCACTAAAGGTGGTTGCAGGAGAGCAATAGAAGCAGAAGTAGCAGCAGGTGGTGTGCTTCTCACAGCATGTGTTGGAAATTGCCTAAATGAAGCTCTGGGTGTTCTGTTGAGTAGCAACAGCTCCCAGGTTTGAAGTGAGTGGACAACAAGTTGAAGAATGCGAATCTAAAAAATTTTGTGCTGCTCATGAATGGCAAATTAGCAGTATGAAAGAAACAAACCAAACCTGATAAAACTCAAAGACTGTGTTTGGGAAGAATTTTCTTTGCATTCCTTGGTCCAACACTTTGGCATTTTGCACTAAATTGGAGTGACAAAACAAGCAATTTGTGATATTGAAATTATTTTATTTGCTTGCTCCTTTGTGGTTTTTTTTTTCTTTTTCTTTTTTGTCTTTGGACTAGTTACTTGATTATTTCTATAAGGTAGGTTAGCCAATTTTAAATACACAGGAAGGAAATTTGCCATTGGAACTTGCAGGTACTCCCTCCTTAGGAAATAAAACAACACAGCATCATTGTTGGAAGACAACTACTCTTCTATAATATAGATTACAATTTAGTATGCAAAACATGCTTTTTTTTTTATTGATCCATAGTGAATTAAATACCAGACGCAAAGCAAAGCTTGGGGTCTGTTCTGAAAGTAGGCTTATTTTTCTTATAAGTCAATGCCATAGCTGGAAATCTTCTAGAGAAAGTCAACTTTAAATTATTATAGATGACTTTTCCTTAGAAAATGAGGAAAATGTGCATTCTCAAGAAAGAACATTTCAATTTGCTGAATTGACAAGCATTTTATATAAAGTAGAAATTTTAAAACTGAAGAGTATATTAACAAGTATTACAGACTAGTAGGAACAGATGTGCAGAATGAAATAGTGACGAGGAACTATTTTACAAACTGAAATTTCATGCTTTTCCTTAACTTCAGGCTCACTGTAGTATCCTCCACTGGACCTAATGCCCACTAGTGACTGTAGGGCACTTGGTTTGATCCTGGATCCCATATTCCAGATTAATGTCATCCAGAAGATTCAGGCTCAAGCTCGCAGAGCTCTGACATACGACCAATGTCCAGATGACTGTCAGTAATGCACTCCTTGCCTGAAGTAAAACACTTCTGTTGGCGAGTCTAACTGTTAGGTTAGGTTAACCTGGCCTGGCTTACCAGCTGCAGAACCTAAACCAGTTCAGAGTTCAGAATCAGAGCCTGCAATACTTTGCTTATTGACTTCTCAGAAGTAGTACTTGAGATAATAAAAGACACTAATTCTGTCATCTGCGACTTGATTTTTTCCCCTCATCCCCTATAATGACTTTATGGGGCACATATTATTTACTTAGGTGGAACCCCAAATGAAAAATGTACTTCTCAAATGGATTTTATCCAAGATAAAGACTTTGTAAATGAACAGATTTTCTAAGATATGATTCTTATACATTTTATGTGAGCTAGACTGATTTTTGTGTAAAAAAGGTTGTGATTAAAATTATCTATGAAAGATATTTTAAATTGTACAAATAAAACAAAATTAAAAAGTAATTTGAACTTGCACTAGCATTAAAACAAATTTAGAAAAGGAAAACTCAGAGGCAAGGCCTTAAAATGCCTTGAAAATCTAATTTCTTGTCCTGGATTAGCAAGACTTCATAGTATCTTGTCTGCACTTGCAAATGACAGAGATGGTCCTTTAAATAGGGGAATGAAGAAAGTGATTTTTGCAGATGTCTTCCAGCTCTACTTGCTTGGGTTTAGCTGCATAGAGTTCTTTTGAGAATTTCACATTTAGTGTTTATCATAATAAAACTAATGAGCTTTAAAGAAGTCCTATCAGTGTGGCTTTTTATAAGGTCTTAAATATCCACTTCCAGTGTAGATAGGGCTTCATGTTTGATCCTTAATTTAACTGGAAAATGCCGGCTATATAGGTTTTTTGTAATACTCGCCAAAACCAAGCAAACCAGAATGACACAGATGTAATATGACAAATTATTCTGATTTTCATATTTTGCTATTAATCTCTCCACCATGCCCAGACAGTGGACTTAGGTTCATGTTTATATTAGCCATAACCACACAGATTTCACAAAGCATTATATGTGGTCCATATGGGCACCATGTGAATCCTTTTTGTGCCCATACAATGATCACCTACCATAATATAACTTACATTTAGTTTCCTCTGGAGTACATGAGCTGTGGACAAAGGGAACAGCATGTGCTGAACAGTAATTGGCACCAGACAAACTCATTATTCTCTGAAAGATATTGTTCATCAATAGGGAACCATCTGCATTGTATTTACATAAGTAACTATTGGTTTCTCTTTTAACACCATGTTGGATCTTTGAAAAAAATAGCACAATGTTCCTAATACAATCAGTTTGATTATATATTCAGCTGAACAAACCAGGCAGTAAAGATGTATGACTGTGAGTTAATTTTCTAATGGTCAAATGAGTTTCTGTCAAAAACAGTATGGAAAAAAATGTAGTAAAACATAAGAATGGCTGCTTTGGTGAAGAGATGAGTCCTTCTAGGTCAGAAACCTGCCCCTGGTTGTGACAACTGTTATATATTTAAGTAAAAAACATAAGACAAAGGCAGTCTCTCTTCCAGTTTTTGATATTTGAAAGCTTAGAGCTTTATTTAAAAAAAGCTGGGATCTATGACCTGTATTTGATAGTCCATGATATTGTTTTGCTTACATACACTTTTTGACATGAATGAGAACATAGTCTTTAGGTGTTTTCAGTTTGCTAGAAAATTTGTTTTACTTTGCATAATTATCTCGAAATTCAACTACATCTACTGCTGTATTATTTATGAGCAAACTGCCCTTGTGCCCTTGCACCTAGTCTTATGGATCTTACTGTAGAAACTTGAAAAATGGTGGTTCAAATGTTGTCTAGTTGAATTCAGTCTTAGCCTTCCCTCTATTGCTGGTATTCAAGGGTCACCCCACCTGACTCCATCTTTAGATAACTTACAAAGTATTCCACTCTGTCCTCATGCAGCTGAATCTTTGCCTGGTCTTCTCTGGCAACAGAAGCCCATCTACTTTACATCTACTCTCAGCTGTAATTGTAGGTGAGGATATCTCAGCTACAATTAGTACAGTTTGATAGCAGAGAATTCTTCCAAGTAAGTGTGCTTAATTTTTTTTCATCTAAAAAGTATAAGATCCCTTAATAGGAAATTTTAAAATGCAATCTACTATTTCTGAACCTTTATAATTGATTGAGACTGAGAAAAGAATTTATTACCCTATTTTGAGAATAGGAAGTATCTCTTTTATACTGGGATTATTATGGACAATTTCGATTTTAAGTTCATGTCAGACACGGTGCAAATCATATAGGAAGGTCATGTTGACATTTATTGATATCCTAGTTCATTGGACAGTTGGAAGTAATTTCTTATGAATGAAAAATTACTCCACAATTGGCTAGTGTCTTTTATTTTTCTCAAAGAAACTATACAGGACAGTTAATGTTCAATTCTATTGATTAGTTAAAACTTTTAGAGTTCACTTTGCTGTTAAAAAAATGTGTAAACCCTATATAGTTCATTGGTTCCTGTCAATTTTTACAAAATATTCTGATGGTTCCTGAGGGGAAAAATGTCTGAAGACCCTTTCACGTTCTTTACTTTTATTGTCTTGGTGCTCAAAGAAACAATTCATAAAAATTTTTTTGAGAAGAGCAATAGAGAGAAGTGAAAAATCCCTGTCAATCTGCAGTACTTATTGTGACTGTATAGTGCCAATGAAACAAATTAGATACTGATAAATATTACAGATACAATGATGAGCTACATGGCAGAGTTCACAATGAAAAAGCCCATATCTTAATTAGCAATGTGGGTACTACACCAACTACGCTTGATAGGCTTGGCATGCTTACATTTGCCTCCAATTAAAAGGCATGATTTTTCATTTAGCCCTAGTGACTTCATTAGCAAGTGGAACCTTTTCCTCCTGGTTTAATGTTATCTGGATCAGACATCTTATGCGGTTCACACTCAGATACACAATAATCTTTGCTGAACTAAAAGAGAGAAATAGGCATAGGAAGCAGAAGTTCAGTTGTTTACAGTGCCATACTACAAAGTTTTATTGTGGTGGTGGAACTAGAGCTTTGCAGTAGCTCCTCACTGTTCATCTCTAATATCTGAGTTTCTAAGCAAAACAGCCCCTATGGCAGAGCTTAACAGGAAAAGGAGCTCAACATTAATTCTTTTAAATTTGGTATGCTAATAAAAATAACTAACACAGCAGTTTTCAAGGTTCAGGTATATCCTTTTAAAACCAAATAAATGCAAGGTGATCTTGGGAGCTGTGTTTTAGTTCTTACACACATACACCTTAGAGGCACGACACGATGTTAATGTAACGCTGTACCTTGTCTCCAGTCTTTGTACGGACATTATGGAAAGAAGTATTTTGTCCTAGACTTGCAGGAACAATGACAATGTGTAGGAGATGTTCTTTAATTAGGTCATAACTTTGTCAGTCTAACTCCCCTGGGGATCACCTCCCAGAGTTGCTTAGAGTGTAGGTCTTTGTTTCTGTCTTGCACATTTCCATCTCCTAGCAGGTGGGGGGTGGGCAGCTGTCATTCTTCACTCTAAACCCAATTTCAGTTCTTTATTTTGACCCCTACAGTCTTCCCATCTATAGAGGTTAAGAGGTGAGAAAAAAAGGGGTCATTATTTCATTTTCCTGTGTGAAGTGAGAAGTGTTGCTGCATACTGTTATCTTTGCCTGAATATGAATGAGCAGTTGGAAAGAATTGTTGCTTTAACCCAGACTTACCTGTTTTAATGCATGTAATTTAATAATGAATGTAGCCTGTTAATGGGAATCAAACTACTAAAAAAATGCAGGGTTTTCTACTCAGGATGAATTACTGATGGTGATTTATACTGCTCTCCATTACTTTGATGCTTTTTTGCAAAATTTTTAATGGAGTCTAAGAATCAGAGCATTCAAGACTTAAAATTATCCTTGTAAATTTCTTCTCCCATGGAACTGCTTTTCAGAAAATGTAATGCAAGTCAAAATGTCTAATCCTAGAGAAAATTAAAGGGTCCAATTCCTTCTTAAATGAGACTAGAAGGCAAACATCTGCTTTAGAGTTTGAAAAGATTCTTCTTGCTGCAAAATATTAGAGTAAGCAATGTTCAAAAGGCTCATTGTTGGAATAAAGGTAGGAAAAATATTTTTGTGGCCATACCTACTCTCACTTCTGAAATTGTTTTTCGCTGGTGTATGTATTTCAATGCGTGAAAAGGAAATAAAGGGGTGGGCATTGAGAAACATTTATTTGTGGGAGAGAAGAAAAATAAATTTACTTATGCAATTTGAATCTGAAGGGCAGAAACCTTGGAGATCATTTGCAAACAAGGAGGATTGTATGACGCTATCTGCTTTTGGTGGTGGTCATGAGAAGCTGTGTTGCTGATTTTTGTATTTATGTCACAGAGAAAAACTGGGTTGTATCAAAATATAATTTCAGCTTGACTGCTACAGGCTTCTGTATAAATTGTGGGTTTTAATAATTCTTATAGTCTCCTTGAAGCATGAAAAAGAGTATAAAACCATACAACAGAGAAATTGATCAAAATGTTATATTATGATCCTGTTGTATCAGATTTTGTCCTGGAGTTCTTATATACTCTTTATCAATCAACTGAGTTTGAAGAACATAACAGGCATTTTTAAAACAGGATTTTTTTTCCTACCACCACTATAATTACTGAAGAATATAAATTCAGACTTGATAAATTCCCTATTTACAATATTCCATGAGCAAACCAGGTTGCTCAAAGCCCCATCCAACATGCCCCTGTAGACTTCCAAAGATGGGACATCCACAGCTTCTCTGGGCCACCTGTTCCAGTGCCTCACCACCCTTTAAACAAAGAGCTTCCTCCTAAAACCTGGTCTAAACTTATTCTCTTTTGGTTTGAATTTATCCCCCCTTGTCCTGTCACTACACGCCTTTGTAAAAAATCCTTCTCCATCTTTCTTGTAACTCAGAATCATCCAGAGTATCAGTTGTGAAGCTGTTTTTATGAACGGATTACAAGAGTAGGATGTGTATGTACAAGATGCTCACAGATTAATTTTATCAATCATGGAGCAGTGTAGTAGGTGGAAAGCTGAGGCACCGCTAATTTTGCATTGGAACTCAAAATTTATACTGGAGAACATCAACGGCCCGAGAAATTTTCAGTGATAGCTTTTGAACATGCTTGAAGTTTATTTATCAACAGTGGCATTAGAACAAACAGCTCAGAAAAGTATGTGCTGCCCTTGCTGCTTGGATATGAAGTCCTATGCTGGCTAAGCTGATTCTTTATCAGGAAGCAAGGGCATGCTGCTGTCTTCTAATCGTGCTGACACTTCAAAGCCAGCCTGGTGTGTCGTTCCTGAGAGCAGGGAAACAGGATAAGGAGTTTTCCATATCGCTTCTATTTCCAAGGATGTATATTTGTATTAACTGCCTTCTTCTATCTTCTCCTAAGAGGTAGAATAACACAGTTTATTCCACACAGAGAGGAGCCTGCATACGGCATCCCAAATCTGTACCGTATTTAAATAATAGTAAAAAAAAAAAGTGGACAGAAATGTGCTTTCATTTAATTAGCTTTTTCTTATTATTTGTAGTGCAGTAGAAAGCTCAGAAGCAAAGAGACATCCCAGTGCCTGTACCTACTGATCACATATCACAGTGAAAGTTTAGATGCAGCAGTGCTCTGCTACCCTGGCAGAACTCTTGTGGATTCTGCAACATGAAAAATAAGGCCACTGACACTCTTTCAATTTGTTTGAGGGCCTCTGTCCTAAAATTTTCCATAGGCTATATTTTTCTGTTGCTATTTGCAAGAGGCCAGTCTTTTGTCATGCACATGCTGTCTTCTTCTTACTGAACCTTGGGAACTGTAAAGCTCTGTGATAAGGGGCATTTCATCTGTGCAGCATAAGTAGGATTGGAGATTAAAGATCTAAGTGCAGTTTAAGCAGCATGTCTTCTGCACCTGACACTTTAGGAGAGAAATGATAATACAAGTTATGCCTGAGGCCCCCAAACCTTTGGAAAACATTTCAAAAAGTACTTTTTCTTTTGCAAAGTGAAAAAAGCAACTAAGTAAAACTGCTGTTTTCTATTTCTGGATAAAAGAGCTGACAACAAGCATGGCTGGTGTATTTCCTTTCTGCAGTAGTATCTCTTCCCACAATATCTTATCCATGTCTATGTCCCTCCTTTCCTTTAAAGTCCTGCTCCCCCTGTTTTTCCTTATAAGATTCTTGCCCTTTTTTATTCCTTCTTTATGGAAAATTTAACATCCCCTTCTTCCGCCTTTCCTGGTACAGTAGCACCCTCTCATTTTTACCTCTCTCCACTTAAGGTGCACCAGCTGAAACTCCCAGGAGGCCATGAGTTTTGCCAGCTGTGGTTAGATGGATAAATTTTCTTATTAGAGGGTTTTCTGATTGGGACACAAGTTGGGACAGGTGAAACAGTGTTCAGTGCCTCTCAGGTGCTGGGAGATAAACACATTACTTTTAAGATCATGCTTAGAAAACTTACCTAGGCCTGTGCTAGACTGAAGGCTAACTGATGTAGAGATACATAAAGGGCTGGAAGGTAGGATACCTATCCCTTTGTTGGGAAAAAAGGACAATCAGTAAGACGGGTGGAACTGAGCATAGATGGAGTCAGTCTTTACTCAGAGAAGTTGAAACTGAGAAGTTCCTACTGAGATGCTGGAAATGTAAATTTGGAGTAAGGTACAAGTTCTCAGAGCTGCACAGTGCCAAAGAACAAATGTTAAGCTTTGAAGTTTTTTTGATCCCTGTGCATCCTCGCACATTTTTGGTTAAGGACAGCACTGCAGAACATTTACCACTCATAGTGTTCAGTGATAAACTTACGAACAGCTTACAACAAAGCAATCACAACGATTACCAGACATGCTTTTCTACTTACTGCATCCCATAGTAGCAATTAAATATCCAGAACATATTATTGTAATATCTTAGAAAGGAAATGTTTTGAAAGTTTTAATGATATTTTAGAATGTAGATGTTTTAATGTGTAAAAGGACTGAAGCCTGATACTGAGACAACATTGATGGTCTTTGAAGAAGATAAAATTTTATTACTAACATTAAAATTACTAACATTCCTGAATATCTCTAGGATTTTTTTTGGAGAGTGAATGGGTATTTTTCAATTTGACGCCAGAGTCCTCTCACTTTTCAATCTAAAAATATTAATTCAAACAAAAGTCGTACTGAGCACACACTTTAGGAGTTGCAATAGTCCAAGCAGAAGACGTTGTGCACTTGCACACACAAACTGAAGACCTTGCTTTTTGTTGTCTGTCAAATGTAAGGAAGTTGCAAGTTTTAAATAGTGGGTCTGCTCCAGCTGTAGGAATATTTCTCTTCATCTATTGCTGCCTTTGCCACACTCACATCAGATATTCTTGGCAAATAGATTTCTATTTAAAATTTGCAGACAGCTAACTCTCCTTTAGATTGCTCCTATTCCTCAGATATGCTGATTTTTCTGGACCCTCTGCAAAAGACATCACTAGGGATTTTCATGAAGACTCAGAATATTCTTCCATCCAATAAACGAGAATATGTGTCCATCCAGCAGCGTGTCTATCTTCTTGAGCTTCAGGCTGATTCTTTAACTTAATTTTAATGTGTGATTAAGTTCCTTATGGGTTTTGGAGACATTCACGGTTCACATTTCAGTCCAGCTAAACACAGTTAATGAAACAGAAACTATGTTAAAAATAATGTTTGTGGATTTTTTTCTTTTTTTTTTCTGTTTTTTTTTCTTCTCCTTTTCCTGCAGAAATCTAATTATCTTACCCTCTGCTCCCATTCTTGCACAATGGAACAGTTGGAATGGTAATTCTTTTCTTCCAAATAAAGAGCTGACCTGTCACTTACTGCACATTAAGGATTACTTAGGACCTTTGGTCCAGTCATATCCGAATAATGTAATACTTGTTCTTGTTACAGACCTAAAGCTATCTGAAGGCTGGTTTGCTGACCACTGGATATTGCAATGGGCCTGATTATGAGATCCTGAACTTGTACCAGTCAGAAACAAACCCTACTCAGCATTTTTGCAATGCATTCAAGGAATAATGACAGAGCTTTATTACAAAAACTTGTGAGACTGAAGAAAAGAGAGAGTTATTTTTAGACAGTGCTATTCAAACAAGGACTGAGCAATTTCCAGTAATTTTATGTATATGTAAACTTATGAATATTTTCAGCCTAAAATGTGCTATGAAAATGATATATATTTACACAAAATAACCTGGTACTTGAGCTCTGTAAAACTGCTCTTTTTAAAAAGAGCTATCATTTGCGAGAAAGATGGAATTGGCACAGTTTACCCACAGAAGGGCCTATTTTGGGTCTGTCAATCAGGTGTAATCTGATATATTGCTATGACTAAATATATACATCCATAATGTAGTGGGGCAGCTTAAAAAACTTAAGATGGAGGCTTTTCTTATTTTTTCTTGAATTTATTTGCATCATCTGAATGAGTATCTTGCTTCAAAAGAAGATTCTTTGTCCAATATAGTTATTAAAATCCTGTTTATGGGCAAAAAGATAGTACATCTACCTATAAAGGAATGATGTATATTTAGCAAAAGTGAAACCTTAGCAGTTTAGTTAAAGAATAATTGCTAATCAAATTGTTAGCCAAAGTTATTTGTAATTACTCTGAAAAAATCCAAGGGAAAAAAATCAATTTACACTGTTATCCATATCAGTTTCTATCCCTCATTATGGTGTTACGCTCCATATTCACCTGCTGCTTTGACCATTGAAAAAAAATGTTGTTCATGTTACCATTTTCTCCTTTTTCATTCTAGGGTCTACCTGGAATAATTTTTAATGCTTGCTGGTGGACTGTCACACCTTTACTCTTCCTTCACTGGTGTGCAGCTCCATGTTACACCTTAATTTACTATGAATGTCATGATGGTGCCATTTATATTTGTTAGATACTACGTGTTCATTCTCCTTGTTAATTCTAAAACCAGGTTTGTCCAGCTCCAGGTTTATATATCTGATAATTCACCACTGGCAAATTGGTTATAGTCATCAGGTTTCCAGTATCATATCCATGTCCTACTTCTTATCACCTTAATTCCATTTTGCTAGATAAATTCCTAGGTAAATGTCATACCAGCCTAAAGCAACGTTTTTATGTCAAGTAACGTTTAAAAAAATGCTCAGTTGAAATTCTTAAAATTAGTTGCCATTTTTAACCCAATTTTTCCTAGCTGCCAGAACAACTGGCATTGATTGAGCTGGTTTTTACTGGTCAGCAACACCAACAATTTTTATGGGATTTTTACTATGCAAGGAAATATGACAAAGAAACAACCAAAATTTTTGTTTAGACACTTTTTTCCTATTCTTTTGTCTGCTGCATGAACAAAAAACAGTTTCAGAACAAGAAGAAATTTGAGATTCTCTCTGGGGACAGTTTGCTGAAGTTATTTTGGCCTGAATTCTTTCATTTCTGGAATATACTCACTTATCTGGGCTTAGATGTCTGCAGAGTATCTATTCTTTTTGTTTGCCTCCTCTTTTCTGCAACTGTTTTAACATGTCTGGGTTTTGAAAACTGTGCCAATTGCAAAAAAGTATTTGAAGGGCACCTTAATAACAGTAAAAAAATATCTGTTTAACTGTGATTTACAACTGATTGCTTTTGGTGGGTAACTTCTTGAAAGACAACATGAAATGAGATTTACCTATGACTAAGTAGGATCTTTATTTTTCTAAAAAGAAAGAAGTCAAATAGCAGGAAAGACTAAGAGAGAAATAGGAACGATAGGAAGGAGGAGCTCCTGTTTTTCTGCATGTGTAGAGGTGATGTTCAGTTTCCCTTCCTCTTTAGGTTTATCAGTGTGCCTTTTGACTTCAAAGAAAGTCATATGGTTTGTGAGCTAAAATCTCAACTGTCATTTTAGAGTGGAATATATTTCCATGCCATTCAAAGACTGCACCTATTCTGATGTGTTTAACTGGTTCTTTAGAGAAAAAACTATGGCAACTTTGTTAATCGTGAGAAGAATCTGATGATTAGCATAGAGATATCAGAAGAGTGTTTTTATTTGCTATCAAAGCTCTTATCTCCTCAGCCTGAGAAAATCTTAAATCTCAACACAGTTTTCAGCTCATATAACCCATTTAGATAATTTATCTCAAAACTTCATAATTGATACCATAGTTCTGAGTAAAAAAATGGCTCTGTTCTTTTGCTACCAGAAATCGAGGTATAACAGAGCAGCGCAGAGGATCATGTCTGCTTGCAGGCCTCAGATTTTGATGCATCTTTTTTGTGATGCTCTGATACTATGTGTTACAGAAGGATAGGCAACAATTGGAACGGAGGGAAAAAGCCATTAATTCAATTTTTTTCTAGTCACTGGAAATTTAAAAAACACTTTCTCTTAAGACACGTAGACCTCAGTCCAGAGGAAAAGTTTGAAAGAAATGCTGTCAGACAGTTCTGCTGAATAAGGCATTTTGTTTCAGTTCTGCAGGAATGATGAAGTGGCAGGAGAATTCTATTCAATCCCACACCAGAAACATACTTTCAGACTATATGTATATTCCTTGCTAGGCAAAATTTTCAATAAACATGCTACCTCCTTCCAAGTTTATCAGTTTCACTTTTTTTTTTTTTTTTTTTCCTGAGAATCATCTATAGTTTCTGAAGAAAAAACTTCTTTGTCCATGACAGCAGTCAGGAAGATTAAAACACAGTGACAATAACAGCCTGGTTAATGGTCAATGGAAAAGAAAGAGCCATGTGGTATCTAATCATGGGAGGTGCTACTGAGTGAAACAACACAAATGTGATACCGCAATTACCTTTCTACATTTCATCTAGACTTACAGCCCACTACAGTAAATCTTTTCAGTAACTTCTATGCTATTCGTAAAAGGCCTCTATGCTTCTTATTTTAATATAAACTCTAGCTTGAGTATTTTAAAGGACCCTTCAATTGTGTCAAGGGGAATAATTTAGAAAAGGTCTTTTTTTGATGTGGTTTTATTTACATTCTAAGTTTGGACCATGATGTACAAGAATAAAACACTCACTAAAATCACCCATATAATGAAATTTTGTAATAGACCAATCAATCCCATTAAAGCAATAAACAGCAAGAATGTATTTCTTTTATAATGATTTTATAACACTGATTGTATATATTGGATTAGATGTGATAACCCCTGAGCACAGTTTTATTAATTCCTGATTAAGAGTCATGTGGAAAAGTATTCATGTAGTTAATGATAAGCTAATCTATTCAGGAGGACAGAATGTTTATAGCTAATTTATCAATGACCTGCAACACAGTGTGAAAATTATTTATTAGTGATGTGCAATGCGCAATGCACAGGAAACAAGCACTACTATTTTTAGATTCTTATTAATTTGATGTGATTATAAACATGTGACTCTTCAGTAGCTACTGAAGACATGTTTTATAGTGTGACTGAACACTGTTTTTACACTCTCTCCTCTCTGTTTTTAATTATAATACCCTTACGTGAGTGTATCTGGAATTAGAGCACTGTAGCTGTAGACCAGCAATAGCTTAAATATTCAAGATCCTACATAAACAAATTGTTACATGTGATGAGCTTTCTTTAGAAAAGATTGCATTTCCAGACTGAAGAAAGCAGGAAGTAAATGAAAGAATGCTAAAAATAGTTATAATAAAAAGTCAGAAGCTTTCCAAATTAAGTTCCAGAATACTATTTAAAATCACTCATATGCTTTTCCATTTAACACTGCCCTTCTCGCAACTTCTATATGACTATATCAATGACAGAATATATCTTATGATGCCTTAAGATTTTCAATATTCAGGACAGACATTTCACACTACTGATTTTGGTCCTGAAAATGAAGATATATTTAATTGTTTGGAATAATCTAACACATTATTTAGGTCTTAAAATTGCTGAAATCAGGAATATATCAGGAAAGCCATCAGTTATCACAGAAATTTAATATTTAGCAGGAAAATCTAAAAGCCTTTTCAAAATATTTAATTGCTAAACAGCAATTAAAATAGATATTTGCTAAACAGCTTGATATCTACATTTTTCCTGTCCTAATAGAACTCCTAATATTTACAAAACAATTTTTAAGGTAGGCATCATATTACACCTACTGAGCATTTTGACACTTCAGGCATTACCTGGCATTATAAGATATTTATAAAGCACATTAAAAATGTTTTCCCATGAAAAACAGATTAAAATTGCACTGAATAAGCAGCGGTAACTATTTATACTGTTTGGTGGTTATAAAAGATATGATTCATCATATACTGAACATGTAAATGTGGTTTTCTCTTAATAATTGTTGTTGAGAATTGTGTCAAAGGCATTTTTGTGAACAACATTACTGAATGCCAGTTTCGTGAAGGTCTCTCAATCTTTTCAGTTAAAGAATATAACTTCTAATAACTTTGATTATTTGCTGTGAGCCCGTTATCTTCATTGCTTGCAAAGTTAATTGATTAGAATGATTATTTTTTATAGCCTTGTGATCAGCATACCTGGCCATGGATGGATTCATGTGTTAAAGCACATAACAGAAGACACTTTTATTTCTAGTCTTACCTAAAAGTAGCATGAAGTTCTTTCCTTCTTTGATGAAAGTATGAATTAGAGGGAATGCAACACAGACACAAATTAATTCCACTAAAGAACTACTCAGTCATTTGGAGAACGTAATTATTAGATATTGTTTACGAAGAAATGTTTTGCAAGACCAAGGCAGTGGCTGTTTTCGGTTAGAGGAAGTTTGCTGACCATGTATCTGATATTAGTTTTCCATTTCAGTGCTCAGGTTCTTCTGCTCAAAAGTCCAAGCAGAGTAGGAGATGAACCCTAAGCCAAGTAATTGTAGCTGTAGAGTAAATTGACAAGCCAAAAGACAATAATGGGAAGAAAAAACACAAGAGTGCTGGTGACGCGGCCCTCCGGAGCCCGGCTAGCTCCAGGTGTCTGCCACCACACTGCCGTTCCAGAGGCAGCACCACGCCGAGTGTGGGGAACTGCCCCGGCTGATGTTGTGCCAAGGACAGAACCTTAGAGCTGATGCTCTACAGAGGCTCGTCGTCAGGGGAGGGACAAAGAAGACAGAAGCAGTTATTGTGCCCTGGAGAATCCAAAGGGACTTTATTGCCAATGAAAAGCGCAGGACACAAGAGCAGAGAACAAACGCTGACAGCAACTTAAATACAGGGGAGGTCCTGGGGGTGGGTACAATGATAGAACCTATCATAACATAATGTGGGAGGAACATAAGGTGGATCTTAATATAACACAAACCAATAGGGGCAAAGGTGGGAGGGGAACAACTCAGGGGTATAAATCATATTCAAGCAAGGGGAGGATTGACATGGAGGGTTCTGGAAGGAGGGGAGGAGTCAGGGAGGATTGACAAGGGTCTAGAAGGGGAATCAGGGGATGGACAGGGATGGTTTGGGAACAAGGGGAGGAGATACACGGATGGATGGGTGTTTAGGGGTAGATATGACTGAGGGAAAAACCATTCAGGGGTAGGCACAGGGGAAACACATAGGGACAAACCATATTATTACGAATAATAAAATTATGGGCCGCAACATGTTAGTTTGAAGATGTTGCATAAGCGTCTTACTTTTTCTATGAAAAGTAAGAAATTAGTATCTTTTTCACTCTTTGGAAAGGGGAAAGAACTGATTTTCATCTATTATGTTATTATATCAAATAGAAAAGAAAGCAAAAGGAGGGGAGACATGCGCAGACAAAGAAGAAGGCACTCCTTATTGGAGAAAAATCTAACATTCATCTCACATAAAGCCCCTGCTGAAACTCCCTGTGCAGCCATTTATGTGAGCACACTCAACTAAACTAAAATTCAGCATCAGTGGCCTCTCTGCTTTTCCCACCATGATCTATTAATCTTTCTTTTCAGAAGTGCTTTACTGCTTTATCTACGCAAATAATTTGTCACTGACATTTCCTCAAATGGCTGCCAGTTCCTTCTTCACACAGACCACTTCAATAGCAGTTTTCTGGCTGAATGCTGTGTCCAGCTAGCTGAAGTGTCACCCACTGCCTCCTTCTCTACTCTGTATTCTGCTTCTCACAATTCTGAGCTCGTTCCCCAGAGATTCATTCTCTCAGGTATATTTATCATCAAATTTTCTCTCCCATCCCTACTTTCTGCAAGGTCATGTTGACCCATTCAACTAAATATCAGGATTTCAATTTCTTTTTTTTTTTTTTTTTCATTTTCCTTTATTTTCTCCCTCTAGAATATTTGACTGTAAATATAATTCACATCACTGGGAAGGCCCTGTGTGTAACTTTAGAGGATCCACACTGGAGCTGTTCATGGACTGCAGCCCATGGGAAGGACCCTTATTGTAGCAGGGGAAAAGTGAGAGGAAGGATGAGCAGAAAGGAGCTCTTATAGGCTGACCACAACTACCATTAGACACTTGGAGCTGAGAATGAAGGCATGAAATTGAGCCTGGGATAAAGAGGAGGAGAGGAAGGTATTTTGTTTTTGTTTGTTTCTTGCTATCCAAAACTATTTTAATGAGTAAAGAAAGAAATTAATTTTCCCAGATCAAGTCTGTTTTGCCTGGGACGCTGACTTCCAAGTCTTCATCTTGACCCATGGGCCCTTTTGTTTTTTCTTCCTCTATTTTTTTGAAGGTGGGGAATAAGAAAGTGGCAGTGGGAGTGTCTGGCTGCAGGTCAAGTTTATCAATAACAGGTGCATAAACTCTGTAATCTTCCAGATATGTTTGTTGCCTATCAACTTGGTTGAAAATGAAGCACACGTGCTGAAATGGAAACATGGCTGGATTCAATTTCAATGGCACTTGATAAGTAGAAAGACTGTTGATCGAGTTCTGAGTCCAAGCCTGACATTGAGTCTTCCCTACCTTAGTCATGTCACCCGCCTTCAACAGAATTGCTATACTTCAGGGCTTACACTGTGCTTCATGAAGCTTCATTATATGCTACTTGCAATACTTTGCTAAGTAAGAATGAAAATCCATCACAAAATTCCCCTGACATTTGTTTGGCTTGTAATATACAACACACCTCCACTGCTGTAAACATGGAAGGACCCTGAGTTGCTCACAGTTGTCAGATGGACATTTTTCACTTACAAACACAGCTGAATAAAACACTACTCCTGATCTCTATGGACTTTTTCTGCATAAGAAAAATGTTAAAATTGTCCTACAGAAGCATGACCTACAGAAATTTTCCTATGCTTTTCTTCCTATTGATTTGGATTTCTGACCAAATACAGCAAAGGCATTGGAAGAGCTTCTCTAAGCTGAAGAAAACTAAGATGAAGATCTTGTTGGGGGATTTGGATATCATAGGTGTATGAATGCTTGAATGGGCATTGTTAATTATGCATTAAAGTGACTTGAAATTAGTTTCAGTATAGAGTCCTTTGCCAGATAGAACCTCATGATCTTGGAAAATGTGAGCACTTATCCTTTTCAGATGATGGGAAAGGCCCGAAAAGTGTAGATGCCAAATATGCAGGTTGCATATGACAAGCCCTTATGTCAAATCTTATTTTAAAACCTGCAGTGTTTGTCATGCTGCTTGAAAAGAATATTTTTGTTGCCCACTTCTGAGGAATAATTCTCCACATTATACAGCTGCAAGGTCTTATGATTAACTTTAAGCACTATAAACTTGCAGCAGGACTAGCATCCATACAGCTAAATTTAGCTATCGTGCTGCTGTTGGTTGCTGATAAGCTAAAATTACATCCTTCTGATTTGTCTGCCATTTAAAAAATATTTTAGAGGATTATTAAGTTCATAATCAGAATTATCACTGTCTCTCCACACGGAATTTAGGTCCTGTGGCTGACATGTGATTTCATACTTGTCTATCTTTGTTTTTACAGATAATATGCTTCATAAATTTAACTCAATGAATTAACTTTAAAAAGAGTGACAAAATGCATTCTATTTTCTAAAATCGTGAAAGGTTCTACAGCATATTTTGTCAGAATAATGGAAAAATATATGACAAACTATTATTAAATGTCCAGCAATCCCCACCATATGGAAAATAGTAGCAATAGCTCCTATAAAGTTTTCTGGATGGCTGCTTATCTTATGTGTATAAATTAATCATGTCTTTGATAAATACATGTGAAGAGTTTTCTGGGCAGAGAATTTCTGGAGCGTGAAACCTGTTTTTATGTCTAAACAATTTGCCAATGACGGACTCATCTTCTGTTCATACTCTCCAATTCCTGTCTCTTTCAGACATTTTCATAAATGTAACTCTCTAAGAAATCTCTAATAAATCATATGCCTTTTGATTACCTAGTGAGCTAGAAGGAGTCAACAGCAGATGTCCTAGAGGTCAGTTATTTGGTGTTTCTTTTGGGACCCACAAAAGGTGGGTTGTTTTGTCAAAAAGCATTTGTTTGCCACCTTTCACAGACAGGGTGTTAGCAGACCATACTACAGGGACAAGTGATGAACCTGTGAACTCCTTAAGATTACTGGGCAGATGTTATAGTCCACTATAGAATCTCTGGGATGCTGCAGTGCTGTCCATGACTTCTTTTCGTCTCGGTGAACAGCCCCAGTTCATGAACTTTTGAAGTAGAAACACTGAGGAAGAAGGTGACAAATTCTTGTCTTCCTGCCACATGGGATGCTCTAAGGTAGGATGGCAAAATAAAGAGGCTACAGCCCTGGCAATACACTATTGCCCAAATTTCCACCTCTTCAGCCTTGAATTAAGGCATGCTAATATTCTAACATAGAAAAAGATGAAAAGACTGTGTAATTTCTGCAAAACATAAAGGAGAAAACTAAGGCCTGTTCACAGGAGAGTTCAAGGCTAGCTTTCACAGCAGACAGGACTGACTCACAGCAGCTATGTGCTGCTTTTCAATCTAGTGTAATAGAATCTGTGTTATCTCTTTTGAGGTGGAAGAATGAAATATGTCCACGTTTAAGTTATTTCTAAAAGCATCTTTGATTCTACTTAGCTTTGCTTTGCTGGACTGTAGAATGACTTTTCAGTTTTAGAGCTTCTCACGTGCCTCTATGCCATAGTTGCCAGATCTCCTCATTAGTTCAGATCCAATTCTTAAAATGTTAATAAAGCAGGTCAAGACTACTCTGTTTACAGAGGCCAGTCTGCCTATTCACCAAAGCACTGTGTCCTAAAATAAAGAAATAAGGGGGCATCTTTATAACCAGGTAGATTTTTTTTTTTTGGTGCATTTTTTTTGCTTGTTTGTTTGTTTGGTTTGGTTTTTTTTTCCCCTTTCACAAAACATGTCTCATGCTAAAGCTTCCTACTCCAGAGTTCTTAACAGGTCTAAATTAAGAGGATGATTTATTTAACACAGTTATACTACTAATAGTCCTTGTTATTGTAAGTAGATGGTAGATTAAGTTACCACCAATAAAAGTTCTGGGCTAAAAAAGGACAAGTAAATTACTTCAGGTGAAGAAATAAATTCAGATTTAGTATTTTTTATCTCTGTAAAATAAAGCAGATTACTATTTGTCATAGCTAAATGTGGAATTTCTAATATGAAAATTCTAATTAGAAATTAGAAGTAGAAATTCTAATGTGGAATTTCTCAAGATATTCCAGATCATAAAACAGTCTAGCACAAGAATCACCTGACAATACTGTGCTACCAAGTCCTGCCTTGAATGTGGAGATAGATTTCACTGGAAAACAATTCTCTCTTTTTTATTGTAGAAACAGGTTTAGGTATGTAAATAAGCTTTTGGGCCTCATCTTCACTGATGCTGCCTTGGCATGACTATGTCTGAGATCTGCCTGTGAATCTGAACAAAGAACTCCCTTTACATGAAAAAAAACCTGAAGGCTCAGAGGCAAGAATTTAGTTGAGCTTAAATATCACAGCCATTTTCTTGAAAATTTGTCTTCTGCATTCTTTTGTGGTTTGGTTTAGTTTGGTATTTAAGGGGTTTTTTTAGTGCTAAAGTTTGCTATTGTCTTAACACTGAGGCTGTAACTACTCAGATTAAAAAAAAAAAGTTTTAATTATATACTGTTGAACTTTAAAGAGTAGGTAGGATAAAAATAAAATTAAGATTAGGAATTGTCATGTATGTTTTAAGGCTGAAACAGAAATTTACAAAAATAGGGAGATTTCTTTCTAATTTGTCAATTTATACCATAGATTCTTTAGCACAGGCTTTAAAAGTAGCAGAGCCATATGTCTTCAATCCTAATTTGAGCATCTTTGATATGATTTGTAATAAATGCAGGTATCTTGAACAGTTTTCTTGTCTTAGAACAATCTTATTTGAGGGCCAGTTGTACATATGTTAATGACCAGTAAATATTACCTGGACATTGTAAAGAGTTTAACATACCAGAATGATCTTTTCTCATTGTTTGTGCTTGGTTTGTGTTATAGTAGAATTTGTAAGTGTATCCGGCCTTTACAGGGAGAAATATATATGTTTAATATATGCTGAATATCTCATGTTTGGTGCTGCTGCTACTTTTTATCTTCAAGCTGTCTTTCTCTATCCCTAACTCAGCTGACTAGAGAAAGGTAAGCTCTGAATATTTTATAGCCACATCTTTTCAGAAAACTTAAAAAGGCTCCACATGTTATTTGTCTACAATTTCTGTCAAGGTATCTATGTCTTTCAGTTATTTTAGTCATTTAACTTATATTTGTCTCACTGGAAATTAGGAACAATTTATTTCAGTATGTAGGCAACTTCTTTCTTGTTTTTTCTTTGTTTTTTTTGTGAAGGCTTGATAAATAAGAGTCCTTTTCCCTCTCATATGGTGTAATGCAACAGATCCTAATTGGGTGAGGTGAAAGATGTTTGCCTTGTTCTAAAAAGGTACTCATAGCCACAGCCAAGAGGCAGTGATCATCAGTGTGAGGAACATATACAAAAATTCATTTTGGATCAAAATCTAGCTGAATATGCTAGCTCTGATTTGACCTCACATACATCAAAAACTTAAAGCCATCTGGATTTGAAGCAAGACCTTCAATCTTTCTGCACTTCTTCACTAAAAAGCTTAAGGAGCACCAAGCCAACAGTGGTGTTGTTGGTGATTATAGGATGAGGCCCAATTGCCACTCTTGATGCCTTGGTGATTACATCCCTCTTCAGAAAGTTTTCAAAAAGGATTTTTGATTATCCTTATGGTGTTTTGTTCTTTTGGAAGAGAGAACTGGATGATGAGAAGTACATTTAATGCATATTCTATACTAGCAAGTTCAATATGTCCAGGTATATTCCTGAATAAAGGAAAAGTCCTGCATCTATGGTATTTGTGTCAACCACCAAAATGAACAAGCTGCTCATGAGCTGCTGACGTGCTGAACCATGACAATCTGCAGGAGTGTGAGTTAGCCCAGGCCAAAAGCTTACCAGGGGCTGTTGACGGGCAGCCACTTCAGCTCAGCCAGAGGGGAGCGTGTGCAGGTGCTGGTGCTTTAACAAACCATGTAGATGCATCTACACAGTATCTGCTCTTGCACCCAATTGTCCCTCCCTCATGCTCTCCAAAATAATTCAGCTCACTCTCCAGCTTGTGGCACAGCTGTAGGAGCTCTACCTCACTGTGGCCATGTAGCAGCTACTTCCTCTGCTTGCCCTCTGCTCTCCAATTCTACTGCACTGAACCACAGCAGAAGCTACTTGACAGAAGTCATCTGTAATTTATTATGTAATTTATCTGTATTTTTGCTGTCACTGGATTCTCAACTCTAACATTTTCATTGACCATGCAAAATTAAGAAGCACAGCTATTTTTCTAATGATGTAGGGGCAAAAGGCAACTCAGGGCAATGAACTGAATTGTCAGTGAGGTTTCTCAGATTTCATTTGTTGCTCCTCTCCTCTATACCTGGATTCAGGCATACTTAGTTTTGCAAGAGTTTTGGGTTGTTTTTGTTTGGTTTTTTGTTTTGTTTTGGTAGTTTTGGTTTTTTTTTTGGTTTTGTTTTTTTTTTGGTGCTGAAGAGTACAATAGATCAGTCAGACAACACTGTATCCACATTACAGGCCATGGAGACTTAGAGTTGAGTAAATCCCTACAGGTGAGTGACAAATTGACCTCTGGTACTCTGAATCTGGAGTAGTGTTTTGCTCTTCTGTTATCTTCTCTGGGCTTAAATTTGTTATTAAGTTTAAAAAATGGTCAGGTAAAGTTCCATCTCTGCTTCCTTCCTCCATCTGGGACTTTACCTTGTTTGTTATTTCATTCCCTGTGATTCCTCTGCTTAGCTTCCTAATTAGTTGTGATTCAGGTAAATGCAAGCTGAAGATGCTTCCCCTCTGGGAGTGCTATTCTGTCACTGGATCAGGTGCAGATGGCAGAGCTCTTGTTAACGTAATTGATTATTAAAAAGTTGACATATGGAAGGAATTGCTTTCTTTCACTTTTCAGCTTGGGGAAATTGTTATGCTATGTGAATAAACAACTTCGGAAGTTCCTGAAAATAAGAGTTATCAATTTGTTACAGGGCTGCTTTTGATCTTCTTATGAGTTCTCACTTCTCGAAAAATTGGAAGTTTGCACTTGTTACTACCATGTGGAGTTGCATTTCTGATAAGTTATGTATGAAAGGAGTTTGTCTGCAGAATTAAAGAACTTCCAGTTGTTTTCAGTGTAGTTGGATCCTATGAAGAAAACAAAAAAATATAGATATAGAAGTAGTCCAGGGAACACAAGAAAGTTGGAGAGGAGATATTGTAGACAGAACATGTTTGTCACATATTATATTGTCTAAAGTTTGTCATGTTGCCTTTCATACTTATGAGAAACTTTCTGTAATACTCAAAAACCCATGACCTTCTTTAAGTTATTAGGGAAAATCTTCCTTATTCTGGCTGAAGTTTCCTGAGAAATGTTATGGAAGAGAGCAAAACCCAGTATCTTCATATGAAATTGTGAAAGTGGAGAATTTGCACTTCTTTCATTTGGGGGAGGAAGGATTTCTTTGCTTTAGCATAGGAAGTCAGTAACTTACCATCCCTATGGAGCTGTCTTTAGACTTGATAGGGAAAGAGGATGATTTCTGGTGTGCAGGAACAAAGAAAAGGAACGTGCTGGTATGTACCATTTTCATGAGCTGGGAATTTTACAGAGCTTTTCTCTTCCGTTATTGTCCCTCTTCTTTCCCTATGCTGTACTGCTTTCTACCATGTTGTATGTAATGGCTTGCTAAATTCTCACAAGAGTTTAGAGTCAGTATGCAATCTAATAAAATTCCGCCTGATTGTTTGCTTAATTGCAGTATGACAGTCAAACCATATTGTCTAAATGGGGCTTTCTGCAATTTGAACCAAAGCCAAATCTTAAATGTAGAGGTGTCCGTGTAGAGGATTATCTAATTTAAGAGAAAGGCAGTTAGCCTCTTTTTATGTTTGTGAATCTGCAGCGGTAGAGAAAAATATGGCAACATCAATTAAGCATAACCATGACTTTTTGGTAATAAAACCAGAAAGGTAATGAGTGCTTTAATCAAAAGGCTGTACATTGAAAGCAAGCATGTTGGCTCTATCAGCTTATCTGAAGCTCCTGCATGTTGAACACAAATCCCTAGCTCTGTGTCATTGACTTAACATTCCTTACTCAGTGACATAGATACACTGGAGTCAACACGCAAAACAGACATGCTATTTTTTTTCCTTGTCCAGGGAAAAATGGATGAAATTTTTATCAATAATTGAGAGAAATTAAATCCTAGAAAAAACCCTCTATTCTTTATACTTCAGTGAGACCCAGTGATGACGCAGCCCTCTGGAGCCCGGCCAGCTCTGACCACCAACACTATGGTCCGGCAGTGCCACGCCGAGCGTGGGGACCTGCCATGGCAGGTATTGCGCTGGTGGCAGAACTTTAGAGCTTTGGCTCTACAGAGAGGCTCGCCGCCAGTGGAGGAATAAAGAGTACAGAGCAGGCACTTGTATCCTCAAAATCCAACAGAGCGCATCAACCCCAAAAGGGCCAGGACACTAGAGCCCCGAGCGCTGCTGTGCACGGGGTTTTATACAGCTCAAAATCGATGGAACGGGAAAACACACAGACAAATGGGATATCTTGAGAGGTGGAGCAAGGGAGGAGTAAAGGATTGACATAGTCCATCCAGGACCAACGGGGATAAGGGGAGGAGGAAAGGGGTCACATGGGCTAATGGGGGCGTAGTGGATTAGGGGATTTCCGAAGGAGTGGTGACATCAGGGATTGGCCCATGTGGGGATTGACAAGGAAAGGACTAGAACAAGGGGCAGGGTTGAGGTGATGGACAGGTAAAGGGGCTGGAGTAAGGGGAGGAGATACATTGAGGGACAGGTATAGAGACGGATACATACAAGGAGGAAACCATTAGGGTAGAAACTATGGGGGAAAACAGGAACAAACCATTACACAGAAACTGAGAATAAAATAAGGGCCGCAACACAATGACATTGGCTACAGTGCTTTGGTTTTGAATGAACAGAGACTTTAGATTAATATACCTATCATTTATTATTTTATTTCTCAACGCTAACACCAGAGGAAATCACAGATATGCGTTTTATTTAGAAAGCTGAATAACAGTCATTTAAAGTTTTCTAGAACAAGTTCTGATCAATATGGTTGTTTTCAGAAAAAAAATAGTGCATAGAAATGCTCTAAATTAATACTATAAATACAAATGCTTTATGGAAACGCAAACCTCCCAGACCTCAGTCTTGCTTGTGTTTTGGTCTTGGTGCTGGTCTCTTCGTAGTGCCTTCTTGCTTGTGTTCACAACTCTGTGAGCAGAAAAGTTTGTGTTGGAAAAGGTGTCCCAGTCAATCTCTTTCCCTGATGGTTGTTAGATCTCTAAATCCAAGGTTCATTAAGTTAGTGTAATTTTTATAGGATATATTAATGTATCAAATCATGCTCATATCCATGAAAACTCTTCTGTTCTGTGCAAGACTTTTTAATTTGTTATATTGAAGACAGAAGTTCCTGTTGTAGTAAGGGGAAGCGATGGCAGTATTGATTATATCGAAAGCTAAACTATTAAAATGTGACGCTGCTTATAAAGACAGTCTGGGTGGAGAGAAGGTTTCCTGATTACTGTCTCTTGATAATTTAAATACCAAATATGTTCAGATTTAATAGAAAAGGATTTTCCAGTTGTTAAGCAATATCTAAACCAAACAGCATTAGTGTTAGTATTAGTGTTTTCGTCTGTAATAAAGGTACTGGAGATGATAACCCATACCAGCTTCATAATCTTGGATGTCTTTTCCAACTTTAGTGATTCTATGATCATTAGATGAGGTTTCTCAGAGTCCCATCCAATATAGCCTTGAACACTTCCAGGGAAGGAGCATCCACAGCTTCTCTGGGACGCTGTTCCAGTGTTTCACTACCAGTGAGTAAAGAGCGTCTTTCTAACATCTAATGTAAACCTGCCTTCCTTCAGTTTAAAACCATTGCTCCTTGTCCTGACACTTGTCTGCCTGTATAAAAAGTTCCTCTCCCTCCTTTTTATAAGCCCTCTTAAGGTATTGGAAAGCCACAATGAAGACTTCCCAAAGACTTCTCTATTCCAAACTGAACACCCCCAACTCTCTCAGACAGTCTTCATAGGTGAGATGCTCCAGCTCACTGGTGATCTTCATGAAAATTTCCCATATTTACTCATTGGAAAGTTCCTGCTTGAAGATGAATATCATCACAAATAATAAATACTGTTATAATATGAGTAAATGAGTAACAGTGATGACTATTGCTCATGTAGTTATGGAGCTGGCATATGTTCTCTGAGAACCTTAAACCCTGGTGATTTCTCTTTATCTACTGGTGGTTGTTAAATGCAAAATATAAAATTTCAGATATGTGTTTTCCTCCACTAATTCTTCCTAAGAAGAATATAAAGTAGTTAAGAGGACAGAGAACAATTTAAAAAACCTATTCTGCAAAGCTACCCAGACTGTCCAGCTCTCCTGGCCAATGGACAGGAGCTGTTGGCAGAGGTTCCAGTAGAGGGTGGCCAGGGAAATTGAGGCCCACTACTACACTCAGGACCCTAATCCATGCAAAGAATTATTAGTTTCATTCTAAAAAAAATGTTGCTCTGAAAGAATGTAATGTACACATGCCATGATATCAGAATATTCAATCTAAAAGCACATTTACACACTCAATATTTTGTAGGTGCACTGAAAGTATCCTCAGGATATGAGACGAGTCCATATCCCTGAAGTATACATGTAAACAGTTGGTTTGCAAACAAAGCTAAAACCATTTTTTTCTCTAATGATACAGCACAATCTGAAATGTGGCATAATTAGATATTTGAGGCATCTCGCTCTCTGTTTAAAGTGAAGGGACTCTTTATCATTGAGTTGTGTGATTAGTGTAAGACATGCTCAGCTGGAACTAACCCTTGTTTTTTTAGCAAAGGAAACTCAGTCTCCTTGATGTATTTTAAAACAGTTAGGGTTTTTTGGCACTGATATTGGAAAATAAATTCAATATTTATAATAGATGAATTTTTATGCAGTTTAGTTTAATATTTATGCAGCTTGAAGATGATTGTATTTTTGAAATGTAGGCCTTTTCAGTGTGGTTACAGATTGAATTGTGCATGTTTTCCTATCATTTACAAGAAGTTCTGGTTGTCTATTCTTTCTGGAGAAGAATAATTACATCTGTTTTGAAGAGGAGAGCAAAGGAAGTATCCTACCCAGAATCATGCAGCAAATCAATTATAAGCAGGGAATTGACCAAGCTCATAACTGAAAAGAATGCTCACACTACATATTTAATAACTGATATTTTTTTCAGCTAATGGATTAGATCCGGTACTTACGGATGCTTGGAATAAATCCATATAAATTATTCCTAACAGTAAGAGGATACGAGTGTGGCCAAAGGCAAAAACCTCCAAAACTCAAAACCTTGCAAGGGAAGGAAAGAAGGGTGGGAAAGCTTCCTCAAGCTGAGAAAACTTGTCACACATAGTATGTATGTAGTGAAGAACGTGGCAAAAATATTTAGTGCTGGATATGATTTGCTATGGAGTGAATTAATGGTTTTTATAGAAGGTAGATGCACATCAAGCAAAATAGACATGCATGATAGTGATTAAAAAAAAAAATCTGATAAATATTCTGTATATTCTGTGGAAATGCACTGCTGCCATTTTTCTTGTATCCCACCTCTCTTTCCAGGCTCTCTTAAATGGCTGTCTTCTGTGAGATGTATGCTTCCATTTATGTGGAAGTTAGTGAATAATTCAATTTACTTGACAGATCTAGCCTCTTAACCACTTTAGCTTTCCAGCAGCATAACATGACACCGATGAATTTACTTGTTAAAACTTAAATGGCTTTTTCTGTGCTTGAATATATGGAAATAATGTTCTAACTTCACAAAAAAAGCTGTTTTACTGTTTTCTTCATGTGTTACCTATGTAATGTTAGAAATTCAAATATGTATTATGTGGTTTCTTTTTCTAATCAGAATTAAAGTAAGAGATGCTAGTGAGTTTTGTTTCTGATGACTGGCTAGATTTTAGGAAAAAAAATACATACAATTTAGAAATATTAAAATCATACAGCATTTTTTATAATGAATATTTAATTAGTAAAACCAGTGAGAAAATTGTTGATCTTTCATTTATCATCTGTCAATTATTCAATCAATCAATCAGTCAATCATCTATCTATCTATCTATCTATCTATCTATCTATCTATCTATCTATCTATCTATCTATCTATCTATCTATGTACATAATTGTTTCTTTCCATTTACTGTTTAAAACTCTAGTAACTTTTGAATCTGTCTTTTTATTCTTGGATCATGTGCTACATTCCTATTCATATAAGCTATAAAGTCTGAAAGACAGAGTCCATTTCCCTCTCAGTTTAAAGTAGTGTGTGTATCATTACTTCCACATTCATCACAGGGATACTGATATCCAATTCTTGAAGTAGCTTTTTTAAGAAGCTAATTTATGTATATATTCTCAGATTAAAAGCATGTAACCTCAAATCAAAAGCATTTTCTGAAATCATCAGTTTCTGGGCTACCTTTACCAAGAGAACAGGATTTTCCTGAAAACCTGGCAACAGGACCAGAAGGCAACACAAAAAAGAGATGGAGGAATGTGAGAATGAATGAAGGACAGAAGGAAGTGCCAAGGGAAAACAGCTGTTAGATGAGGCTTCAAGAGAAACATGAAAAGACTGACAGATGTGATGCACTTGTCAGAATTCAGAAAGCCCTCCATGGACTGAAATACAGCACTCACCTGCTTAATAAGGTCAGACTGCAACTCTGCATGCTGTCTTATCTTTTTGATAAGACTCAGGATACCTGAATCTACCCGTCTACCACATCCATCCTCTACTTTTTCATTATGTTTGAACATGCCACAGACTCAGACCATAGTTTCACCTGAAAACAAAAGTAAGGGCTGACAGTTCATGTTCCAAAATACAAGAATTCTTTTGCTTTTCTTGTTTGTTTGTTTTCTCTTTTTCTGGTGGGGTAGGGTTTAAATGACAACCTCTGTTACTAGTCTCCATTTTTTTGAATATATTTTAGTAAAATTGTCTTTCTTTGTCCATAATAGAATTTACTTTTACATTATTGTCCTGCTTTCAGCTAGGGTAGAGATAATTTCTTCTTTGTAGCTGTTACAGTGTTGTATTTTGTATTTGTTTTGAGGATAGTGTTGATAACACACAGATTTTTTTGTTTTTTGCTAAGTCATGTTCATCCTAAGTCAAGACTTGCCAGCATCCTAGTTTTTAAAAACATTGAATACTTATATACTTCTGTGAAAAAGAAGTTTTTATTTTGGAGATGATTTCTAAACTACAGAATTAAAATATTATCCTAAGGTTCTCATCAAACAAATGCATCAGTTAAAAAAGAGATCTGTTTTATACATATAGTGTGAACATGCTTTTCAGTTATGAGCTTGGTCAATTCCCTGCTCATAATTGATTTGCTGCATGATTCTGGGTAGGATAATTTGTTTCCTCTCTTTTTCAAAACAGATTTAATTTTTTTTTTTTTTTTTTTTGTAAAGCACTGTAGCTCTTTGTCAAACAGAGAAGTGTTGAGCAGTAGTATTTTTATTCATTATTTCATGTTGGCCTTTTTTTTTGACAGACTTTAATTCTAAACATTCTCTCCTAAGTATATTAATATTCAAGAATTAACCAATAGATATAAATTATTACCAGTTGAAATATTGGAATAGCTAATCCCCTGTTCAAATGATCTGATAGAACAAGAAATTTAATATAATTTAAGTAGGGAAGTATCAGTGTATCAGATTCTTACAAAATAAAATAAAGAAATGGTGGTGGGGGCAAGAGGAGTAGTTAACTCCTTCTGTGAAGAAAGTTGGGGAAAGTTCTTCCTCTTCATTTGGAATACCTGGAACAGCTAAATATTTCCTCTAATTTTGGGCAGATTGTAAAACCATTCTTATGGCAACTATTTACAGTAAAAACTCTGAATCTCCAAAGTCGACTTGCTGAGTGATAATGGCATTTATTCCATCTCTGGAAACTTTCTCACAGTGTAGCTTCATACTCTGAAGCCCTTTAGTCCATTGTGTACCATGTCTTACTGTTTTCTCCAGTTCATGCTCTCCCTTTTGTGATGGTCCCTCAAAACAAATAGTCACATGCTCCAGTCAGACAAATTGGCTTTGGCTTGGTGTACAGTATCCAGAGCCAAATTTGTGCCTTGCATAGTCTCTTCTCATTTGCAGCAAGACAGTTTTTTGATAAGGAATTTACTGAAGTACTTTGATATCTCTGTATTAAAATGCAGATCTGTCTGTTATAAAAAGTTATAAAAAGAAATCTCTTTTGTAAGGAGCTACATATATTGAAGTTATAAAGATAGGTTTTATATTTAATAATATGCTAATTTAGAAAAAAAAGTAGAAAGAAGTTATTTAACTTACCACAGTAGTTTGAGGATTGTCATGCATGCAGAGCAGAAAATGTGATAAGGTTCCAGCAGAGTGGCCTTGTGACACTGTTTATTTTTTCTGGTCAAGAAAAAAATGCTTATATTTCTCTCAGAAATGAACCCTTTCCTGGGTTTTTAGACATAATATGCTGGCTTTTGTGGATTTATAAAGTTCTGCTTGAGCTTGTTGAGATATCTTTCAAAGAAGAGATATACTTGGGGTAGCTTGCAGACAGACTCTCTGGAGAAGGATTGAAATGGATGTGTTAAATTTAGAAAAAAGACTACCACTTTTACACCTTTTGTAAATGCTACCCATATTTATTCCAGGACATAAAATTGTTAAAAGCTTGTGGAAGTTATAAGTATGTGCTTGCACAATATTATGTAAAGTAGCATCCACACCAGAATAATTTGTAGAATGTGTATCTACACTTTTATAATAGTTAGAATTGAAGGTAGGTTGAATGCTAAGATGTAATGGCTTATTGTCAGGCTACCAACCAACAAAACACCAATTTATTTTGGAGAAAATCAATGTCTCACTTGGGCAGCATGTGTGTGTATATGTGTGTGTGAGTGGGTGTTCAGTTTTGTTCTGATGGCTTATCATTTTCTCTCTGATTAACATTGGTCACCTAAATTCTGTCTTTGCACCCAGGTGCCTCAAGACAAAGAATGGAAGTTTATTTTTGCTTTTAGTATTACTGATGTAAAGCAAGAAACTTTATGGATTTTACCCTGTATGTATGTTAATAGGAAATGCACACAGTATGTGGCTTTTCTTCTTTTCCATGTGGCAGAACACATCACGCATAGCTACAACTCTTCTGTACATCCCGCAGGCTGTAGCAGTTGCTGTGTCATGTGTTATGTATGATTTGCAGTGTGGGGTTGTAGGATTGTTGTAGTCCTTCATTTTTATTTCAAAGTGGAACTGGGGCAGGGTAGAGAAAGGTGCTAAAGGCAGGTGGCATTTCAGGAAAATGGAAAACAGTAAAGCACCAGTGCCCCTGCCAGGTGAGCAGCAGAGTTCCTCCAGTGTCCTTCTGCAGGTGTGCCTGTCAAACCACAGCCTCTCCGGGGTGCCTGGGTCACAGACCATAAGGCAAAGCATGCTCGATTATGTATCATGGAGACACAGAGCTGCTCCCAGGGCTGTAACAGGGGGGTGATTGGCACATAAGAAGCTCATCTAAACAAATGTGAAGGAGCACAGATGTGCAGTGGCAGGGAGAACAACCTCAATGGCCCAGTCAGAGGCAGGGACCCTGTGCCCTGGCTCCTTGCAGGAGAGCTTCAGCACTGATTATGAAGCACTTCAAGACAAATGAACAAGAGCAGACCTTAGGAGGACTGTGCAGAGTGACATTAGAGGATACAGTGAAGAGCATTTAGGGATTGTTCAAAGCTTAGTATGGGTTGCTCAGGGGAAGGAACCAAAGGTGAAGAAAGAGAGGGATGAAGGTGATTGGGGGAGGATCAGGCAAGGGAAAGTAAAAGGATAAGAGGTTTAAAGGGTCTGGATGTGTTTAAAATGGGCTTGTTGGTACTCTTGTCTCACAGTGTCCTGCCCCCAATCACTGCCATCTGACCTGACATCTTAGTAAACTCCAGGTTTTTTTCCTGAGTGAGAGGGGTCTCTATTCCATGTGCATCTGCGTTAGCGGAGGTCTAGTTGCCAGCAACTGCAGTTGGAACAGCTATCATGGGCTGGGGCTTCTGGACCAGCATCTAGAGTCAGGATGTGCACATCTGGTGGGATTGCTGGTAAATATCAAGTTGGACTAGCTCCGAACTAGATTAAGTAGCTTGGTAGCCCTGTTTTGCAGTGCTTATGTTTTGCAGTTAGTCTAGGACAGGTATGGGTGTGTCTGGGGAGAGGCTTACTGCTGGAAGGACAGGTACATGCCAGCTACTGGAGAGACTCTGGAGTCTGGGAATTGCTTAAGACACTCATTTGTATGCATCTGTGTGATGTTTGCAGTGTTGACATGATTTTATGTGAGTCTATCATTTTCTTTGAACTGGACATACTAACTCACATATGTTGAGTCATGTGTGTACAGCATATAACCCAGCCATACAGTTATTTCACTAAATACATTTTCCTAGACATGGAAGGCGAAATACTTCTGTCATCACAATGACTTCTGTCATTCGCATTTTCTCTATTTATTCTCTTAATCTTTCTCTGCAACTGTTGAGATTTCAATATATCTTTTCTAACCATTAGTCATTCCAGCTGTACTGACTCCAACTGAGGTACTTGCACAAGACACTGAACTTTGAATTGGCCTTTTTATGGTGTCATCAGGTGATGATGTCAAATATAGTACTGTTTTCTACACAACCTCTCCCAAATTCCTAATTAAAAATGCACCATTATATTCACCAGAAGGATAGCTGGTAAAATATTCTTCCACTAACAAACGGAAAACAGATTTATTGCATATTACAATACAATTTTTAAAAAATTGTGTTATAAAAATTTTAAAAATCAGTTTGAAAATGATAATTCAGGTCATCTATAAAAATTTTTCTTTCCAATAACTAAAGAGAAGCATCATGTGCATCATGCACGTCTTGCATGATATTTTCCAGCATCAACCAAAATGAATGAAACCTTGCCTCTACTACCAAAGAAACTTCAGAGTTAAAGAAATAAAGAGAAAGAAGGGCATTTGAGGATATATTTGTCCTATTTAAAATACTTTAACAAAAATGAATGTTATTGGGTTTTTTTTCTGTGTATATATTTTGTCTGCTGCTGCACAGCGTGTGGGATATCTTGATTCCCATTAGAAGGGGATAGCTTATTTTGGGAGTCTGGGTCCCAAGAACAAGCATCCAGCTACAGGCCAGGCAATTTTTGGGGAAATTAGTTTGTGAAGGGGTCAAGGTTCCAGTGGGGCTGTAAGGGACTACTGGCAGAGAACTCAAAGTGGGCATCATGGGTTGCTAAAGCTGCTCATTGCACAAAGAAAAGTTACTATACAGTGCTAGTATTTCAAACTCTTATGGGTTCCACCAGAGATTGTTTTTTCCAAATCACATGTGATTTATTTGCTCACATTTTTCAGTAATTTCCAACCAGAGTTTATTGATAGCAGAACATATGAATTGATATATTTTAATGTTCAAAATTACCTTATAAGAAAGGTGGCTTCTTTTTGTTTTCTGGACAAAAATTTAAAAAATAAAATCAGATAAGCTATTAATTCTTCATTTTTAAGTAGTACTAGAGGGCAGAGAGGAAGCTTTTTGAACCTTTAACTAAAGCTATTTTTAGGAGCTGGAATTCTTTTGCTTAGAATATAATAATACTTAGTGTGAACTTGTACTTAGTGAGAGATGACACTCTTGACATACTTTTATATGAAGATTCTTTCCTGTGAGAAAAGCCTCTAAGAACATTTCATAGCTATCCTCAGCTAAATAAGGGCTAAAATGTACCACTTGAAAGAGGAAAGAAAAATGTCTGTTCATCTAACACATTCTACTGCAAACCAACAGTTGGAGAAACAACTGAGAATGAGAGGAGAAACCTTGATTGTAATCCTCGCAGTTCCAAAATATAGAAAAGAATGGCTGTACCTCAGGTGGGAGGAGTTATTGCTGCTTCTTTCTCAGAACACAGGTGAAGGAAAGGTTCAGTTCTCCTTAGAACTCCTCTTTGGGTGCCTAAATTACATTCAGCTCAATTCTAGTCCCCAGAGGCTAGAAGCTATTCACTACAAGAAAAGGCATACTCTTTTAGAAAAAATATAGACATTTTCTTTTCCCCTACTCTTTTAGAAAAAATATAGACATTTTCTTTTTCCCCTTGTTTCTATCTGTTTAAGGAAGAAATAAAGTGAATGAAAAGCTGGAGGGAAAATAGTGATAGAAGGGAAGGAAAAAACCTTTGGAGGAGAGAGGTATACCAGAATAAGAAACCAGGCTCTCTCCATTTACAGGGATGCATGAGAAAACAAAACATATAACAACTTTTTTATCTGACTCCTAAACCTTTTTAAGTGCTCAGTTATGAAGAGATCGGAGTTTTTGGGAGTGATTAATCATCAGCTGTCCCAGCTGAAACCTCTTCAATTTGCAGAAGGTGACTTTAAAATTGTTTTCCTTATCCTTTTGGAAGAAGTAAAACCTATTCCTATAAGAAGACTTGCTGTTCCACATCATATCTACATCTACCTAAGCCATCTTCATGTAAAAGCTGAAGTATGGAGTAGTACATGTCTTGAGAAATCTTGATTATTTTTCTTTGAGTTGGCACATGGCTACACCAGTTCTAACGTGCTTTTGGTTCATTTTCTTGCTTTTAGCATTGTATGCTAAGCTGGAGTTTGTGCATCATCTCTTCTAGACCACATTTCAATTGCAAAAAATGAAATTATGCACAGTTTTAACTATTCCGAGATGTAACATATCTTTCTTGTCTGCTTGAACTCTACATTTATTCAGGTACATCAACTATAATTTCTGTGCTGGCTTCTCATACAAAAATATCCAAAACTATGTTTAGGATTTAATAATCTATAAGTAGTGCTTTCAGCAGAAACATTATATGAAAACAGAATTCCATGTGATACTCTAGAACTCCTTGCAACCAGAGTAAGTGTTTCCATTGCAAGAGTCTTACTTTTGGTTTCCATAGAAACTTTTTGCTATTGAATGTAATTTCATTATTAATAGCCTCTTCATGTGTTTTGTTTTGCAGTTTTGGGTCAGTTTTACAAATGCCAGCCGGTTCTGAATTTTGCAGCTAAAATTCCCATATGGATTTCCTTTCTACATCTGCTGCCTTAAAAAGTAAGGCATCTACTAAAATAGTAAAATCTAAAGTACTGACTCAATAGTCAGTATTTTAGATATAAAATACTGATATATAAAATATTGACTCAATAGTCCTCATGAAGCTGGGTAGGTTGCCTCACCAGCCAAATGTGATGTACTTTCAGGGCAAAGTAGCTTCATGAACAGTCTAATCCATTGTTGTGTTATCCTACTTGGTCTCCCTCTCTGTCATCTGAATACATATATTTGTGTGTGTATGTGTGTGTCGGTGTGTATATATAGACATATCTGACCTTCAGCTGGAGATTCACTGAGGAGAAAAACTGGCACACGAGATTGCAAGTGTTTAGTTTCAATTTTCTGTGGATGATTCCAATTGTAGCTTTTCTTGAGTGTGGAATGGTTTCTTATTTCAATTCATAAATTAAAGACGAGTTCAGTTCTTGGGAACATTTGGTCTTTCCTAAAGCTAATCTGAGCTAATAAGATTTGTCAAAGCAAAGTGTCATTTCTCAGTCTAAGTATAGTCTTTTCTCAGTTTCTAAGAGAAATGCCCTTATTGCATCGACTGGCTAGGCACTATTATTATTCCCTGACACTGTGGATAACTGGAAAAAGGAGGGGTCCGTTCCCTGGAGCAGACTGTGACCCAGCTTCGCAGCTGGCCTGGCAGGGGGTAAACTGCTGTAGCTCAATGAAACATGCTTCCTGCCTAAAACTGAGCTAAGCTACTGTTGATTTCAAATCTCAAGAACAATTGCTCATGCATTGATACTGGGCCTTCTGGGGCAACTGCAGACCAGATCAGTCTGTCTGATGTTAGACGTATCAGCAAATAAAGCAGAAAAGAGAGATGTCATGGAATGCAAAATTAATTCTTTTTGTGCCTTTCAAAAAAGAGGTTTATAGAGCAAAACAGACTGCCTTAATGCTTTTCCTTATGTTATAGTATAATTTGAATTAGATTTTAGTTTATTGATAAATAGAAATTAGAATTCTTTAGTGTTCTTGCTCAAATAAAATGCAGTTGTGTCTTTTTTGACAGATGTAGTGAAACAGGGTTGAGAAGCAATTCTGCTCAGTGTCCAGCTGCTCCTCCGGAATGTGGATCTGCTTGTTGACCACTGAGGCTCCCCTTGATGGCTTTAGAGACACAGTTTGGCATACAGGGTTTGGATGTTGACATAGTTTAAAATGATATCCCAGAAAAGAAATGTGATTCTTATGGAGTCTTTGAGATCATAAATAGACTTATTTTGCATTTAATATAAGTCTGAGTTCTATTTTGACTGAATTAGTTTCTTTTCCCCTTTCCCATAATTGTTAAAATTTTATAAGGCACTAAGTGAATTTAAGCACGCCTCCCTTTTGATACTTACAGGTGCTGCTTTGTCATCCATTCAAAACAATGCTTGCCATGCCCTTGTTTTAATAAAAACAATTTGGGTATTTACAGTAGAGAAATGACATGACCTTGAAAGATAGTAATCTTTCTACTGCAAAGCTGAATATTCCCTTATCGCTCACTGACCAATTCATCCACACACTTTCACATACTACATTAAAAGCTTCAAGCAGCATGTAATTTATTCACCGTCTCTCTTTTAATAAATGTTTTACAGAGAGGATTTTTTGTTTGTGCTTGGGTCAAGTGAAGCTTGTCTGGATAAAACACAGGCGAAGTTTCAGCTCATTTATCTTCAACCATCTAAAATTTTGATGTCTAATCTGCACAATTTGTCTAGGTTTCCTTTATAGCTAAAAAAAAGCAAAAAAAAAGAAAGAAATTTCAGATAGCAATTTTTCTCAGATAAAATGTGTCTCAGGTTAGATAGGTTGATTTCTGGACATGTAGATATATTTTTTTTCCTTTTCTGTTTTACAGAGTGAGTCTACATGAACAACTTAAACTAGACATAGAACTTCTGGCAAACTTAAATAAGATGATGTCTTGAATTAATTTTGGTATATAAACTAGACAGGGTTTCTACTCTGTATAAAGTGCTCTATAAGTGTGTTGCCGTGTAGGAAAAACATCTCATAAAGGATATAACATTTGCAAGGAAGGCAGAAGTGAGGAAAAGTGGAAGGGTAGACCATGATTTAAAAAAAAATAGAGAATTAGGTAAGCCATTCTATTTCCCCTTGTCCTCTCCATTTCCTGAGACACACGTACTCCAGCTGTACTTTGCCCAATAGGAAGTCTGTGATTTCCCACAAGAGAGCTATGGCCAGCAGAAGAGCCAAAGCCATGTGAAACAAGCAGCCCAAGAACAGTTGAAAGGTTACTGTTACACACATATGAACACTCTGTACCCCACTGGCTGCTTTAATTGATTTGGAATACATCAGAGATTCATGAAAATGTCCAGTTCACTCTCCAGAATGGTTTGGTGCAAAACATGCTCATTCTTTTATTGGTTTGCTTCACTTTTTAAGACTTCAAAATTCTGTCAGATGTTTCCTTTTTACCTCTTAAACTTCTAGCTGATAAAATGTACCTCAAGCTGCTTTAAGATTCTTAAACTTCATTAATGGCAGAGATTTGAACAACTTCTTCCAAATACCAGCATGAGAGACAGTGAGGGCAGCTGTGGTAGCATTTCTTTTTTCATTTTCTAGGAGAAATGTCAAAGTTTTCAGATAGACTGAAACATCAAGGAAAAGAAAACTAAAGTTGAAACTGCTAGTATAATATGTGTAGAAATGAATAAGCATTAGTAAATTTAAGAGACAAGCTTTGACACAAGGAACGTATAACAGAAAATCTCCTCTGAGTCAGTGATAATTGCTTAATTTTTAACCAAGTTCTGTGTTAAATTCAGACTATATGCAAGCTTTTATTCTGCAGAGAATGAATCAATACTTGGGAAACTTGGAAAAGGATCCTGATTTTCTCTATTATTAATGTATCTTACCTTTTTAGTTTTATCAAAGATGAGATGATCCGTATGTGATCCTTAGGCATCTAAATCAAGGGGTTTACAACTTTATCACACGTAATGAATTTATTCAGGAGGGTTTATATACAGCTAATGTTCTGGGCAAAGAATAGCTTTAATAAACTAAATTTGAAAAGAAGACACAGCTTTTCTTTGCTATATCTCTTATAGCAATCTGACCTGGACACTAGCAAAATGCCAGAAAACCTAAAGTGGTAATGAAATTTGGCTGCTTGCCAGTGCCACTGACTCAACTCAGAGCAATGGTAAATCTTATGTAGGAGCCTGTGGCACAGGGACAGAATTACTTTCAGCTTGGCAAGAACGGTATAAACAGACCTATGGACTGAGACTACAAGTGCACAAGAGAAGTGTAAACAACTTGACTTCAAGAATCCCTGCTGAATAACATATCATGTTCTACTACAGTTACAATGAATGTAACCTTCACAAAGGATAAATGCCACAGAGAAGGTGGCATGTTTCTCATTTCTTTGTGTATCAAATATAGAGAAGGAAAAAAAGAGACGTTGCTTTGAAAAAAATCCAAACCCCTCTACTCTTCCACTCTTGCACACAGACAACACAAAACTGACAGCAACAACAAAAAAGACAAAAAAAAAAAGCTTATACAAATTGTCATAATTTGCACTGGTAATTAAAATATTATTCTATTTAAATAAAATTCTAGATAAATTCTGGCTTTAGTCTTTGCTATCTGACTCCAGGGACAAAAAGTTAGCTGCTTTCTCAAGAATACCAGGTAGGAAAGGGCAGCTAATGATATGTGTTTGCCGTCCAATGATGACTGTGGTATTCTCAGAAAATAAACAGCCAATTGTACAGTGATACCAGGACAATTTTTTTTGGCAAGCTTAACATCAATATGATCCACCACTGCTTGATATTGATAGCACACCCCTGAAACCATTTCTTAGGCTATACTGGAAAGTGTCAGCTTTTGTCTTGCCTAAACGTTATGAAACATATCTGCAAATTCTTTTGCATTTTATGATCATTTAATGATTCAGCAGGTATAGAAGGAATGACAAATAAAATACTTATAATTCAAGAAAACATCTCTATTTTTTCCATACCAAACTGTAACTGCTACAGCTGCAAGTGTTTCCATTGAAACTACTGAGACTGAAAACTATTTAATGTGACCTGCCTGCAGGTTTAACTATCTAACAGTGCATGCCTGCAGATAGAGACAGCCCCTGCTAGAAACCACTCAAGAGTGCTGAGGCAAGCCGCCCTGATAGACATCCTACAAAACGAAATAGATGTGACTTCATGCATGTTCTGATACCATACACCATAAGTAGACAGGAGACTGAGAAACACTTTTGTACTGCATCTTATTTAAAATATAATTAGCATTTTCAGATTTGAGGCAGAAAAGAGTGATGCAAGCTAAGGAACTATTGACCAACTGGAGAGATCCTGTAGGCTTCTAAGAGGGAGTTATACTTTATAAGCTGCAGCTTGCTGGGGTTATTTTATCCCTTAAGTGGCATTGATATAATTATAGTAATATATTTTTCATAAAGGATTCATTATTTTTTAGAGTTTTACTTGCCAATTAGCTCTAGAAGCAGCCAATATAACTCATTTAGTCTGAAATCATAAAATTATAGAATGGTTTGAGTTAGAAAGGACCTGTAAAGATCATCTAGTCCAACTCCTGTGCAATGAGCAGGGACATCAACTTGAGGTTTCTCAGAGCCCCATCCAACCTGACCTTGAGTATTTCAAGGGATGGGACATCTATAATTTCTCTTGCCAAAACTAGGCCCAGTACAAACCAATAGTTTGCATTTTCTTCCAAAGTGATCATGATAAACTGAAAAATAAGCTATTACTTGTCACAAGAAATTTGATCGTTAAGGGTGATTTGGGGGTATTATAAATGTCACTAACCTATGCAGCAGCACAAAAAGGTGACTCATGAATCTTTGATGACTCACATATAATTTATGAAGGCCTTACTGGAAATTCGGTTTAATAATTAGAAAATTAATGATCTACTGTGAAACCAATCATTAAAATATTGCACATAATAGCAAATACAATGCTAGGCAAAATGCAGAAACCATAAAAGAAATACAAGGTGTGATTGTTCTGCTATTAATTTGTAAATTATTTTTGCTAAATAAAGGCCATACATACATACAGCATTTTAAGAATATCTTTGTAGATTTATTTTTAAATTATCACACATATTTTAAGTCACTTGTGATGGCCTGTTTACTTGGAGAACTGTTATTCTTCTCCTTCCCTCCTCTTTATTGACTTTTTGACCACTACTGATACTCTAAGCAGTAGTGAAGGCTCTAAAACATAGGAGTAGGAAAGAGAACTGATGGTGGTATTGGGATATTTTTCCAAGTTTGGCCTCTCTCTTCATTCAAAGACAATAGCTGGGGGCCCTTAAACTTTTTAGGACATTAAATTTAATATATGGAATAAATTCTACTTTTGCAATAGGAAGATAGTAATTCTGATTTTAAACTTCTTCTAAGTGACACAAAAACTTGAGGAGCACTTTTGAAGAGAGATTAAAGTTAAGGGCATGAGGACATTCAGCTGTCATTGGACCTGGTGTTTCTTAACTCTTTAGATATTAACAGATTTCTGCTTCATTGTGCAATACTCACTGTAGTCCCACTTACTGTATTTGTGCCCCCTTAAAAATGAAGTGCAAGTAATTATATAAAAAAGTTCATGAGAGACATTTAAAATAGGTACCTTCACATTATCTTCTAAGCTTTAAACTGCAAAAAATTCCATGCTTCTATTTGCCAAAAGTCATGTGAGTTCTGATGGACAGAAGAAATACATCTTCCATCTGAAATTTTATATGTATATTTATATAGAGAAAAATCAGGTTGGCTATGATAGTCAGGATTAATATCTAATATATTACTGCACTACTATGATTTTTAAGCTAACACTTGAGATATTTCTGTGTCTTTAGAATCATCTACGAGATAGGAGGACTTACAAAAACAAATAAAGTCTTGGAGAACTTACTTTGCTGGATTACCTACTCATTGTAATAGGGTTATAGAAGATCCCAGGGAGGTTTCCCAACCCTATCTCCAACTCTTGGCATCAAAATAAGTCCTAGAAATTGAAGGAAAATATTTTTAGTTATCTAATTGGTGTTCAAGGGAGGAAGGATGTGTGGAAAATTGCGATTTTTGTCCTTCACTTAGAGTGAGTACTTAAACAGGGATTTTCCAGGAACATTCACATAGTTTACTAAGAAGATGGAAAATACTTTTTTACCAAATTTTTCATATCACTAGATTTTCCTTCCCTCATCCAGAACTACAAAAAATGCTACAGCTCAAAAAAAAGAAAAAACTTTCTTATTAACTTTGGCAAGATAATATGTATTTCTATGTCTTAATCCTCTAAAACAACTACCTTTTTTTTTTTTTGCTAAACTTTGTGTAAGAGGTAAAACTTGAGAAAGAGTTTTAGTAACAAAAATTTCATCCCTGGTGAACAAGCAAAATAATAAAAACTGAAGAGATTACATGTAATAAGAAGTATTAGTAAAGTCATTTTAGCCCAGCAGAATCTTTAGTTCTGCCTGTTATAAATGGACACAACTGAAACACCTTGTTCCCTTTTTTTCCCTTCAAGTTTGTTTTATAAATCAAAATTAAAAATAAATATTTGATACTTATTTATGTGGTCTTCCTTATACTCTACATATATAAGATATAGCTGCATGTTGATTTTGTGAAAAATTGAAGATGTTGCATGGCATGAGAAAAGACAAAACTGAAGAAAAATATATTTGGGGATTCTAGTAGGGTAGGAGTGGGTTAAAATGAAATTTCTCATTTTGAAACTCACTCTCCTGCTTGTATGTTGAAGTCAAATTAGTGTCTGAAGCTCACAGAGCTGATTCTAAGTGCCAGTTTTATTGTGTCAGAAACCTCTCAAGACAAACTGTTTTCATAAGCTTTTGCCTGACATAAAGTACCAATGTCAAGATTCACTTACACAATTTTTTGCCCTTTCCTGCGTAGCAGAAATCTTTCAAAACCTGGGCAATTCAAAACATATTCTACTCGGGATCTATATCAGGGAGCCTTGAAATCTAGCTCTGATAAATACACAACATATCCCATTCAAAAAAATGTCCACTTTTGCCAAAGATATATGTCAGTCTTTCTTATTATATGTAAAATTATGTTATAAAATTCCTCCTCCTATTCCTCCTGTAATATTTAATTTAATTAAAAAACATGTAGCACTGCACTTGTTATTTTATGGAATTTTATTTGCATATTTAAAAGCAGTTTTGCAGCAATGTTTAGGAAGCAACAGATTTGTTTTTTGTTGTTGTGTTTTATTTCTCATGTACAGTATTGTAGGATTTGAAGCAAATAATTATTAGGGTCAGGGTACTGGAGTAGAAATTTTTTTACCCCACTCTATGGCAGAAATGTGATCTCAGATCATTCATTTTGCACTTGGGTGAAATACAAAGTAGAAAACCAGCAAAGCTTATCTGATTAGATTCACTTTTATTTCAAATTTTTCTTTACATCTCTTTATATGTAAGCAGAAACAGATGCGAAGGCATTACATACTATCAGTCAATCATGGTGTAAATGGCCTGAAACTCATTGTTAAAATTACACAGACATAAATATGTAAATAGTTCCCCCTCTTCTTTTTTTTTCTTTTTTTCATTTTTTCTCTCTTTTTAAGTGCAAACTACTGAATATATCTAAAAAAATATTTTAAGGGTTACTGCTAAAGAAGACTGCACATTTGTGTCTTAAACTTTGGCTTTGTTCTGACCACCTGCCTTACTGCATTACATGTATTATATGTGAAGTTACTTTACAGATCAGTTAGCAATATATTTTTAAGGAAATTGAATTAATTAGTTGCATAAGTTTGTTAGGTCTTCAGAAATGTGATTATTAATGCAGCCTGTGATATAAATTCAATTCTAAGAGTCATGCTTTTTGTTTAATGCTAATATAACGGTTATTGTATATGAAAGTTTTCCCACCACATCTGTCAAATTCATAAATGAAACCAAAGCAGTGTTGTCAGATAACCTGCAGTGGTCTAGAACATAATTTTCAAATACACATAACTGAGATTTCCAAAAAGCCTTTATAGTAGCTTTCCCTCAGGCTTCCATTCAGTGTGCAGGCTGGAAATCAAAGCTATGTAAGGAAAGATGTTCTTGCCTGTAGGATTGTGTGTCATTTCTTACAGAACCTGATGGATATAAAACAGGTGTGGTCAGGGACTGCACAAGGCCTGCCCTGTGAGTAATATGATTAAATCTTGTCTCAAACACTAGGACAAAATCTTTCTTGGTTATGCCTTAGGGTTGCTTTGTATTGCTTAAAAGTTGCTTTAAACCTTCTGAATGAGTTGTCTGCAAAATTGTTGGTAAATGATGTTTGAATACCTATAGCCCTTAGCAGGGCTGTATAGTTCTAAACATCCACTACTTTTCAAGCAAAATTAATGAACATTTTGGTTTCTTACTTTCTTAGTTTCTTATCTACAATAGGAATCCTTATTGTTTAGCTCACAATATTGGGATGAAAGTGTATAAGCATTAACAAACTTTCAAACATGACAGTGGTGTTAATGGTAGAAAAGGCTGTGAGCAAAGGATGCCTTTTACTGCGAAGAATTTTAATGGCCTGCAGTAGACAAAGCACAGAATGCTGTGAGGAACAATAAAGGAAAAAAAAATATTAAAGAACTACTTGTTAAGTGAACACAGTCCATCCTGTGGATTGAGCTTGAAGCCTTACAGAAAAATATTACACTAACCAAGAATAAGGCTTTTCTATACTGGATATATAATGGAGAACTGCATCATGAATACTGGGGCAAATTGTCATTACTTAAGTTTGGAAAGCTTGACTTTGCAATCATAATGTAGGTTTTTTAGCATCAGCTTTGCAGCTGTTATATGCTTATGGACATGTATATAAAACCTCTGCATTTTTTATGTTGTAAATGTCATCTGTCATAGGAAGGAGACAGATAGTTTTATAGATGTCTAAATAAAATGACAAAATGTTTGGGTTTGAAGGTATATAAAAATTTGAGAATTAGGTTGATCCATCCAGTTGTTAATTCTTTCAGGAAAATATGATCAATACATTTCCTGGCATAGATTTGTGATAAATAGAAAGAGATTAGATTGTGTTTTCAAAGTTTAAACTCATAAAGAATTCCATTGCTGAGGTCTGGACCCTATTTACAATTGTTAGGATTTTGGGATTTTATTATTTGCTTCAGTTTGTAAAAATTTCATCTTGCTTACTTTAAATAGAATGAATTGACTATTCTTGATTAGTTGCTTTGCAAATAAAGCAAGTGCTGACTATGTTTTGAAACAGTTGGGGAAAACAGGTGCTCATCCCAAATAAATATTATAGAAAGAGCTGTATGTAATCACAGCACAACTTTCTAGTAGTACCTTGTGACTTCACTATGAAGGCATTTCACATCCAATGAAAGTGCTGTGTATTAATCAATTAGTATGCTTGAAGGATTTTGAAGAGCTACTTAAGTGCTGATCATTAACAGTAATTTGCCCTATATAATGTTTTAGTATATGCCAGAGAGAAGTATGGTTGCGTGGTTGTGTCAAAAACTTGCCAAAACTGTAATTGCTGTGAAAGAAAGGAACTGGCCAGGCACCCAGCAGGTAGATATTGAAGAGCTTGTTGAGTATGTCATGCTTGCAAGAATGAAGATTTATTCAGAACTGGCAAAACCCCCCAGTGAAACAAACAACCAAAAACCCCCAAAAAGCACATTTCTATATGTGTTGCCTGGTAAAATTCAGGTTCTGCTAAAATTCAAAGACTTAGAGCACTGTTCAAAATACGTTAAAAACAGTGATACTGGAAGTTGTCAGATACCTTTTTTCCATCATGTCAGTGTAAGAAGAATGACTACTAATTAAAAAAAAGATGTAAGACTGTGAGACATGATGGAGGCCAAGAACTTGATGACATTTTGAAAAGATTATTTATATGTATCACAGCTATAAGAGTATCCATTTTTTAAAAGAAGACATGAACTGTACCAGCACAAGTGTAAAGGAGGATAATCTTTGAATTATAGACACCTGTGCTAAAAAAAAAAACTGTTGTAAATTTTTACACAGTACAAATTTATAATAATTGTTGAAGGTTTCTTCTGGTTTCCCTTTCATAATTTATTCCCAATGATTTTTTTAAATTCTCCTTCAGATGACAGCAGACACTACTGGAGTCACAACAGTGATCTTGTGATGATGCATTTGAATCTTGTAAACCTCATTCTGCAAAGGATACCTGCCAATGTATTTGACTTATTGTATTTATTGACAGCAATAGTGTCGTACTTGATTCTGTCAGAACAAGCAGAAACTTTTGATTTAGGCATAGGATGCTCGCCCACTCACTATGGTTATTTAATCTAATCATTATGTTCTTTTTATGTTTTCCTGTTGACTTAATTGAGGTCATTATCTGTCAGTATAACTTACATAAAAATATGATGACATTGATAATGTTGGCAATATTGCAAAGAATAGAATTAAATACTGGATGAAGATACGGAGGGGAAATGACAATGCATTTAGTGTAGCTATACTGGACAAGGTTACCAGCTTCAATAATGGAAAAAAAAAACAGGCATGTGAACATAAAAAATGCTACTTGTTTTGCAAATATCACAATAAAATTGTTATATATTAATGGAATGTCTTATAGAACTGTTGACACATTTTAGATTGTCGTTTAAATGATATACAATTTCATGATGATGGCTGCCATATACAAAGTATTTTTAAAGTACACCTTGTGCTATACTACTTCCAATGCCTTCAAACTTAAAATACTGAACCATTATGAAAAAAGAATATGAAAAACAGAAAGGAGGGATGTCATTTTGCAGAACCCCAACAACTATAAATGCTTTATTGTTAATGAGAACATTCAACCTATTGAAAACTCAGTGACACACCAAGAAAGTAATTTTAGTAAATATGCAGTGCAAATCTAGAATATTTTTCCTGGAATTTATAAATTAGAAACTTTGTTTTTTGATGGTTTAGAATGAGATATCATTAAACTATTCCCTAGACTAGGGCAAGGTTAAAACAGTGTACATGAAAGCAGCTTTTCATAAACTGCTTTTTAACCAAATGAAACAACTTTGCTTATTTTTATTTTGGAGGAAAAAAATCAAATGTGACCATTAATGATTGGTATTACCTGTCATTTTTTTGAAATCTCTCTGAGTACATGGATCTTTCAGCTGAATATTACCTGATGTAACACAGAGGCTAAAGAGAGGTCAAAGTACTGAGGGAATGTAAAACATTAAAACTCCATAAAAACAAATGAGATCAGACTGTTACAAATCTAAGAATTAGAACTGCAGAGGAAGTAGAAGTGACTAAAGAAAAAATATGAACTGCAAGATACTTCAGAAGACTGGATAAGGAATAACGAATAATTTTGAAAGTGTGTTCGCTATTCAGTTGTAGAGCACAAGTGTTTGATTATGTATTTTCTTCTTTTTATCTTTGTTAATGTTCATCACTTGAGGAAAGCAAGAGAACTAACAGTTCTCCTTGCTGTTTTAATTATTTTAATTCTAGCAGCATTAAAGAAATTAGTTATTGATTTTGTTGACATTTATATCTAATCAATTTTTTCAATGTTTCAGAATAAAGTATCTGTTGCAATGCACTTTGCATAGTGAAACTCTTCAAACAACCTAAAATAATGTGTACACATTACTAGAGCAGGCCAAGATTGTTTCTGTTTGGAAAATGCCAATTCAGTTAAATCAAATTTTGCAAAAGAAATTTATTGCTTTCAGCAGTATACCTGCAAAATTATTTTGAAGGTCTTGTGGTTTAACCCCAGCCAAGCGTCACACAGCCACCTGCCCCCTTCCCCACTAGCAAGACTGGGGAGGGAGCTGTAAGGGTAACTGTGAGAAAATTCTTAGGCTTAAATAGAGTTTCATAAGTAAAGCAAGAGCTGCACATGTAAGCATTCACTGCTTCCCATGGGCAGGCAGGCCTTCAGCCATTCCCAGGAAAGCAGACCTTCGTCACCATCAGTCCACATTTCTTCCCTTCCTGCTTCTTCCTCCCACTTTATAAACTGAGCATGATATCATATGGTCTGGAATATCTCCTGTGTCAGCTATGGTCACTTGTCTAGCTGTATCTAGACCTAGCCTGCCATACAACCCCAGTGTCCTTGCCAGTGTGGCAGGACAAAGAGTAGAAAAGGCTTGGCTCTGCGAAAGCCCTGCTCAGCAATAACAAAAACATCTCTGTATCATTAGCATTGGGTTCAGCACAAATTCAAAACCAGCCACTGTGAAGAAAGTTGACTCTACCCCAATCAAAACTGGCACAGAAAGGAACACATTTTTGGCCAAATGTGACGGGTAAAAAAATCACATATTAAAAATCAGTCTGGTGGTCATAAGCCTAAGGTATGATAAACAAGATGAAATTCCTCTTCTCTCAGATTCATAGCATGTACTTAGGTATCTCACCGGGTGAGTGCCCTAGTCATATAGCTCTTCCATACATTGACTTCCTCCTCTCTAAAGCTTTGTAAGCTGTTCTGTACGTCCCCTAGTCTTGAAACAAGAGACCCATATCAGTGTTACAGACTGCAAAACTTGTTTCCTATCCATCTTCATCTGTAATCAAATATTTTATTTCTCCTTAGGTTGAAAGTCTTCCTATAAGTTTCTGAAACATGAAATGGAGAGAAATCTGCTGGTGCAGTTTCATCCTCTCACTTTCCAGTAAGTAGATGCACAGCCACTTGTTTTTAGCATATGCTATGGATCTAAAGAGGATTACTCTAAAAAGGTCTAAGAGCCCTTTCCTAAGCCCCATAGAAAACAAAAAGGTTCTTTGATGCAGCTGACTTCACAGAGTAGTGACTTACCATGACTGGCAGTTCACAGACATATAAATTCTGGGGATGAGTTGAGGGTTTGGTACACCAAACCCTCAGCTCTTGTCTCCTTCATAAACAGCAGCTTTTTGCAGTTCAGCTGATGGTTGGTAACTTATTCTCTATTAGCAAACCTGCCATCCCACTATCTTCTTGACAGTGTTTCCAGCTGAACTGCTCTCTGAAGTTAGGTTCTTCATAATTTAAGGTAGAATTAGGAGAAAATATACACTTTTGGGATCAAGGAGTACATGTTTTGCAAGTACCACTTGTAGGTTTTTTTACAATTTATAAATAATAACTTCTGAGAGAATGAAGCATTTATTTTTTATTTTGGGAGACTGTAAATATATCAAAAGTGTTTATTGAGGCCTTTTGGGAACACAATCACTAAGTTTGTGCTGGGAAGCTAAAAAGTTCAGGAATGGGTTCAAGAGCTCTCCGTGCTTAACAGTACTGTTAATTGTTAGCATGATCCCTAGCTTGGTTTTGTTCTGTGCCAGCTGTGTGTGGGCATACTTAGGGAGTCACTAGGGACAGGAGATCATTCCTAATAGGCCATTTGGACTTGGCTACTGTGTTCTTGGAGGGAACAGTGCTGAGCTCTATGGACCAATAAGAGCTGTGCACTGCCAGCTGGCCTCAGGTCCAGAGAATGATCTATGGCCCATTTAATTTACTGGTGTAGATGTAGCCAGTAGAACTGTGGCCAGCACAAGAGCAGATGAAGAAAGAAAGTTTCAGTAGTTAAGATTGTTTTCACCCCAATATGAGCAGCCCTTCAAATTTCCTTTACCTAAACATGCATAAAAGCTTCTATTCTTGAAAATATAATTTTGAGGTCATAAAGAATTATCTTAGCCCTTTTAATTTAAACTGCCCAAGCTAGGGAGTGCTCTAGAAAAGTATTTATATGGTGCTCTGAGCGATTTCATACTTATCTATTTAATTATCTTCATAATAAACTCTGCCTTGTAACAGTAGGTAGTGCTCTACCTTGTTCTAATTAATGAATCAATTATGGGCAGTTAATGGACAACCTGCAGAGTCAGAGTATGCTAATTTAGAGAGCATCTAGTTAATTTGTTGAAACATACTGATGCTGTTCAAGCTGCCCAAAAATTGGTATGATAAAGTAGTCTTTCCAGACAGAAACCGATAGACACTGTCAGAAAAGCTGGAGTTAAAGACAAAGTAGTGTTTCTTTAAATCTATCACAGTGCTGAGACATATCACCCTTCAAAATGATGCTTCTTTAAAGACATTTAATGAATAATACATCAGAGACATGAAGAGCATACCTGTGATTGTGTATTAGGGTATAGTTCTGAGGCATGTGGCTCTTGGCGCTGAACCCATTCTTGTGTATCAACACCAGACAATTCTGGGATCCTGAGTGGATGTGCAGCAACGACAGATAATAAACTGGGAGCAGAGTGCAGTGCTGGAAAGCACTCAATAGTTTTTGTGCCTGTGTTTTGGAAGGGAGGGAATCATGGGTACCAGGCAAGGCTCTCAAAATTACTCAAACAGATGTCTTCCAGTATATGGAACTCAGGTGATGTAACACATAAAACAGGTGATGAAAATGTGTAGCAGTAAAACGGAGTTTGAATAGCAAATAGCTAAATAGAAAAAAAAACCCAAAACATTTAGTGCTACACTGTAAACAGAAAAGCTTCTAGAGATTTAATTGGTTGGTTTGCATGAACATCAGGGAGTGAAATTAAAGAGACCATTTCAGGGAAGATAAATTATTTCGACCTCTTGCAGAGGATTACCTCTTGAAAAATAATAAGGATCATGTATTATTAGAAATAAAGACACTCAGAGAAATTGATTAACTGATGAGCAGCAGGTCCTGAGCACAGGGCTGTACCTATGTCTGAGTGCTGGAGTTTGAGAGTGAAGCTGCTGAGAGTAAAACAGAGATTTGTAACTTTTCATTAAAGTGATTTTTAGTTCTTAATTCTCAAGTTTGTGTGAGTGTTTGAGTGGATGATGTGTATGTCTCCAAAAATGCTTAGAGAAAGATCTTGAACACTGAATACTGACAAATTTTCTTTGAATAACTGGTACAGTGATTGAAATAGTAATTCAAATATAATTCTCAAAACTTCCTGGTGAAAGGAAAATAAACAAGCACAAGAATACAGTGGGTGTTTGGCTCTTAAAACTTTCCGGTGTATGCAAAAAAAATGGTAGACAAAAGAGGATTGGAAACATTGAATGGGGTTTTCAAAGTGCTTGCTAAATCTCACATGGAAAGTCCTTGGGGCACCTAAATAACAGTTGGTTTACAGGTTTGCAGTACTTTCATGGAGTAATAGCCTGGTAAAGGATACAAAATGCATTCAGATTTCATCAAGAAAAAGAATGAGGTTGCATGACCTTTTTTTTTTTTTTTTACATACAGTTAAAAATATTCATTTAGAAGGAAAGAGCAACAAGGTGGCAAAATCTATATATGACACAGCTATTAATATTAACCAACTCAGGAAACTTCAGAGAGACCTAAGAACATTAGAATAGCTATACTGGGTCAGATTTTAAATCAGCTTTCTCCAGGAGTCTATTTCTGATAGCAAACATGTAGGAAAAGAACATACCAAGAAGAAAGGCAAACGTTAATATTCCTCCTGCTATACCCTCCTAGCTTCTAGATATCTGCAGCATAGAGACTTACCAAGAGAGAATATCCATCTGACCCTCTGTATTTAATAGATTCAGGGAATCTAATGAGTTGTGCAGCTTGATGGCAAATGAAATTCAATAAAGATAAATGCTAAGTAATGTATATTCCAGTAAATAATTTGATTTATACACATTACTGGGTTTTAAATTAGCTGGAGTCACTCTGGGAAAAAAAAAAATTCTAAGGCACCAGTGTGAACTCTTTGTTCTTTGTCATTTGTATACTAACTATTTGTATTGCAAAATCTCCAGATTTTCTGTTCAGACTGTTCAGACCTCTACTGTGCACATCCATTACATTCAGAGAGTAAAAAGTCTGTAGCCTGAAAAACCTTGCAATGTGAGTGTACCAACAGACAGGCAGATGTTGGAGAACAAGGAAACAATGAGGCAGTATTGATCAGAAGGGTAAGCAGTGGTGTCAGATTAATTGACCTTTGCTCATTCTGCATTGGTGGTCAAAAAGGAAACAACATGTTAGCATGTATAATGCTATTACATGAATCAATGAGTTCTAATCTTACCACCTCAAAAAGCAATAGTAAACCCAGAAAGAACTTAGAGCCAGACGACAGAAATTCAGAAAACAGAAATGTCGGATTCAGAGGTGATGAATAGTGGTGAAAACATGGTTTCAAGATGTGAAATGATAAAGGAATGAGCATATGCAAAGACTGCGTTGAGTGGATGTCCTTAATTAGCTATTTACGTGTGTTGGGCATAGCAGACAAAAATTTAAAAAAACAGCATTTGAAATATAAATTTTCCTCTCATACTGCTTACTTAATATATGGAATGAGCTGTTATTGTCTAATGTCACTATGATTGATGTCACTTCAGTTCTATTCAGACTGGAGCTGCAGGTTAATCTGGATAATGCCATGTGTAATTGGGATTCTCTTCTTCTAATAGTGCACACCTCTATGCATCTCAGCATTGTCCAATCACCGTCTCCTTCCATGAGAGACAGGAAAGCATTTTCCTCATGGACAGTTCAGCCAATAGTTGTTCAGCACTGGGTTTCTTGCTGTTCTCTCTGAAGCTCTTAATGCTAGTTACTCAATGTGAAAATAGTGGTCTGATGTAGACCCACAATTGCTGTAACCTTTAATGAGACATTTTATTAAATCTCAGAGTTGAAGTTGTAATGTATGCCTATAGATAACTGGCAATATTCAGATTTAACCTACATTTAGTTTTCAGTTCTGTCTCACTGCTAGACTGCAGGGAGCATTTCAGGAACGTCTTTCCTTCTCTCTCCCTTCTCTAGTACTCTGGAAGGAGGGAGAGGAGGGAAAAATGGCAGTGTTGAACTGATTTAGCTAAAAATGGTACTGCTAACTTCAAGAACACTTAGAAACTGCGCAAGAAATAATTCAGCATTTTGTCACTTCAGGGGTTTCCCATTCTGCTCTTACAAATCAGAACACTTCTTTGCCTCCCCCTTCTCATTAGGGAGAAACTGTATCTGGAGAAGCAGTCCCCAGGGGCTGCCTGCTGCTTACCCTGCAGGTGGCACTCCCCGGGGGCTTGCGGGCAGCCCCAGCTGGGGCACGGGCGTGTGGATCTCTGTGTAACACACAGCCGGGCCGTGCTCATGCCACTACCAAACTTAAGAAGGCTTTTTCTGTTAAAATGGCTTTTCTTTCTTATTCCATACATTGTTTGGGGAGCAGGATGTAAAATGAAATTAAAGAGAAATTGCATTATCTGAGAATTCTGCAGTGCTAATAATTTACAACAAGGTCTACATATATATATATATATATATATATATATATTTTCTCTAGCAGAGAAGACTGTTACTCTGTAACAACAAGGTCTGATTAAAGACAGGAAAAATGAGAAAGAGATGAGTGGGCAGACAGGCACATACTATAAGTGCAACAATTTTCTAGCACTTATTTTATCTGAGGAGCTGAAGACCTCTTGTTGTCCTTCAAATGAAATTGCAGGCATTCAGTGATGTTTATATGCACAAAACACCCAAACAAACAAATAAAAAACCTCTGCAAAAAACTCTTTTCTGCTCTTGCTACTACTCTCAATAGGAGCATTGCATTGCGATGACAAAACATTGAACAAAGAAAACCTGCACTTAAAGAAAAGCTTTAAAATTGGCTTCCAAGGACAACATATTGTTCCAGCTCAGAATAGAACTCTGCTTTTTAAAAGTCAGGGTTTGCAAGTCAGTCTATTTATAGTGCCAAGGTTTATTATTGTGGTGTTCAAATTTATATACAGAACACTAAATATTATGTTATAAGGGGATAGTGCTTATATTTTGTGATTTGTTTATGTATTTTTTTAAAAATTGCACAAGCATGAAGCATAGTTTCTAGAATATGTTTTATGGAACTATGCAAGCCACATTGTGGTCCATAACAAAAATGGGGCCAAAATGACTGCACCTGATTGCTGCGAGTAAGGTATTAGTGAATATTCACTCTTATATTTTTCTCTCTACATATATATTCCCATATAAACATCCTTCTCACAAACTAATAAAATGGTTCACCTTGCTAAATGTCTCTTCAGAGATGCCACTTCAGTCCCTTCAGAGCACAGAAAATGTGATGCAGATTCTAGGCTGATTGCAGATTAGGGCAGATATATTTCTTAGCACCTCTTCTGCAGTCCTGTCTTCTTAATGTGTCCCTTTGGCAGAGCACTCAGGTGAAATACAACAAGAGGTTGTTGAATTATCTTAGAGCTGTGGTTTCCTAAGTTAAGGCTGTCCTGTCTGTGAAAGGAGCAAACTCCTCCTTTGCTGCTTGGTGAGGACTCTTGAACCACTCATTGTGGTCATCCAGATCATGAAGTTCATCCTATTAAAAGGCAAACCCAGAGGAAAATAAGCGGTTCTTAGCAGAACAGTCCGTGAAGTGTCTGATTGCTTGCTGGCACAGTGATGTCATGGGGTGGAGGTAGACAGGAACACCACAGAGGTTGGAGTCAAACTTGCATTTCAGATCAGCTTCCAACATTAGGCAGCTGTGCCCTCAGTTACTTCATTTGGTACGTCTCTATTCCAGGACCCCACAGTGCTCCTAACACACCAACTAAAGGTCCAAGATGATTGTTTGTACTCTTCAGTGATGCCGAGCCTTGGTTTGTAAGATGTTAAAACTTGTGAATATTGAAGTCTGAATATACCCCTGTGGCATCTCAACACTGCATTTGGTAGGATGTTATGCTACTGAAAATGGCTTTCAGGAGCTTTTATATACTTGTAAGGCTATTTGTAATGTGAAGTTGACTTGTCTAGACAGTAGAGAATAACATATGTCATCAACATTACTGACAGTTTTGCCAACTTTTAGTAGTGCAACACTTCTGTGGATCAGGCTATAAGAGTAGGTTGTTTCAAGAACCACAGAACAGATGAAATTAGTCATTAGCTGTGACTACCCAAAGCTGTGCACATTTGTGTTTGCCAGTCAGTACACTTGGCTGACTGGCCAGTAGGTACATGTGTTCTGCTGCCAAAACAAGACATGTAACAGATGAATTCTGCCTGTCTTTCCCTTTCTGGTGTTCTCCTTTAACCAAACAATATTCTTCATGGAACTTGCAGGAATTTCATTATCTTTGACACCTCAGCTTCTCTTTCCAATTCACTGAAAATTAATCAATAATGCAAAATGGCGTAAGTGTGGCCTGACAAAGAAATGTACCATCAGTTAAGCTGTATAGGCTTTAAGAAATGGACGTCAAAATACATATTTAAAATAAAATGTTGCAGCAATATTGCAGAGATTGGAACATAATATTCATATCAATTGTTACACACTTGAGCAGAAAACAGTCCAGCTTTGAAAGGATATCCAATTGCTTTTGTTTCAGTGTCTTATCTCCGTTTCTCTTTTGTCTATACATTCCTATTGATGTTTAACCACTCTCCTGTATATTGCCAATTGCCGTTTTTTTAACTGCAAATCACATAACTTTAGGCAAGGACAATATTATTGTGCTAATATTGTTATAATATGCTATTAATATGCATTATATAAATATTTCATAAGTTAATTGCCTGGAATTACAAGCACCATAAAAATCTTATAGGAGGAAGTCCTCATGAGTAGAGACAATGCAGTCTGTTTTCCTGCTCGGAAAAATTTTACCCTCAGAAGCCTGTCTATTGCTTCCCATTATGTCAGGTAACCTGATAAAAGATAATTCTTTCTACAAAATCCATCCTTCTCATGTGCCAACAAGCATTTTGTCTACACCACTGCTGTGTGATGACTAACAGTGAAGGCAGCCCCTGAGCTATGCTGCCTTATGTGGGGAAACAAGTTAGCTGATTTTCAGACTTCTGAGGCCAAGATGCAGCTAAAGATAACATTTGTACCACTTTAAATTATTTAAAGAGGCAAATCTCACAAGAAAGAAGGTCTTAAAGTTTTTTTTCTGTGGTCTTAGCATCTCTTCCCTCACTTTTGTCCCAAATAGACTCCTCCCCATGTATGTATTTTCAAAATGCCAGCTTCGTTCTCTAACATATTGCACCTCTCTCTGTGGATAGGTTCCCTATTGAAGTGCTAGGCTCTCTTGTGTTTCTGACTGACAGCTAGTATGTCAATCTAAAAACTATCTTTAAAATGTATTAATATTTTCTCATTGTCTCTCTTAATTTTCATGTGTATTTTTATATTTATCTCTTGACAGATCATCTTTTTTTCTTGTGCTTGAATAAAGAGCATTACTGTAGGCCTGGGGTCGGCATGTGATAGGAAACTCCTGTATATTAGTACAACATTGGGACAATGGATACAGGAGGGTAGAATAAACCCTCTATCCTAGTGGTGTTAAAGAGTAGAAATAGAAATGGAACATTCCCATCAGTTTTGTATGTTTTTAAATCATAAAATCATAGAATATCTCTAGTTGGAAGAGACCCGAAAGCATCACCTAGTCAAAGACCCAACTATATAAATACACACATGGATGTATGTGTGTGTAAGAGAGAAAACAGTATTCAGTATCTTTCCCCTTATCTTGAATTTTGTTGTGGTGATTCTAATTCAATTCCAAATTCAATTCCAAAGCCCTGTGAACTGTGTCAGTTCCACTGACAGATGGCTGAGGGAAAGACACCAAGATCTACTCAGTAGAACCCATTTAAATGGAATGGCTGAATTAAGCAGGCGCATTGTGAAGTTGGGCAGAAGATAACAGAATGTTATGACTAGCACATTTCAACAATCCATTTTTAGAAATGTCAATTGCTCTGAGTTAGTCAGAAAACAACAGCCCCTGGCTGTGCCCAAACCCTAACCCTGAGTTTGAAGGACAGCCATGGCTAGCAGTTGCCAGCAAGTAGTAGGTGTGATGCTGAACACCTCAGAACTGTTTCTCATTCTGTGTGTGGCTGGTGGGAACCACCACTGCAGGTTATACACCGTGTGCACAGTGAGCTCATAGCACACACAAAGCGCAGACTGATGTCTTAGATTGCACAATACCTGGAATAACTTTAATACAGACCTGACATCCAGTGTCTCAGCTCATTCAGATTCTTTAAATGGTCCTGTCTTTCCAATTTTGGATCCTTCCTTGTCACAACAACTGAACTGTCCTTACTGAACTAGTTTTACTAGCACTACATTTTGTTAATCTTGTGACTAATATATATTTTTTTCAAGTAATTTGAACAAGAAATCATTAGATAAATAATTCTGCCCATCATGTAAATTTGACAGATTCCCATCTGCACAAAGTGGACAGGGGAAAATATGGGGAAAATAGAGTTATTTCCCTGTCCTTGCACTTAGTGGCCTGTTCTTGCCCCCTTCTTCCATTTTCCTGGTGTAAGTTCATGGTTACTGGGTTAGGTGAACTCTTGGTCTGAAGCAGTTAGCCTGTTCAGTTCTGTAGGTAGCTTTTAGTCTGGTGTGGAATTTAATTAAGCATGTGTGTTTTTCTTCAGTGCAAATGCAGAATCAGATGAACCTCCAATTCCTTCAAGAAATCCATTCTCCTTCAAGATTTCTAAACAAGCCAGCTAATCAACACTTCCCATATTGAGTAAGAACATTTGCTTAGGCATTGGGTGACCCTATTGCCCAGGCGACTTATTGTCTCTGACATTCTTCAACAGTTGCACATACTCAGTCTCCTAATATGTCCCCAAAGCTGAAGCTTTTATTTTTGTGAACAGAAAAGCTTGTTTAGATGCCAGAAACATTTCTGCCCAGATTGTAACAAATCCTTGTTTTTCAGCCCTCACTAAGAAGTGGAACGGTCCTGGTTTGTTCAGGCTTTTCTTCTTGAGGCACTTAGCACATATCACAGAAACATAAAACTTTTTCTTCCACTTTTCTTCAAATTTACAAGAAAGCCTACCCTGACAGACAGTATCACAACTACCAACCTTGCAGCTTTGGAAGATTAACTGAGAAACCCCACAGAGCCTGCTAACATTATATAATTGACTGAGGAAGCACTTCTAAGGAATAGTATAAGGAACTCCCTCCCCTCTAGACTCAGCATTGGCTGTTTGCTTTTGAAAAGCTTTTTATTTTTGGGAAGGGAAGGGTGCAGGGGGTGGCAAGGAGAATGAAGACTTGACTGCACTTTTTACTGCTTTCAGAAGGAAATTCTCAGCCGTATTCATGCAGACTGTTCCTGTTTTGTCACTTGTCTGGATTGTTTGCCTCTGCTTGGAAGAATTAAAGCATTTTCAGAAAAGTAATCTTATCGCATGAGAGGGCAATTAGACATTTCGTAATCCTATCACCCCTGTGCTGAAATTACCATGCCCAGTTAGCAATAATTTTGCTTCTAAGAACAGAGTGAGCAGCAGCACAGCATGAATTATTTAACTCGATGCCGTGCTTCCTGTGTTCAAGTCACTGGAATAATACTGGCACCACAGACAGTAATTATCCCCAGCATAGAGTAGAAACAGTTAATGGAACCTGCCTTTTAAATCAATATTATTAATTCAAGGAAAGAAACAGCATGTACTATCTGACGCCTATGGAGTTTTGATCTGGGCTTGATGTCACGCTGAAGTAAGTGGTTACCATGGAGATTGGAGCTGGTGTCTGCGTATCCCTCCCTGCCAGCGAGCTGTGAGGAGTGTTTTTGGAGAGGAAGTACCCATCTGTAGTCAATCACTATTGTTCTGGCAGAGCCACATGCCAGCCTCACTGCAGCCCTCCGAACTGCGTCACAACACAGCAGTGTCAGTCCCTCTGAATAAAGACTCCCTGTTGAACCAGATTTATCCACCCTGCCATTTTCACTGTCAGTTGATTATCTGCTTGTATTTTCTGGCTGCGTTAATGCAGTCTCTTAGCACTGTTATCACAGGATCCCTACAGCTTGATACCTCACAGTTCTGGATGGATCTTCTTGTGTTTCCTTGCCTTCTTTGTCACCCTTTTCACTTAATCAAGGGAAAGCACCCATACTACATCAGCCACTTCTCTTGTTTTCTTTCCTCTAAGGTGCAGAAGACCTTGAAAGCCTGGATGTGCTTTCTCTCCTGTACAAATTCATAGCAACCAGAAACTGCTTGTAATAGATCCTTTTATTAAATCATCGTTATTAATTGCCAGCATATGTTTCTGGAGCAAAGACTGGCAGTTTGGCACAGTCCACCATGATTACTGAATATACCTGTTCATTAACCAATTAAGTAATGGGCTAGTATGCCAATGGCATAGGAAATCAAGGCATTATTACTAACTGGAAGATGTCAGACAAAATTAATTCTGCTACCTGAAGACAATGCAATGAGACATCTTCCCGAATACCAAGTGGAGTTTGTGTTCTTATTTTATTTTCCTCCTTCAGTACAATACTCAAAGTAATGTCTGATAATTTTCTGCCAGAGATTCCGTGAAGTGACCGTCTGAAATACTATGCACAGAATTAATCAACTATGATGGAAAAAGATTTCTTTAACTATTTACCCCTTTATTTTACTTCTCTTCACCCTCATTTTTCTCTTTTCTGTCTCTATTTTGTTTATCTCTTATGTCAAGTAAAGATGCATTTGAGCTATCTAGGGTTCTCATTGAAAGTGATGCAAGAGGTTTTTCACTACAGCTGTTGTATGTATCCTCTTCTGCTATCATTCTTGGAAATAACTGAACATTTTTATCAGAAACATCAAGATGAGTCAGCTTTAAGCAGATACTCGGCATGAAAAACCGCAGGAAAAACAATCAAAGTTTAATAAATTCCAGTAATGATAAACATCTTGGTTGTAAAGAATGTGTCTGCCAGGGATGTGGGGTTCTTACCTAGCCACTGAATATTTTCTACATACACTGCTACCAGTGGTAGGTCGATTACCACTTGAGTACTCCCAGCCTGGGTACAGGTGTAGCATTCAAACCTCAGCTTGCATTGTATGCTAACTTTCCTAATTACATGATGAATGCAGTTTTATATTTGCAATCTGCCCTACTGCTATAAACAACACAAACATTTCTTTAGTTCTAGATGGGGTGGTTCAGGCAGGGCTGCTGTAGAATTGTGATTGCCAACTGCAGGGATGCACAGGAAAAGAGCAACGACTTCCCCTCACTACCACCCCCTCCAACATGTTTTATTTATATATCTTCCATTCCAGCTGGCATGCATACTGGCAACTCTGGCGTCTCTGACCCTGAACTAAACTGCTGCAGGGCTGATCAGGAGACTTGACAGGTACTTGGTGAAGCTGAACTGCTCAGCAAATGTTCTAACTTTACTGACTCTATGAATTTTAAGAGAAGTTTGAAAGGGATGTTTCTGAACTTATCAATTCTATAAGCAGCATGTTTTTAGATTTCCAAAAGAATCATCATATCATGTGATTTTTCGTTGTAATTGTAGGGTTTGCTGTGTTGTGAGGGCTGACTGACAATTTTTGAGCTGTTGAGGTAGCCAGTTTGGATGAAGAGTCCAGCCACACCTACATAAACAAAGCTAATTTGCAAACAGACAAGCAGTATATCTAAGCTAAGCAAGGGAACATAAGTTTTCACTTCTGAAAGTGAATGGCAAGTTCTATTCCTAGTCTTGGAGTGAATGGAGGAAAAAAAAAGAAAGCATTACTCTCCAGGTGAAAACCCCTGCTGCTTGGAAATCACATAAGGTTAACAGGGAAAAAAAACAATATTTGGAGAGATGGATGAACGTTTTTTTTTAAAGTATACCTAAACTATCCATCAGAAATATATAGAAATTGGCATATTCTCACGGAACATGTAAATGTTACTGAATTTTCATTTTGACAAGGCTTTCAATTAGAAAGCATCTAGACAAGTTTGCTTTCTTCTACACAAGGTTGGGAATTTTTCACCTGGTTGATTGAAAATCCTAACGTATCAGCTACAGGAGAACTTGGACTATTTGTTTTTTTTAATAATTGCTCAGAGTGACCACCTTACATCTGAGATATCTGGGGTTTATGGGATCTCCAGCTTTAATGCAACCTGCTAAGGGAGGGAATCCAACTCTGAGTGGGCAATTAATAAATAATTTTGGTAACCAATGCGACATTTTTGATAAAGCAGGACATATGCAGGTAAAAGTCACATAGCATTCTAGACAAGGATACTTCATCCTCCAAATCAGGAGTTCTCACAGGATACTTGTCACACTTGAACCACATTCATTTATTTAAATTAAATATGTTCCTTGGGCAATGTTCATCTCTTGTAAAAGAGATGATTAATTCTACATGGAGGAAACTCTTTTGTTTCTCCAGCCTGAATTATCTGGGTTTTTTTCTCTCCTATTCTACAAAATACCACAAGGAAAGAGATACAACTGCTGAATATAATTGTAATTTTTTTTTTTCTGTTTAATCTTTTTTTTCTATTCCCTGCTCTCCCTTATACAACAGGGAAGTAATATTTTCATAAACTGAAGGAGTCTGTATGAAGACCAACAAGCAAATATGTTGGAGTTGGTCAACAATTTTGAGACACTGAGGTGTGAAGCAACTTTTTGGTTGCTTTTTCCAGAAGTTTGACTTCAGAATTCTTCTAGAATAATGCAAAACATTTGAGCCCCTTTGTGATCCTACATCCTGTAAGTCCTAGGACTCTGGATTCTAGAAATGTTGTCTAATAAGGAAGCTCCCTACTTTTGTTGGAAAGCTTTTTTATTTCAATATTTCCAAATAAATTAAAAAATATTGGAATTTCACTTAATGTAAATACTTTCTTTTATGAACATTACCAATTGGTTTGTTAATTTTATTTTTAGGAAGTTAATATTTTTAAAGATACGGACAACTCTTATTTTACAAACATAGTAAAGACTTGAAGCTTTGCTCCAAACTTAAAATGAATGAAGAATATAAATAGATGATTTTTTTTTCTTGTTTACACTATTTTTTTTCAGTCCATTTGTATTCTTTAGCATCTTTTCAATGCACTCAAAAGGATATGTTCAACCTCTGTCAGCAGTCATGGCCTATTTTATGTTCTGAAAAGCCTTGCCAGAACGGTCCCCTGAAGCAACAAATGGCCCAATTTATTTATGAAAGTGCCAAAAAAACTATTTCCAGGAAGTTCATAGGTCAAGAGCTTGTCTGAAATAGAGAATACCTTAAAGACCTATTGCACTGTTTATTATTTAGTGTGTATGTGTTGCACTCATGCCCTGAGGCCACCACCAAAATCAAGGAAGTTGAGGAAGAATGAAAGAATGATGATCTTGCTTGCATTTTGAGACTCTCCTCATAGCTTTATCCATCTATGTACTGTCATCTCCTCTAAGTCATCAGTTTACCCATCAAACAATTTTATTTTTAAAAATCTCCTTTCATTAGCCTCCTATTTCTGTTTTTTACCTGACAGCTCTCTTGAGACACGTATTTTACCATAGTGGTTATATCCAGTAAAAGGATGCTTAAAATGTGTGATTCATGATTTGTCTTTTTATATTCCTTCTTCTTTTACATGCACACAAAATTGTATGAGATGTGAATAAAGTATCTCAGCAACTTCTCCAGGCTTAAAAAAGATTTCAAGATCACTTTTTTTAGAAGATCTTTGGGAAGGGAGGTGCTTCTCTGTGTACAGAGCCACAAGGCTCGTAGGGAACTAGAGCAATGTTCAGCAGTCCTAATGAGAAAGCCCAGCAGACCAGCTGCTCGTAATAAGATCCACCTAATTCTGTTTCTTTGTTTACCCATCTCCTTCCTAGTCCTCCCAAATGTTCTAGTTTGACTTTTCCTTCAGTCATGCAGTGAAATCATTCTGGGTGACTAAGACCTGCCTTCCTGCACTGAGGCATTTTATAGAGAAAGTGGAGAATTTGTGAGCAAAGCTCTGACCATAAGGATATAAGAAGGATCTAGTGGTAGGGAATTTTTCAGGTTGTATTTTTGTAGGAAATACAGATTTCCCCCTTTTTAAACAAATCCATAGAAGGTACACTACATATACTGCAACAATTCAATAATGTGAAAAAAGCTTATTTATAAATATTTACTACTTATCAGTGTTTGTGAGAGATGACAGTATTTTTATATGCTTAGCCCAAATTTGTAAAATATGATAATATCTAATAATGAATACAGGATGAATTTGTCATGCTTATTGCACACATTTCAAGGAATAATGTAACAAAACCAAACTTTTAGGTTCTATAGTGGAACAAAACATATATGAAATTGTTCAGGCCTCCAGGAAAGATGAATATTAAGGGACAACAGGATGAAGGGGAATATTTGTTATAATTTTGCGGAGTTAGAAGAGCGATTGGGCAATAGGAATTAATCTATATTTGTTCTGGTTTAGGGATAAGTTTTGCAGGGGTTAACTAATGTCAGGCTCTGTTCATTTCTTTGTGCACCCTGTGGAAATGACTGCTAACCTTTAATTTATTTTTTCCTAGTGTAAAATTTTGTCCACTTGGTTGGACTGGGGTCCAATTACTCACTGTGTCTGGAATTTGTGTTTTTAAAGTTTGACTCATTTGAAGTCTTTTTATGCTTACATTCTGAGTCGGCATAAGCAGGATGAAAAATGAGACTGCAGAGCACTGAGACCAGCAGAATTTTCAGCATCTGCATGCAATAATGTGATTTGACTGACTTGTATGGACCTGAGCCCAAAAACTACAGAAATGAATCATTTAGGCCATATTAGCTGACATGTGGAAGATGGTCCTGCTATAAAAATCATGTTGATTACAACAGGCAATCATTTTCAGAAAAGCAGATAGGCTTGTCTTGGTTTTGTGCCTTAGCTTATGTTCCTCTAGCCAGTTTCCATCCTACTGTATGTAAAATAGCTTGTACATCTTTAATAATCACATGAAATTGGTTAAGAAAAATATCCAAAATTCTATTCATCTGTACTGCATGGAGGTTTGGTTCATGAGCTTCTGAAGAGAGAGAGAGAGGGAGAGGGAGAGAGAAAGCATACAAAGTGTACTGTATCTTCAGTACAATCCAGGTTACTACACAGAACCTCCTACTCACCACACTTTTGTGACTCACGTATGCTAAGCATAATGATTCCTCTATTCTTTTAATGTGCTCTCATGCTAATTTTCTCATTTACAATTATAAATGTTACATTCACTTTAAAAAATTTGACAAAATCAAATTTCCAAAAATATATAATATAATGGAAAAATTTTCACTCATTCTCAAACCAATTTTTTTTGTACATTATTGTAGCTCTGTTACATTAACTTTCTACAGTATATGCCATGATAAAATATTGGGAAAGGTGCTATTAACTATATTTTTCAATGCACTTTCTGTGTGATTAAGTTTGATATTACTGAATTTGAATAAAACATTGATCATAGAACTGTTGAACTTCTACTAAAATCTTGACTCTAAAGATTCCTCTTCGATTGCATCTTATTATTCTTCTTTCTTCCCTGTTTTTGAATTATGTAACAGATTTCTTTCTGCCCTTTTTGATGTACTGTTCATTCTTAATATTCCAGGAAAATGAGATTATGAGTTCACTTGAATCCAAAGACTGATTTCCGTGTTAAAATGCAACCAGAGAGTTATAGAATATATATCACTTTCAATAATTTGCAGTGATGTACAGAGATGTATCTCTATAGTTCATAAAAGCCCCTATCTATTAGTCAGAAGGAGCTTTTAGGTAATTTTTATGGCATGGATAACTGTCCACCTACAAAATCAGGTAGGGTGCTGAGAAAGGCAGTAGTATGCAAGCAGAAGGCAAAGTATTTTCCTGATTGTCTTTGAAGGATGGTAAAATTCTGTCTGGGTAAATGGAAATTTTGCCCTGTTGCATCTGAAAAATCTTTCTAAATATTACAGAATTTAAATTCAAAATATTACAATAGTGTAACAGAATGTAACAGTTTTGCAAACTTTAAGATACTATATTTTTTCAAGTTCAAATTTTCAAAGAGCCCATGGGTCTTGCTATCATATGCAATGAAATGGTGTTCAAAGGTGCCCATTGTTTCTGTGTCAGGATGGTAGCACTGAAGCCTGTCAAAGTATTCTGTCCTCATGGCATGAAGCCTCACAGAGAAGCAGACATTCTGAGATGTTTGAAGTTATACAGCAAGTGATGCTTAGTTGCAGACTCGACTAAAATTAATGAGAAAGTTTATTTTCTTTTTGGAGAAGATCTGAACTTGCTTTACCTGTGTCCAAGCTCAAGATGACATGAACAAGTTCTGCTCTGAAGGGCCTGTGCTTGATCTGCTGCGATAAGCTCTGATGGGTGTATGGCAGTGTTTGCTTTGGAGTCTGTAAACCCCTTGTTGTGATGAAGTGCAAGCAAAGCAAACACAGGCCTAGGCACCAGACTGAAGATTTACAGTGCATTATGTAAGGCCAAGGCTCAAATACACAGTCATCCCCTGACCTGGAGGTAAGACTTTTGGAGATAAGGGGTTTCCCTTCTTCAAATAGATATGGGAGACAAGCTAAATTAGAGAAAACTAGACACAATAATATATCCCTAGGAGCATTCTGCAATAACCCCTTTTTTCAGATGCTATTAGTTCTCAGAAAAGACTTTGAATGAACCTACATAACTCATAAATCAAGAATTATGTATTCTGGTGCCTTTTTTAGAGCCTTTATGGCAATAGCACCCAATGTGTTCTGCTGCTTGTTTTCCCTAAGAAGTCCTTCTGCTGTTTCTGGTCAGTAAATTATTTGTGCTGAGGTTCTCAGATGCCTCACAACAGAGGCTAAGTCAATACTAGTAATGATTAATTGTGAAATAATGCTAGGTCTCTTGGACCCTCTCACCACTTTTGTCTACCTGAAAATTGTTTCTTTTACTCTCAGAAAGTTGTGTTCTTATCCACTGTACTCAGTAGAGAATAAGTTTTAAGAATGTGTTAAACCATTAAAGTAAGATTAATAGATCCAAGGAAGCATCTATACCTTTCTGTTGTCTGGATAGGAAATTTAACAACTAGCTTAGATTAAAAGCTGAAGGCAGGCCTTCAACAGGCTAAACATCTGTATTTGTGCAATTTCTTGCCTACAGTATTGCAAATGTCTGCAAAGCTAGTGAATATGATTAGTGGTGTAAATAGAATACAGAAGGAGCTAGAAATTGCTTGGACAACCCAAAAAGCATTAGATATCCATGTTGAGACAGATTGAGACACTAAATTTACATGAGTACAGGAAGGCAGCTGCGTGTGAGCCAGCTATTTAATTTGCTGCTATAATCAGTGAGGGTGCAAAACTCAGTTGCCTAACACGTTGCCTGAGGTGCCCCAGGGTACACAGCATAGCCTCCCACTGCTGCAACCAAAGGGTGTGGGCTGCCCTATAGGCACCATGCCATACCTGACAGCCTTCAGCTGGCATCCTGGACTTCTGGGGGATCTCAGATGATGCTAAACACCAAAGGTTATACAGAGATGAATGTCAGATCTAGTCCATATAGTGAGCAGAAGTTAGAATGTTATTCATCTCAGCCTGAAATAGTCATCCACTTTTGACCATCTCAGTAGCTCTCTGTGCTGCCCTGAATCAGCTGACTAGATTAGGGAAGACTGTAACTCAGCTAAGACACTGAATGTGCACCTAGTTGCATGTCTGGCTCTGGAGCTGAAATCCACCCACAGCTGAGTTCTGAAGGAGGGTGAGATGAGTCCCTTTCCCATCAGCCATGACAAGAATACATGACAGGCAATTCTCCCACCCTCGTGTTAGCACTGTCATCCTCAGTTTGAAGAGGCTTGTCAGGCTGTTAGCAACAAGCTGTTTATTGAAAATGTCAGTTATGTAACTTATGACTATTTAAATAGTTTTTTCTTTATATTACAGTAGATTAACATCATTTAAGAATTACTCTCACTTCCCACTTTATTCATTCTGAAGTTTACGGAGTTCTGATTTTTGCTAAGACATCAGTGAATACAATAATTTAAGCAGTCTGACATTTCAGCAGCCATCTTTTCCTCCAGTTTCTTTTTTTTTGTTGTTTGTTTGTTTGTTTTTTGAGGGACAATACAATGTTTAGCAAAAACAGATCACTTGTAATAATGCTATTGGCTATGCAACTTTGGAGAGAACTTTTTCTGCAATGTTCTCTGTGTGAAAGAGCCTGGGCATCCCTTAAACATATTATTTTGTAGAAGAAAACCTAGCAGACTAGATGACAACACCCTCCCCCCCAATCCATCAGGTATTGAACTTTACATTGGATTAACTCCAAAGAGTAAAATCGTGTTAAGTATAGCACTAGCACAAATCAATGGTACAATTCAGTTTGTCTAAACACTAGTTAGTTCATATGAACTGGACCATACTCAGAAAACATAACTTTCATTAGACTTGCTGGCATAGGGATTGTTATTGCTATCAGCCTAGATGTAAACTCAGTGAGTTAATTCAGAATTATATGAACATAAATGGAGAAAATATATGCTCTTGATACATGGGCACTATACTTAGAGCAATGATAAACTCAAAGGTGAAGTAGAGCAGTCACATGATCAAGTAAATGAATTTTCTTTAAGACTAAAACTGCTTATCCTTAGTTATGCCCCCTTTCTTGCTCAGAACTGTACCTTTAAAAGTCACCTCTGATTTAATCAGGCTGTTGAAATTCAACATATATGCACACAAAACCAGAGTGCAGGTAAAAACTACAGAACAGATTTAGCTACACAGGGACACAAAAGGAAGCAAGGACCTGACCTTTTAAATTTATACATCTATTTACATGAGTTGGAAGTGTATTTTTGTCTTAGAAGAAAGAGTGTGTGAGATGCAAGCAGCTCTCTTGGTTCCTTGATCTACACTACTGTGGTAGGGTTGATGTATGTGATGGGCAGTAACAAATGAGACTCAAAAGCAAGGGGGGGAAAGTGCATTAAATTGTGGCTTCTTAATTTCTGTCCTAAGGCACGGATGGACAAATGCAGCCATATGATACTCTGTGCTGTACTACACTGAAAAAACTAGCTTCTAAAGCATAACAGGTTTATTTTTACAAACAGATTTCCACCTGTACTTTGCTCTTTCCTTAGCATATTGGTCTGCAAAATCCACTGTGATGTGTGCAATGGTATTTGGTAAGAAGATATTCTACGAGAAGGCTTTTAATGTATCTATAAAATAGAGATATGGGAATATATTTTGTAATCATGCTAAACCAGTCACAAGACTTGAATGATACCAGAATGTCAAAGGCAGTAAAAGATCCACACTGTTTACGGATGTAAACTGGGCTACAATTATCTCTGTATACAAACACCTTTCAATAAATTCCCTATCATTTGTACACACAGATGTAAATTGGACTTTCCATTATAACAGCTGTGAAGAAAAGTTCTTTTATATTTCATTCTGAAATTTCTTGACCATTACGGTCTCTTCGAGCTTCTATGAAAGCTTACCCTGCTTGTAACAGTTGTGTTCTGCTATACACTTTAGATACACAATAAGGAACATTTAAACTTTTAGACAAAATAGGCAAAGAGCTGATAGAGCAAAACCTAATTGTGAAAAACAACACACTGACCCCTAATATCTAAATAAAAAAATGAATTATATTTTATCTTTAAATTGCATGTTGAGAAAGGATGAGGTGGAAGGAAAGAGACAATGCAGTTTGAAGGGTCTTGTTCTGCAAAAGTCAGAGCTAACTGCAGCATTTTGTGTCTCTGTATATCAGATACCTTGGCCAAAGTTTGTTACATAGAGAGTCTAGGCTTCACAAACTCTTTCTCTGTGCTCTGTAGTACATTAACTTGTACTACTGGTATTTGAGATTTAGTTTAGATATGCAGCCAGTCTAAGTCAAGTACCCCAAAAACTGTTTTCAAATTACTAGGGTAACCCATTTCTTAATAACCACAGAGCATAATTTAGACTAATTTTATTAACTTTTGAAATTACAATGGTATTCCAAGGTTGCTTTGTATGGGGAAAAAACATGAAAACTGTACAGGTAAAAAAGTATTAATATTTTGCATACCACTACTGCAGAATTTGAAATTTTACTGTCTTTCTTGCCCTCACAATACAAATTTGCCAGTTTTTAAGGAAAATTATTATGGTGCTCAGCAAACAAGAAATGAGGGACAAATAATATGATTTAATTTAGGAAAGCTGAGATAACAATGGAACCATTTTCAGTCAAAGATGAAGGAGGAATATGAGTTACAGGTCAAGGAATGAAAGAGTATTAAGTAACAAACAGAAAATCATCAGTGAAATCACATTTACTTGGAGCTCTTAAAATCCAGTTTACTCAAGAAGCATCCAGAAGACAAATGTTTATATAGTTGCTCTTTGCAGCGATGCTTGACTCCTGAACATATGAGAGATTGTATTTCTACTACAATATTTGCCTTTTCATGTGTTACCATTCCTGACCTGTTTGAATTAAAAACAAACAAACAAACAAACAAAAATGTAGAGGGAAAGACAGAAAGACAGGAAGACAGACAGACAAGAAGACAGGAAGAGAGACAGACAGGAAGTGAGAAAGAGAGAA